>ML791374.1:210319-269776 GCA_009831015.1 Picea engelmannii
AAACTTCCTCATATCAATCTTAGGAACGTGGTTGGTATTCAAACCAAAGTTGGAGTTTCTCCATTCTTGATTCACCTTCCTTGTGTCCTCATCATGAATTTCATGGGATGCATTTTCACTTTCAGGTGTCTTCTCTATTACGACATTTTTCAATACTTCCATGATATCCCCTTTTAAACCCTCCATCATCTCGTGTAGTTCATCTTTTGTAACTATCTTCTTTTTTAAATCATTTATGTCCCTACGCATCTCTTCACCTTCATCAAGAGTCCAAGTAGGATTTTCTGGAGGCTTAGTTGGTGTAGAAGTTCCCTTTTTGGGTGGCATGTTGGCCAAGTATCACTTTTGAACCTTGATTTTGAGGTGGTTCTGCTAGACAATATTTCTTCTATTGTATCTCCCAAGTTTTGGCCTTTCTAGGAATGAAACTTTATTTTATGTAGTTCTCTGATATTTCTTCTCTGCAATGCCACAGGTCTGATCAAAATTGGATGTGCCAAGTGGAATTTATGGTAACTTCCCCACAACTTGTTATTTTTTGTACTTTCCAGGAGATCTCACTTGTATAGCATGCCCCGCCCAAAATGACTGATATTAAATTATGAAACTCGCACCTGAAATACTACAGACTGTTAATGATCCAATGCAACCAGTCCCACTCAATTTGGATACTCTAGGAAGAAGTTATGATTGTTTTACCTGGAACATCTTCTTGAAACTAGTCAATAGGACTAGTCAAATACCCTATCTTACATAGGGTGTATCTACAAATTTATGATAACCAAGAAGCTGAACTTCTTACCAAAGATACCTTACTAATTTTTGTAAATATAGTTCAGAGATTAGGGTCTGAAACGTTACAAAAAAGTTTTTATAGAGAAAATTCCGCAATGACTCAGTTCGGGACGATTTCAGAACCCTATCTTGTATATGATATATCTCCGAAATTATAAGGCCTCAAGAGCTTAATTTTGAACCCAACGTACCTATATGTGTCTACTAAATATCCTCCAAGCCGTTCCTTCTGAAACATTGTAGAAAAACAGTTATAGAGAAAATTCCAAGGTGTCTCAGATGTAGCAGCGAAACCCCAAGACCTTGAGCTCTGATACCATATGTTAAGAACCAAATATCAATATAGCATAGAAAAACCTCAAAAAAGGTACTCAAAGCCTTGAAAAATAGATAATTTCAGATAATAAGCCTCTTCTAGGGGGCAACCTCCTTTTACCCCACTTAAATGTTCAAGTACAAGATGATTCAAAATGAAAATGTCTCCTTGGTATATATAGGAGACTAGGAGGTATAATTACAACTAATGGTCTAAAGACAACATAAATAAAATAACATTACTAATATAATATGCCCCAATTAAGGGGTAATGAGACAATATTAGGGCTTAACAATCAATATAGCAATGAAGAATGCACACTCGTTCTACAAGATAAGAAGAAGAAACATGGTTGGTATGTTGGCAGTGGATGTTCAAAACACATGACAGGTGATAAAGACAAGTTTCTTACATTAAGAAAGGAAAGACATGGATCAGTCCCCTTTGGAAATGATGGTTCAGCTAAAATCATTGGAAAAGATAGTCAAAATTAGAAACAAGAATACCAAGGCAAAAAATGTTCTACTAGTAGAAGATATGAAACAAAATCTTCTAAGTGTGAGTGAAATGTGTGACCAAGGTCATAAAGTTACTTTTGATTCAAAAAAGTGTGATATAAGAAAATAACATTCAGGAAAATTGATTGCAACAACTGTAATAACTTCAAGCAACATGTATGTATTAAGTTAACATGGAAATGAAAAGTGTTGTCTAGGAAAGGAAGATGAAAGTTGGATATCGCACAGAAGAATGGGTCACATACACTTTGATAACCTTTTCAAAGTCAGAAAAAAGGAAGCAGTTAGAGAAATGCCCCAAATTATGAAACTAACCAACACTTTATGCAAGCATTGTCAATAAGGAAATAAAACAAAGACCAAGTTTAAATCAAAGGAATATTCAATGGCAAGACCACTAGAAATTGTGCATACTGATCTAGTTGGACCAACTACAACAAAGGGTTTAAAAGGTGATAAATAATTTATGTTATTAGTTGATGATTATACAAGAATGAATGTAGTTTTCTTTCTCAGGAATAAGTTAGAAGATTTTGAAAACTTCGAGGTCTACAAGGAAATGGTTGAAAATGAAATGGATTCAAAAATCAAATGTTTAAGATCTGATAATGGAGGAGATTTCACTTCAAAGGAATTTATGGACTACTGCAGCAAGCATGGAATAAAAAGGCAATTCTCCATTGCTAGGACACCTCAACAAAATGGATTTTTTGAAAGAAAGAACAGAACAGTACATGAAATGGCTCGAACAATATTAATGGATTCCAAATTGACAAATATATTTCAGACACATCCAGTGCATACAACGGTTAACATTCAAAACATAGTGATGCTCAGAAACAACACTGACAAAACTCCCTACGAGCTATGCAAAGGAATACCAGCAAATGTGAAGCACTTCAAAGTATTTGGAAGAAAATGCTACATCAAAAGAGAATATGGAAGAATGGGAAAGTTGGACTCTCATGTGGAAAAAGGAGTACTTGTTGGTTACTCAAATACATGGAAAGCATACAAGTGTTACAATCTAACGTTGAACAAAGTTGTGGAAAGTATCAATGTAACAATTGATAAAACAGGTAAATGAGAATTAAAGGAAGAAGAAAATGAATCAATGGAACAACTTTACGAAGAAGATGAAGAAGAAGTAGAAGGGGAAGATGAAGAGGATCAGACAGAACTAGAAGAGCAAGTTCAGCAAGTGCCTCCAAAGACACCTAGCAAACAAGTACAAAAGAATCATCCTTCAAATCATATTATCGAAAACAAAGATGCAGGAGTGTTGGGTACCAAATTGGGCTATCTTTCTGCTGCATTTTCATTACCCTTTTTGACCTTTTTGCACTTATTTACCTATGTTTTTTAAACTAAAGCAGTAAGGTAAATACCCCTGCCTTGTCTATTGGAATATTTTATTAATGACATAAAGTCGCGGATTTTTGCCTATTCACAGCACTAAAACGAATGTTTGCCCACAGCTTCTAGAGAACAGGAACCAAAGATTCAGTATCCCACAGCATATCCGCTATTCACAGCAGCAACCAAGCCATAAGGAGGCCGCACAGCTGAAGTTGTAGATCCCTCAACCATTCTTGGGAATCTCGTTGATCTTGTCTATCTGGTACTGGTGTCGTTCCAACTAATGTATATTTTTGGGAATACGGTTACCATGTTTTGGGGAAAGAGGTTGTTCTCCCTCTCCATGTATAAAAGACAGTTTATTCCTATAACTGGGGATGCCCCCATTGATATTGTAATAACCCTTTTCATATTTATAAAGAATCATCTATTTTTCTTTCTTAATCTTCGTTGTGACTAACGCAGCCCTGATTAGAGAGATGGGCCCGCTCTTTTGATCAGGTGATGTGTCTTTTTGTGTGTATTATTTATCAGTTTATGCTTGTTGTTACAGTGCTTTAATTCTTATAATTTCTTTTCAAAAGTTGTAATTAATCTAGTTTTACAACAATGTTTTGAATCTTAATCATGAACCCTTGGCCAGAATGGATTATGCTCTTGCCCCTGCATATACCTTGCGCATTGCCTTGAAAGAATACGCACCCGGATTGATAAATTAATGTAGGAAAAGGGTGAATAGTTTTTTCATACCTGGACACCAACATTTTGGCGTCGTTGTCAGGAAGGCAAACAAGGTGTAAGACAATGATCCGGACCAACCAGAGGGTCAATCTCTCGTCCTGGGGAGAAAAAGATTTTTTCTCACTTTGCTTCAGGTCCTGAGCATAGGTGTTATTTCCGCTTGTTTTTATTTTTATTTCTTTTCTATTTTTGGCCACTCTCTTGTCTTGGGGAGGGAGGAGTCTTTTGACACTCTGCTCCAGACCCTGAGTTAGATTTACTTCTTTCAATCCCTTGTGTGTTTTTTTTTGGAAACCCTAGCTTTTACCCTGGGGAGGGAGGAGTCTTTTAACGCCCTGCTTCATATTTGAAAAGTATTATGTCTTTTCATGGTGTGTGTTTGTTCCTAGTTCTTGTCCAGGGGAGGGAAGAGTCCTTTGATGCTCTACACTGGGCCCTGAACCTTAGACTCTTATTTTTTTTAGCTACCTTTATTTTCGTAAGATCTTTCGTCTTGGGGAAGGAATGGTCCTTTGACACCTTAATTCAAGACTAAAGAATTGTAGATTCATTCCAAGACCCTCGATCATACCAACACTTGTATGAACAAAGAACCAAATAATAGGGGCAAAGGGAGAGCCCCAAAGAAGGGAGGACCAGATTTGGGAAGAAAGACCTACATCCAGTAGATTATAGCAAAGGCTGAATCAGAAACATCATCTCGTGCAGCCGTGAGACCAAGGGCACGAAGAGTGAAGTCTAAGGGATGGTCAGTAGATCAACTAGTGTTGTATACAACATTCTTAGGTGATACGACACAGCAGATCCCTCCAGCAGCTGAAGAAACATCTAGTAGCATACCTGACCAGGGAAATATTATGCTGGTAATAGAGGGGGAAGAGGTCACAAGAAAAACCTCGACATAGTCAAACCACTCCAGTAAGAGAGAGGAGGTTGTAGCTGAGGTATCACGTCATCAGGATGCAGGAGAAGGGATCGAAGGACTATTTGCATCACCAAGGGACTGGGGAAGTGCTGCTAAATCAACTCGGATCCGAGTGGTAAGGAAGCCTCACCCATTTTCTATAGAGCCTGGTGAAATACCCAGCGGTTATTGGAAGACATTTATGGCTCCCAGAACCTCCACTATCGAGTTTCCAATCGGGGATCTAGGAGTTGGTGTGCCCACAAAGCCTATTCCATTAGCATCCTTAATAAAATTTCATGGGCTTTTTTTAGAAGATCCTGACACATTTCTATTCAAATTTGACATAGTGTATCGGGGGTATGACTACACGACGGAGGTACAAAAGTAAAAAAAATTCCTTCTACATTAAAAGGAACGGCGTTGTGATGGTTCATGGGCCTTGGAGGAAGCTCTATTTCCACATGGGATGATATGCAGACAACCTTCCTGGAAAAATACCAAGATTACTGTAAATCCTAGAACATTAAGGAGGAACTTTTCAATTTTGCACAAAAAGAAGATGAGAGTTTGGAATATTGTGTGGAACGATTCAAGTACACCTTATAGAGGTCGGGTCACCTTGACCTGGATAAGGAAATTCTAAAAATTATCCTCCTCCGATCTTTTTGTGAGGACTCGATGGAAGTATTGAACATTGTGGGAAAGGGAGACATCTCTAAGGAAAGCTTTGAAGGTATCTGGGAATTATGCATTCAGTGCTCGAGGGGGCTTGCAAGAAACAAACCAGGGATTCGCTGAGAAAAAGGGTCTGGTGGAGGTGTTATGAAAGCAAAAATTGGAAACCTGCTAGACAATTTGAGGACAAACATCCTCAGCACCTTGTTCAGGAAAAGACTCTTAGGGAATATTGTTCAAAGAAACCTGCAAAGAAATCCAAAGACCCCCTTACCATTCATGTTATGGGAAAATTATCAGATTTCATGATGGGAAAGTCAATGCCTGAAAAGTATGGAGATCAGAGGAACCCAATTCTAACAGTACAAATTAATGGGGTACAGATTCTGAATGTGCTGGTAGACCTGGGTGCTGCCATCAACATTATCACCACTAAAACCATGCATGCATTAGGTCTTCGTAACTTGAAACATACACCTACAGTATTGCAATTGGCAGACCGATCTACAGTCAAACCTGTAGGAAATTTGGAAGATGTAACAATTTCAATGGATTCATGGCACTATCCCATAGATTTCCTAGTCTTACAGACACAATCTTCAGTGGACAGCCATCCTTTGATTTTGGGTAGACCATGGTTGGCTACTACAAATGCTTACATTGGGTGTCGATCAGGGCACATGGTTATTTCAAATGGGCACAACATTAATAACTTAGTGTTATACCCACCTGTAGAACCAAACCCATCCATAAAACCAGCAGGGGGCAAGAAACTTTTGTCTAGGAAAGAGACCGAAACAGAAAATGAGGAATTGAGACCAGTCCTCACTATTGGACAAGCCCTTCAGTTGAAAATGGAATCGGAAGATGATGTAATCACTTCCTTTATGGATGATCCTTGCTCCATATCTGAAACAAATCAACAATTCCTAGAATCCATCCTAAGCTGTGAGGCTCAGGAAACAATTGAAACAACAGAAGGATCAGAGGAGCTACCTGTTGATGCACCTAGTGAAAGTGTCCCAGTGGAACTAGAACTAGGAAAAACCCTATATATTAATCCAACCCTGTCAAAATTCTAGAATAAGAAACTCGTTGATGTCCTTCAGAAACATCAAGAAGCCTTCGCCTGGGATTATACAGATATGAAGGGGATTCATGCTAATTCATGTACCCATCATATATACATTAAGGAAGATTTTCGTCCTGTGAGACAACCTCAGAGAAGGATGAACCCCACATTGAAAAATGTTGTGAAAGAGGAACTTTAGAAATTACTGGACGTAGGTTTTATTTACACCATCTCAGATAGCCAATGGGTCTCCCCATTAGTAATGGTCCCCAAGAAAAATGGTAAATGGCGGATATGCGTGGATTATCAAGAATTAAATAAGGCAATGCAGAAAGATCATTTTCCTTTACCATTTATTGATCAAGTTTTGGACACATTTGCTGGAAAAAAGTTTTTTTCTTTTCTAGATGGGTTTAGTGGGTATAACCAGATCCAGATAGCTTCTGAAGATCGGGACAAAACCACTTTCACATGCCCCTGGGGAACATTCGCATATCGGGTCCTTCCTTTTGGCCTGTGTAATGCTCCTACAACGTTCCAGAGGGAAATTTTGGGAATCTTCTCTGATTTGATAGATGACAGTGTTGAAATCTACATGGATGACTTTACTCCATATGGGGATTCATTTCTTGAAGGGCTGAAAAATTTAGAAAAATTTCTCGAAAGGTGTATACAAGCACGTGTCTCTCTGAGTACGACAAAATGCCATATGATGATGGAAGAGGGAATTGTTTTGGGACATTTGATCTCAGCTGAAGGAATCCGGATGGACCCAGCAAAGACAAAGGTAATTCAGCATTTCCTGACACCCAAAACGCCCACGCAGGTATGCAACTTTATTGATTGTGCTGGTTATTACAAGCGTTTTATAGAAAAATTTTCTAAAGTAGCACATCCACTTTTTCAATTGCTAAATAAAGATTCAGATTTTGTGTGGACAGAGGACTATGTTGCAGCCTTTACGAGAATTAAGGAATTGGTTTGTAGCACTCCGATCCTTAGAGGGCCAGACTGGGCATTACCTTTCCATATTCATACGGATGTTTCCCAAACAACGATTGGTGCAGTATTAGGACAGCAAGAGGAAAAAATACCATACGTAGTTTACTATGTTAATAAGAATTTGGCTCCTGCTTAATTAAACTACACGGTGACTGAGAAAGAGTTCCTTGTTGTCATTTACACCATCAATAAATTCCAGCACTACATTACCGGGTATCCTACCTTTGTGTATACCGATCATGCAGCTATCAGGTATTTAATGAATAAACCTGTTACCCCTTGTTGTATCACAAGATGGATTTTTCTACTACAGGAATTTGATATTACTATAGTAGATTAACCAAGGAAGGACAATGTGGTTGCAGATTTCTTATCTAGGATAGAACATGATGGTAATAATACACCAATTGAAGATAAGTTTCTAGATGAACATCTTTTTGCAGTATCCGCTAACACTCCATGGTATGCATATATTGCTAATTATCTTGCTTTAGGGAAGGTACCTCGTCATATTTCATATAAGGAGCAAAGGAATATTATTCACCAAAGTACCTGATATTCATGGATGGCAGGATATCTCTTTCATATAGGGGTTGACCAACAGATTCGGCATTGTGTGGCAGAAGATAACATCTATGAGATACTAAAGGCTGCACATGATGGACCCTGTCGAGGACATTTTGCAAATAAAAGAACAGGTCACAAAGTGATACAAATGGGATATTACTGGCCCTCCATATTTCTTGATGCCCAGGATTATGTTCGAAGGTGTGATAGTTGCCAATGGATGGGACAACCTAGGAAAGTAGATGAAATGCCTCTACAGCCCCAAATAGTCCTTGAACCGTTTGAGAAATGGGCCACTGATTTTGTTGGACCCTTTAACCCACCTTCTCATTAGAAATCTTACATCCTGGTCTGCACTAATTATGTAACTAAATGGGTGGAATCCAGAGTGTCACAAGAGCAACAAAACAAGTAGTGGCAGACTTTCTTTTTGAAGAAATCTTTGCCTGATGCGGTACTCCAAGGGAAATTGTGTTGGATGGAGGATCACAGTTCACATATCACATGATAGGAAATATGATGCAGAAATATGGGGTCAAACATAGAGTGACAACCCCCTATCACCCCCAGGCGAACGGGCAAGTAGAAAGCACAAACAAGGTATTGGAAAATATCTTGACAAAGACAGTAGCAAGTCATCGCCAGGACTGGGCACAGAAACTTTCAGAAGCTTTATGGGCATACAGAACAACATGGAGGAACACAATTGGGTTTTCTCCATTTGAATTAGTATATGGGAAAGTCCCCTTATTTCCGGTGGAATTTGAGATCCGTACACTCAGAACAGCTCTAGAAGTAGGATTATACCTATCAGAAACACAGAAACACCGACTGGAACAGCTGAATGAGTTGGACGAGATTTGGTCTCTAGCTGTCCAGAAGACCACTGTTGTTCAACAGCAGAGAATGAAATGGCATGATAAATTTATCAAAAGTAAGGTGTTTCATGTGGGAGATTGGGCATTACTTTACGACTCCCGATTTAAGGATTTCAAAGGAAAGCTTCACACTCACTGGATGGGGCCATATCAAGTGGACACAGTGTTTGACAATGGAATGGTTAGATTAATTACAATAGATGAGAATCATACCTCATTCTTAGTAAATAGACACCGTCTAAAACTATACCACCATCCAGCCTCTAGAAATGCCTTTGTCAAACATCTTTCTGATTCATCTGATTTAATGGTTGTCACTCTATTTTAATATATATATATATATATGGCCATGTGAAGTTGGAGAACCCTCATGAGTCATCTAGAAGCCCCAAAAGGTCAAAGTAGTCAAAGTGTTTGCAAAAGAAATTATTTAAATAATAAAGTTAATGGAGAAATCCCTAAAATAAAGAAAGTGGGATGCTACATGAAAGTATAAATAAGAGGCAAGGCTCTCTCATTTAATCACACTTGAACCTATTGAATATCATTGAATACATATTTTGAGAGAGTTTATTTGGGCAGGTATTATTGATAGAGGAAAGTGTGGCAGAAAAAGTGTGTCCGAAAAAGTGGGATAGAAAAATCACGGCAGAAAAAGTGCGGCAGACAAATTGCGGCAAAAAAAGTGCGATAGAAAAATTGCGGCAAAGAAAGTGCAGTAGAGAAAGTGCGGCAAAAAAATTACGGTAGAAAAAGTGTGACAGAAAAAGTGCAGCAGAAAAATCACGGCAGAAAAATCGTGGCAAAAAAAGTGTGGCAGAAAAATTATGGAAGAAAAATTGCGGCAGCAACATGGTTTGGGTCTATTTATGAGAGATATGGCACATCTTGTTTGAGGTATGTTTTGTGAGGTAGGGTTTATCTCTTGATATGGTATTGGATGTTCAATATTGCTACATATATCATATTTGTTGAGGGATATAGTTGGTATTTAGCATATGGGTATTGGTCTTTTGGTTGTGATGTGTTGCTGAAGTTGTTGGTTTAGCTTGAGGCTACATAACAGTGAGGTTGTGGCACATGGTTTGATGTATGGTTTTATGGTATTTTTTTTATGGATAGAGTAATGAATTGTTACATAATGTTTGATGGTTATATTGGTGTATGTCTTTGGTATATGGTTGAGATACATGTTGGGTACATGGTTGAGACAAGTATTTGATGAGTTGGCACATGCATGAGGTGTGTAGTTGATGGTGTTGGTACATCTTGATGAGTCACAGTTGATGTGAATTTTATGCATGGTTGATGCCTGGTACATGTTGGTTCAGGTTATTGGTACAAGTGTTTTGGTGCAGGTTGATTGGTACAGGTTGTTACTGGTTATTGGTACAGGTTGACAGTGACAGGTTAACAGTGGAAGTGGTTGATTCAGTGACAGTGAAAGGTTTCCTACATTTGGAATTTTTATTTTAGGGTGGTTGGATGGGGCAAGGACAGGTGGTTGTAGCCACCTTCCAGTTGTAGCTAGAGAACATAGGGGGTTGTAGCCTCCTTTTGGTTGTAGCCAAAGAATTGGGGAGTTGGAGCTTCCCTCAGGTTGTAGCCTAAAAAACTAGGGGTTGGAGCCGCCTTCCAGTTGAAGATGGAAAACAAATGAAGATGGTGATTCTAATGAATGTAACTCTTAAAGAAATATAAGAAAAATCATTATGTAGTTTTCTCCCGCTTTGGGTTTCCACGTAAAAAATTGGTGTATTGTGTATGTGTATGTGTATGATTGCTCATTTATTCATTTTTTATTTAGTCTAAAACTATTGGATGATAATGCTACATCGATATAACAATTGCACTTTTTGGTTGAAAAGGATTGGATTTCTCTATTACTGATTCACCCCCCCCCCCTTTCTCAGTAATCCAACAAGAACTTATATGAAGCATGAGGTAAGTCCTTCGTATTCAAAAGGTGGAAGCAAAGTTGCAAGTCAAACACCTACACAAAGAAAGAAAACCTTTAGAAGAACAGAGAAAAGAAGACATCATGAAGCCATGCCTACACCTCAAAGAAAATTCACAAGAGAAACGCCTTCAAGGTGGACACCAAAACAAAGGTATGAACACATTTTTCATGGTAACTGTTTCTCATGTAATGAATATGGTCACAAAGCTTTGGAATGCAAACATTATGCAAGGAAAGATGTTGGAAGATTCCATAACATCCTAAGATGCTGGAGATGTAATCAAGTGGGACACATTGTCACAACATGAGATGTTACAGCTGCAATGGGTTTGGCCACAAATCCAAGGATTGTTGTAATTCAAGAAGAAAATCCATGAGGAATACTTCATACTATATGGAAAGAAGAGAAAATCAAACATGGAAGAAATAAAATTTTGAAAGGATGGAAGTTCACAAAACTAGTGTTGAGAAACTAGGACACTTTCAGAAGTGTATGAAGAAGACTAAACAACAAAATATGAATGAAGGCATACGGAATAAGGAAAACCTTACATTTTATGAGGCATACGTGGGATCCTATGGTAATGGTCTCACATATATATGAGGTCCGTATGAAGAAACATTGCATACACACATGAGTTGTGTGCGGTGAAGTCACGTACATGAGGTAAATTCCTTAGAAAAGGGTATGTACATATGGGTTGCATCATGTTTTGATGGCACAACATAGTTTATGCAGGGTTTGAGATGATTTTCTTCAAGTTTTCATGTTTGTATGTGAGGTGATAATTTTTGGTTGAGTTTTGGAGAATATGTCTGATGCCTATCTTGGATTCATGGTACTAACCTTAAAGTGTGGCTTGAGGCATTTTTTGTTAAGTTATAGTGTTGGTTATGTTATGTATTTTATCAGTAATGTTATGGCACTTTGTTTATGAGATATATTATGACGATGTGATACTAGCTAGAGATATATCATTGATCTATCGAGGGACACTTTTGGTACATGTTTAGAGGTACTATTGGTTTCTTAGTACTTTCTATAGTGAATGGTTTTGAGGAATATCTAGTATAGTACCTGGATGGTACATATGTGAGCTCCATTGACATATCTTCTGATGTATTGTTAGAAGCATATTTGTTGGATGTCTTGGTATATTCATTTGGCATATGCTTGAGCTACATATTGGGACATGTAGTTGATGAGTTGATGAGGTGGTGATGGTGTACATCATTGATGATTCATAGTTTGATTTACAGTTGATGCATGGTTGGTACAGACTTGGTTTTTTGTTAGAGTCACTTTCTAGTAGTATCACTAGCATGTGGTTTATGGATAATGTGGCATATGTGTATGGATATATTGATTGTGGTTCATCTTGTTGAGGTTTGATGCTTGATTGTTGAGATACATTTCTTGGCATATGGTTTGTGGTAGTCTATTTATGATAGAGGCATATCATGACTGATATGACACTTTTTTGACGCACATGGTTGGCATGTTGTATGGTTGATGATGTTATTGACCATCTTGATACACATTTGGCACATGGTTAATATTTTATGTACATGGTTTATGTCAATGATTCGCACATGATATGGCACAAGATGTACATGGTTTATGGTTTGTTCATTATTGACTATTCATTGTTGAAATATCCTTTTCTTCATGGTTGATGCATGACATAGTATGTATGATTGGAATACACTTGATTTATGGTATGGAACGAGTTTAGATGGTTGATGCATGGACAATTCCAAGGATCGTCATAGGAAGAGCATGGTATTCTTGATGCAATATTTTTGAGTAGTTGATCAGTGTTCCATTAGAGAAACAACATCCCCAGTAGAAGCATAATACAGTGATAGCATATTGTTCACAGTGATTACCTATCATGTTGCAGAGAAGACATGGGGAGATATATCCACAGGGGGGGTTATTTTTTTTCCTTTTATTGGTTACATAGGTATGATTCCATGAGGAGAGATTCATTAGATGCATGAAGACCATACCACATGATAGTGCAACCAGGGGGAGAAGCCTTGGGGACAGTTCAATCAGGGGGAGCATCCTTGGGGACAGTTCAGTCAAGGGGAGCAGCCCCAAAGAGATATACCCTTTTCCATTGATGTCAAAGAGGGAGAGATAGTCACATTGATGTGGCTAGATGAACATTGATGATGAGTGATGACGATAGAGAGAGCATGAGAATTTCCATGTCCAAGTGTTACCATCAATGATCGGTCTTAACAATAATGTTGTTGTTTCCATCAATACCAAAGGGAGATATTTTTGTACTATGTTTTAATTTATGTGAAAGGATTCATTTCAAAGGGTTGATGTCAAGTATTTTCATAGTGATGTGCTCATATCATTCATGTATTGGTTGTTGGATTATTTTTTCATTGATGTAATTGATGTCAAAGGGTTGATGTCAAGTGGTGTCATAGTGATGTGTTGTCATTGATGTCAAGGTTGATGTCAAAGGGATTTATATCATTGATGTCATGTCATGGTTTATAGGAAGTACCAAATGGATGAACTCCAAAGTGGTCCCCTTATGCCACAATCCCTCATGGGAAGACACTCTTGGATAAACTTTTCAAAGTGGTCCCCTTATGGTGAAATCCCTCACGAGAAGATGCTTTGTAAAGTCAAAATGGTTAAGTGGTTGAGTAATCCTAGTAGTGTGGTTAAGGAAACTAAGTTTGGTTGAGGAATAATGTAATGAAGATCAGTGAATTTGCAAGTGAGACTATTATAGATGGATAGTACATGTGTCATTTCTAGTGATATGTGGTATGCCACGTAGTTCCTCGCGGTTGAGGAGATATGTCTTAGTAAATTTGGAGAACCCTCATGAGTTATATAGAATCCCCTAGAAGGTCAAAGAAGTCAATTTATTCTAGAATCTCCTAGAATAAATTTATTAGTCAAAGTGGTTGCAACTAGGAGTTAATCATAGGTTAAGTTGTTGCAAAAAGAAAATAATTAAAAATAAATTAGTTGAAAATAGAAGTGGTGCGATTATTGTTTGTGGATAAAGTGGTTGTAAGTGGAAAAAGTGGTTAGAAGTGATTTATCCCTAAAAGAGGGAAGTTGGTTAGGATATAACCCAAGATATTAGCAAGGATCCTTTCATGGTAAGCCCATTTTCAAAAGACTGTGGAAATCCCTACCCAAATTTATCTGTTGGAAATTTTGGCTAGCAAGGAATAGAATGATATTTCAGACCAAAACATTACAATCCAACAGTGTGGCCTATAAGACCATAGAACAAATAACATAGGTTATGATCAATAAAACTCTGAGCATAGAAAATCTGAAAAATTGGAACAATCTTGAGAAGGATTGGATCTCGAAATTCAATCTTGACTCCAATTGTAGTTCTCATTCTAAGCAGCGATCTTGTTGGAAGCTTCATTCTTCTTTCAATATTGACCGTTGGATCCAAATTCAATCAAAATGCACTATGTTCTTTGATGAAGCATCTAAAGGAAACCCAAGGGAGGCAGGTGTGGGGGCAGGCGGGGGGTTCTGTTCGAACCTAGAGGAAAAATAATATTATACTTCTACTGGAATCTAGGGATGGAAATCAATAATAAAGATGTGTCTTATGCCCTTCTAAAAGGTATTCCATTTATCAACCGACGACAAATCCAAACTCTGATCATAGTAGGCGATTCAAAGATGATCATAAGAATAATGATCCAGGGGCCTGATCCAAAAAATATGAGTTTAAAAGGGGTGATAGACATAATTCGCCTATCTTTGAGGACCTTGAAAGTCAAGTTTTTCTATGTCCTTAGAGGTAACAATGCAGAAGCTGACAAAATGGCCAACCTAGCCATAAGAAAACCACTCGGCACACTAGGAGTGGATGTTGAGGACTGTTTATCCCCCCTCATAAAATGATCATCGCATTCCATACGACCAGGTCCCATTGCATGTTGGGGAATGAAAGAAAGTGTAGCTCTATTATGTGCTTTGACACATGGATGAAGCAGCTGGTAGGAGGTAAGGAAGAGCATGGTTTAAATCGTGTAAACAAGATTAGGTACGCGTAATCCATCATGGTTTGGGATGGTTTCATCGGCCGATCAGTTGAGTTTGTGGGTACCAGGAAGACAAAACCTCTGGATTATGTTCGACAACACATGCATTCCAACAGAGGATGAACACCTTCAGTAACCACTCACACAACCAGATCAAATATCAACACACTGATTTTTTGATGTGGTAAAACCCCTACAGGGAAACATCCAAGGCCCTAGCCAACGCGACCACTTGGAGCAGTTTATTAATGCATAAGAAAACGATTACACAGATCTGGTCGTTAAGATCGAGGAGAATATGAACCATCAGATCACTCTATGTCGGGAACATATCTTGACCATCGGATTTCTTAACTACGAATGCATACTAAATAAACACACTTTTACCTAATGACACATTAGACCAAGTAGATATTAACTAACTCCTAAGTGTCTAAATATCCTAACATCCCCCCTTAGGAATAACTTGGGATAGGATTGAAGTATTTACAATAGTGAAACAATAGGAGACGGAAGGAGGAATTAGAGCCTATCCCCCCTTAAGGACAACTTCATGAACTCCTAACATAGATCAAAGTTTAGAAAACTTCACTTATGTAAGAGACTTTGTGAAAATGTCTACAACTTGATCTTCTGTAGGGAAAAAGAGCACTTCAATAACTTGATCATGAATGATATTTCTAATGAAGTGCATGTGTAGCTTAATGTGATTGCTATGATGATGTTGAACTGGGTCTTTGGCGAGCTTGATGGAACAATCATTGTCACATAAAAGGTTGGTTGGATGCTAATGCTAGAATTTGAACTCTGAGAGTAGTTGTTGAAGCCAAAAGGCTTCCTAACTTGCATTTACCATTGCTCGATACTCTTCTTCTGCTAAAGAAAGTGAAATAGCCTATTGTTTCTTATAGGCCTAAGTGACAACTCTTGAACCAATGCTGAAAACATAACCTGTAGTAGACTTCCAATCATCATGGTCACCAGCCCAATCTGAATCAGTGAAACCAACCAATAAAGGGGTCCCCCCTGAATTATAATGTATCCTGAACTGAGCTATACCTTGGACATATCGAAGTATCCTTTTGCTTATTTAAAATGGATTTCATGGGGTGTCTGTATATACTAGGAAAAAATACCAACATCAAAGCAAAGATTAGGACGGATATGAGTCAAGTATAAGAGGTTACCCACTAACTGACGGTACAAGGTGGCATCAACTTCAGGAGAAGTACAAGTCAAAACTTTCTTGACTCCAGACTAGAAGGGAGAAGGGGCTGATTTACAATCGTCCATGTGAAAGCGACGAAGAAGGTCAGAAGAATAATTAGACTGAGAAAGAAAAATTCCTTCAATGGTTTGGAAAACTTGGAGGCAAAGGAAATAGTGAAAAAATCCTAAGTCTGTCATTTCAAATTTCTTCTTAAGGTTGGTTTTCAAATGGTTTAAAATTTTTCAGTCACTACTAGTAAGGATAAGGTCATCAACATAAAGAACAAGGATTATGAGATGTTGATCTAGAATATATTTGCAGAATGAAATGAATAAATATTATTATCAAAATATTCTTAATACATAATAACAAATATACAATAAAGTTGGTTTATATTCAATAAGGAAATAAGTTGAAACTGTAAAATGTAGTGGAAACAAGCTTGCTAGAATGGTGGCGGCTTATCTCTGAGAAGAGATGTGAAGGTTGCACTCATTCACAAGAAGATGATTACAATGAGGTTCTAAAGGCATTTTTACAATAAACATGAATGTCAAAAACCCTAGACATCCAAAAACCTAACCCTAGGAGATGAACTGAAAAAAGTCATGTGGGCCCTGTTTGGGTATGTTAGCACATGAACTTCCCGTGTTCGTAAATTTTGCATACCATCTCTGGTTTAGGCGCATGATATCCCGTCAAAAAGGTCTATATGAGGAATACACATTTTTTTGTTATCTATTAAAGGTCATTCTGACTGTGGCGAGCCCTAAAAATGATGTTTAGGGCCTCAAAATGACCGCGCAAGTCAGGGATCTGAAAACTAGGGAAACAAACTGCCAAATTGAGCTAATTGGAATAGGTGGGGGACCACCGAAATACATATGGATCAATCCTCCCCCATTAAGAAGAAATGGTCTCCATTGCATTGAGTTCCCCCATCAGATGAGGAACTTTTTGTTGAATTTCTCCCTAGGTGAGCCACTTGCCTTGGTGGAGGAGTTGCCCTACTTTGACAACTCGATAAAGTTGGATCCTTTGCTGGTGAGTTCCCTTGATCTATTTTTCCACAATTTGATCATTGGATTCCTATTGTACGTAGTCAGGGTTGATCTCTATTGGTATCAATTGTTTTTTTTATCTCTGAGGTGTCCAATAATGGTGGGAAATATGGTTTAAGGATATCCACGTTGAACAATGGGTGCAAGCCAAGGAAAGGAGGAATGTTGATATTAAAAGAATTATCACCCACAACCTTGGTGATGGTGTATGGCCCATAAAAAAGTGGGAAAATATTCTAATGGGGTCCTGTAAGGCACTCTTTTTGCAAGTGTGACCAAACTTTGTCACCCACCTGAAACTTATGTGCCACCTGATGTTGATCATGGAGTTGCTCATACTTGTCATTGGACTTATGTACGATATCCTGAACCTGTTGGTGGATATGTTGGATATACTCAATGAACTGGGTGGATTTGTCAACTTCAGTTGGAGCAGGATATGAGTTGGTTGAGGTGACTACAATGGGTAGTGAAACATCTATGGGACCCAATGGTTGGAATCACAACCCCACCTAAAAGGGGTTGTGGTCGGTTGAGCTATGCAGGGCTCAGCTGTAGCTATGTTGAACATAGGGGATACTCTCATCCCATGTGCGAGAGTGATTGGAATTATAGATGCTCAGGATATGCATGATCATTCGATTTACAACCTCGGTTTGGCTATTTTTTGGGGGGTGGAAGGCCGTGGATTTGGTAATCTTGGTGTCCAACAGTGACCAGAAGTTTGACCAGAATGTGCTAAGAAATCGACTGTCCCAATATGAGACAATGGTTTGTGGTATTCCAAAATGTACCCAGACTCATTCAAAGAAGAGATAATTGGTAGTGGCATCTGTTAGCGCCAATTCTCGCAAAGTCATGAGCGTCGAGCGCGACACACAGAAGAAATCCATTTCGGGCCTAAAATCAAGTGAGTGGGCTTTTGTTTTCAATGGAGAGAATCCACAGATGGGGCAGATCGATGGTCATCAGGTAAATCTTGAGTCACGAAATTGCATGAAGTATAGCGCATGGGCTCATTTCTTATCACCAAAGTCGCAAAATGATCAGCCCTTTCATGATTTCGGCTACCAGGACTTCAAAGGACAAAGGATTGCTCTCTTCCAATGCATTTGGAAACCCTGAAACATGAAATGCGAAAAGCACCTAGGAGCCTTTCGGTATTCCGGCTATTGGGAGTTCAAGAGACAAGGGTTGCTTTCTTCCACTGCATTTCAAAACCCCGAAACCTGAAGTGTGAAATGTAAAAGCGCCCAAAAACCATTTCAACATTCCAGCTACCGGGAATTCAAGAGACAAGGGGTGCTTTCTTCCACTATATTTTGAAACCCTGAAACCCGAAGCGTGAAATGTAAAAGTGCCCAAAAGCCATTTCGACATTCCAGCTACCGGGAGTTCAAGAGACAAGGGGTGTTTTCTTCCACTGCATTTTGAAACCCTGAAACCCGAAGCGCGAAATGTAAAAGCACCCAAAAGCCATTTCGGCATTCCAGCTACCGGGAGTTCAAGAGTCAAGGGGTGATTTCTCCCACTACATTTCGAAACCTCGAAACCCGAAGCGCCAAATGTAAAAGCACCCAAAATCCATTTTGACATTCTGGCTAGTAGAAGTTCAAGAGACAAGGGGTTCTTTCTTCCACTGCATTTCGAAACCCTGAAACCCGAAGTGAAAAATGTAAAAGAACCCAAAATCTATTTCGACATTCCACCTACCGAGACTTCAAAGGACAAAGGGGTCACTCCTCTATGTTCTCAGTCTCGGCCACCCTCCATGGAAAAGGCAGGTAATGAATATTGAACAAGTGGTTGAGACCTCAGCTCAAGCCATGAATGCAGGGCATAGAGGTGTTGGCAGGCAGTCTGCCCAAGATCGTCCTCTGTGCAGGTTTTCTTAGAAGAGAAATGTCGATATGATGTCCTCGACTGATCAGAAGAACCTACACATGCTAAGTTAATACTTTAATGTCTCATCTACCCTCTTACTACCAAGAGAGCGAATTGCTCTGAGTATATATACTCATTTTTTGTAATTTTGTAAGGATCGATGGTAGAGCTAAGATATCATTTGTAAATCTTTAACAAAGACTCTGGTTCTGTGGTTATACAATGATATTTTGTGATTTCTTGTTTAATGGTGGCCAGCCTCCTCCTTTCCTTGTTCCTCTAAATCTGAAAGCCCAAGTATGGATGATCCAGTCGGGTGTTGCTGTAACTATATAATGCATGTTTGATTGTATTAGTTCTGTAATGTTTGAGGTTTACTTTGAAGTTTCTCTGGTCTGAGAGGATCTCATGTCTGAGACTTTTCCCCTTTCTTTTATTTCACTTACTCACCACTATGCAAATTCACTAGCCTAAGTTAAATCAAGACCTCGCATGTCCTTGTTGTTCCAACCCAGTTTTCTGAGTGAGCGATATTGTTCTTAGTTTACCTCCATTTGATCACCCCTTTTATAAACAAATCGTGACATAAACTAATGGGCCTCAGGCTTACTCCTGCTACAATCCAGGAGTGACTTCTGATGCCAACATTTATGGCACCGTTGTCGGGGATGAAGTTGAAAATTTTCCCTGGGATTGAATGACATTGAGCCTCTTATTATGAAGGTGCATCAAGCATCAGAGCCTTACGATATTTCTACTGTGCACCTAGCGACTACATTGTGATGAATCCACTGTGACGAACCTGTTGTTTTAGTTGTGGATTCCAGAGGTAAACACACGCGGTCCCATCCATAGCTACCTCTAGCTACACCTGAAGTTGATCCGGAGGTAATTTTTAGAAAAGGAAAGGCCTCTAAAGGAGAAACTTCCATCACTGAACCAGGTAATCTGCCATATCCTTCTGTAGGAACTCCATTTTATTCTTCTCAGCTTCCTAGCAGACCTTTTTCTGAAGTTTCCCGTTTCCTAAATTTCGGGAGTGTTCCTGCTGAGTTTTCCCCTCCTGGTCTGGGATTGGAGGGAGAAATCCTTGTCACTCCGCTCTCCCCCAAAGTTGTACCTTGGCGTAGACCCAGGACCACAGAAGATTTCCCTGCTCCTAGATTTACCACTCCTCCTCTTGTTGTTGTTTCTACTACTGCATAGAGAGAAGCATCTACTGACTCAAGCTCTTTATCCTTCTCTCTGAATCCCCCATTGTTTCCCCTTCCACCTGGATGCTCATTTCCAGTATCCCCTATTCAAGCTCCTTCTCCTCCAAGTTCTCCTCCACCTAATATTCCTATGGCAGGAGAAAATCCCCCCATGACCATAATGGAGGCTATAATAACTTCTAGGTATGCTCCCCTTGTGTTACCTCAGCCTCTCAATGCCCTTCCAGCGGATGGATACCTTAAGAAGTTGCCCAAGTTTATAGGTGAAGGGGACATAGCTGCAGATGAACACCTTGAAGCCTTTTACAATTTTATAGATGATCATGTTATCATGCATGCAGACGTATGGATGATAATTTTCATCCATAGCCTTGAAGGTGAGTCTAGAAAGTGGTTTAGGGCCCTGCCTCCTGGATCTATTGATGGGATTGAGGCTTTAGATAATGCTTTTTTGAGATTGTGGGGAGACAAAAAAGACTTCATGTATTACATGACAGAGTTTGGGTCTTTGAAGAGAAAGGAAGGAGAGTCTGTCTCTGACTTCTCCAAGAGATTCAAAAAAATGTACAATAAGATCCCCGCTGAAATAAATCCCTCAGAAGCCTCTACTAAGATCACTTATTCTAGCTCTTTTGATCCTGATTTATGCCTTCTGTTGAGGGAAAGGAGAGCAACCACACTATCTCACTTGCAGGATGCAGACGTGGATGTAGAATCTAACATATTAGTGGTTGAACGACTCAGGAATAAGGTCGATAGAGACATATCCAGGAAGAGACATGAAACCTCCCCATCCAATTCCTATCCCCTTCCCCTTCATATAGAAGAAGTAACTAAAGTGTTAAAGTCTCTTTCGGCTAGAATGGAAAGGTGGGAGTTGGAAGGGAAGCCCATGTACAGAAATCCCCAAAGTACCGATAACAGACGCTTCAAGAGGCCCACCAATAATACACCACAGGCTTTGACAAGGGAACAAAGGAGAAAATACAGAGATGAGCAGAGGATTCAACCCCCTCTCCAAAATAATCTAGTTGCTCATCAGGAAGGAGAGGAGACTGATGAGCTTGACCCTGAAATTCACTGTATTGAAGACACTTTCCCTTTTCCCCATTTGACTCAATCTATATATGAAGAATCCCTTATGAACAGTCAAGTCAATGAGATGGGTAAAGGGGAAAAGGCCAACAACACTCCTAAAAGATATCATCTCAGGTCAAAGAAGAAAGAAGGGAATTTTGATAGCCATGATCAGCCCCTCATAGTAGAAAAGCCTGCTAAGCCTGTAACCATCACTACTAAAGAAAAGAAAGCTTAGAATACTTCGTCAGTGACCAAAGAACCTGTTTCTGATGTAAGGGAAGCTCCTAAGCCTTTTCCCTCCTTTAGTTTTGAGCATGAAATTCAAAAGATTAGAATTCTCATACCCCTCTTAGAGCTAGTTAAAAATGAAGATTTCAAAAGGTCCCTCCCCAAGCTGCTACAATCTGAGTCCCCCCATCCTTCTACAGGCTCAGTAAATCTTTAAGATGAAAAGCCAGAAGTCATCCTAGGTCCCATGGTAGAAGACAAAGATGATTCATCCCCTCCCTTCTACACATCCTTGAACATACATGATAAACTGTTGCATAATTGCCTCATGGATTCAGGATCTTCCCACAACCTTATGCCCAAAATAGTCATGGAAGAATTGGGACTGGAAGTGACAAAGGATTATCATGATTTGTACTCTTTTGATTCAAGGAGGGTGCAATGCCTTGGAGTCATCAAGGACTTTGTGGTCTCTTTATTTCAGCTGCCAATGAAGAGTGTGATCATGGACATTGTAGTAGCTGATGTTCCCCCCAAGTTCGGCATGTTGTTGTCAAGATCTTGGATTAGAAAACTTGGAGGAACATTACAATTGGATCTCACATATGCCACCATTCTAGTATTTGGAGGGGAATATAGGAGGTTGTATAGAGAAGCTCAGCTAGCCTACATTGTCAGTGACGAAGCAGACCCCACTGATCACCCCATCTTTGCACTTGACACTGATTTGGGGTCTAGTTTATTGCAGATCACTGAGACTCCTAAAGCCTCTTTTCAAATTAGAAAGAAACCCATATTTAATCACGATATACCTCCTCCAACCACCTCTGTTTGGAAAATTTTCTTCGACGGAGCTTCTTCTAGTGAAGACGTTGGTGCTGGAGTGGTTCTTATGTCCCCTTGGCAGGAAACCATATGCCTATCATACAAGATAGAATTTGAAGCTACCAATAGTGTGGCAGAATATGAAGCTCTCATTATGGGTATGAGGGCTACAAAGGAAAGGGGAATTGAGGAGGTAGCAGTGTTCGTAGATGCTGAGTTGATAACCCAGCAAGTCAGGAATACTTATTGGGCTAAGCATCCTCGGCACAGGGGTTACAGAAATCAGGTGTCGGATCTGATTGATAATTTCTTCTCGACTTTCAACATTTCTTTTATTCCTAGAGAGGAAAATACTTTGGTTGATTCCTTAGCTGTCTCAGCTAGTTTGTTCAGGATCCCTATGCCGCCTAAGATCAAATATGGGGTCGAGATAAGATAAATACCATCTGTTCTAGACAATATCAAGCATTGGAAGGTATTCAAAGACGATCTTGAAATCGAAAAATTTCTTCAGTCCGTCGACGAATTTTCTGCATTTCACATTGATCAGGAGCCTAATCTTGAAATTCACCCTCACCTTGAAGTATTTTTAAATAAAATTTCTAATCACCATATTATTCACCTACCTAGCAATCACATTCCAAAAGGAGTGGTCCTTTTAGAAATATTGTTCGATGGGAATGATGCGACAGTAAATGGTAGGGTTTCAAACAGAGATGATGATATAGCGGAGTGCAATATCGACACATAGGAGGAGCCTAACTTTGTCAAGTTGTCAAGCAATCTAACCAAAGAATAGAGGGTCGAGTATACTGAGTTATTAAAAGAATTTTTATATGTGTTTGCATGGACCTATGAAGACCTCAATACATATGACACATTTGTCATTGAACACAAGATCCCATTAAAGGAAGAGGCTAGGCCATTCAGGCAGAAGCTAAGATAGATAAATCCCATGTTGTTGCCTGTCATGGAGAGAGAAGTGAAGTTGTTAGATGCCCAAATCATTGTCCCCTTGAGATATTTTGAGTGGGTGGCCAATTTGGTTCCCATGAGGTAGAAAAGTGGAGAAATCAGGATCTATGTCGATTTCAGAAACCTAAACAGGTGATCAAAGAAAGACAACTATCCTTTACCCCACATGGAACACATATTGCAGAGGGTAACTGGTGCATCTAGGATATCCATGATTGATGGTTTTTCTGGCTATAATCAGAGATCAGTCATGCCTGAGGATAGAGAAAAGACAACCTTCACCACTCCTTGGGGGACATTCATGTATGCCAAAATTCCTTTTGGACTAATGAATGTAGGAGCAACATTTCAGGGAGCCATGGACATAGCTTTCATCGGGGAGAAAGATCAATTTGTGGTGATCTATCTGGATGAAATTACAGTCTTCTCTAGGTCTGATAAATAACATTGTTGTCACTTGAGGAAAGTTTTCTTTAAGTTCCGGAGGTTTGGCCTTTGCTTGAATCCCAAGAAATATTTGTTTGCTATGAAGGAGGGGAAACTATTAGGCCATATAGTATCAATAGAGGGAGTGAGAATTGATCCCGGCAGAGTAGAGGCAATTCAAACCCTGACACTTCCCAGGTCTAGAAAGGAAGTTCATGCATTTTTAGGGAAGATTAACTTTCTGGGGAGGTTCATCTCAAATTTTGTTGAGTTATTGAAACACATCACAACCACACTCAGAAAGGAAAATGAAGTAAAATGGACTATTGAACCCAAGGAATCTTTTGTCCAAATAAAAAGGGCATTGACTGAGGCACCTGTGCTGATCAGTCCTAATTATTCTAAGGATTTCCTAATTTTTTCTCTTGCTTCTTTTGATACAGTAGCAGCGGTCTTATTGCAGAAAAACAGGGAAGGGCAAGAGAAACCCATTTCCTTCTTCAGTAAGGCATTAAGAGATGCAAAAATAAGGTATGAGATCATGGAGAAGCAGGCCTATGCCTTGGTGAAAGCTCTCAAATCTTTCAGAGTCTACGTCTTGCACTCAAAAGTGACTGCATACGTTCCTTCAGCCTCTCTAAAGGACTTCCTTATACAGCCAGACATAGATGGGAGGAGAGGTAAATAGATTGCCAAGATCCTTGAGTTTGACCTGAAAATAAAGCCCACCAAGCTCGTTAAAGGGTAGGGTTTAGCCAAGCTGCTAGCTGAATCCAATTGCAAGGCCTTGGGGGTTATCTTCATCTATGCTTGCTCAGGAAATCAACAAGTCAAGTCATCCACCAAAATCACTCAGGGTGTCTTATCACTAGCAGAATGTGCCTGGTACAAAGACATTTTGTACTTTCTGCAAGAATTAAAGCCTCCTGATGGGATGGGAAAAAGAAAGGAAAGATCTTTAAAGCTTAAGGCAGACAGATATTGCCTTATTGACCAAGCCTTGTACTAGAGATATCCTCTAGGGGTGCTTCTGAGGTGTCTGAACCCACAGGAAGCCCAAAAAGTTATGTTTGATTTCCATAGTGGCCTTTGTGGAGGTCATCATTTCTGGAAGACCACAGCTCATAAAATTCTCAGGGCTAGGTACTACTGGCCCACCTTATTTACTGATGTCTACAGAGAAGTCAGAGCTTGCATCAAATGCCAAAGGTTCTCAGGAAAGAAGCAACTCAAATCTCTGCCACTAAAGCTTGTAGTAGCTTCAACACCCTTTCAACAGTGGGGGTTGGGCTTCATTGGGGAAATTCATCCTCCTTCTAGTGGCCAGCACAGATGGATCCTTACTACAATAGACTATTTCACCAAGTGGATAGAAGCTTCCCCCACCAGGAGTGCTTCGCACAAGGTAATTATCGGCTTCTTGGAGGATATCATAGCCAGATTTGGCTATCCCAGCAAAATTGTCACTGATAATGTTGATTCTTTCAAGTCTGAGCCTCTGGTTAAGTTCTGTGAGAAGTTCAAGATTTCACTAATTCACTCCACTCCCTATTATCCTCAAGGAAATGGACTAGAAGAATCTTCCAATAAAATCCTAATCAAGCTCATTAAAAGATTATTGGAAGACAATAAGAGGGCATGGGATTCAAAGCTCAAATTATCTCTATGGGCAGATCGAGTGACAACAAAGAAGTCCCTGGGCACCTCACATTTTCAACTTGTTTATGGGACAGAGGTTGTTTTTCCCACTCAGCTTTATTTACCTGTAGCGAAATTCTTTTAGGATCATGAAGGAGAGCTAGACCATATGGTCAGAAGAATTCATCAAGTGGTGGAATTGCAACATATCAGGGAGAAAGTGATGGACTTAGCTCACAATCATCAGCAGAAGATCAAGTAGGCATTTGACAGGAAGGTCAGGAAGGAGGAATTCAAGATGGGAGATTTGTTTCTTAAGTTGGATGCGCCCAGGTAGGATAGGGGAAAACACAGCAAGTTTGATGCCCTCTGGATTGGGCCCTTCAAAATATCTGAAGTATTCTTGAATAACATGTACAGTTTGCAGGATTTGGAGGGTGAAGAATTTTTTAACGGCCCAGTCAATGGGCATTTCTTGAAGAAATGTTTTGTTTGAGCCTTAGATGGCTCCTCTATTTTTTGTAAATATTGTTTTTATTGTTTTTCTGTTTATTTTTGGCTTAATAAATGACTCCATAGCCCAACAGAAGGCAACTGGAACTACAGAAGGAGTTCTTAGAGCATCATAGGGATGACTCTATCCCCCATGGAGCCTAATGTTAGCTCCAATTTTCGCAAAGTCATGAGCATCGAGCACGACACACAGAAGAAATCCATTTCGGGCCTAAAATCAAGCGAGCAGGATTTTGTTTTCAACGGCGAGAATCCACTGATGGGACAAATCGATGGTCATTGGGTAAATATTGAGTCATGGAATTACATGAAGTATAGCACATGGGCTCATTTATTATCACCAAAGTCGTGAAATGATTATCCCTTTCACGATTTCGGCTACCAGGACTTCAAAGGACAAAGGATTGCTCTCTTCCAATGCATTTGGAAACCCCAAAATGCGAAATGTGAAAAGCGCCCATGAGCCTTTCGGTATTTCGAATACCGGGAGTTCAAGAGACAAAAGGGTGCTTTCTTCCACTGCATTTCAAAACCCCGAAACCTGAAGCACGAAATGTAAAAGCGCCCAAAATCCATTTCGGCATTTTGGCTACCGGGAGTTCAAGAGACAAGCGGTGCTTTCTTCCACTGCATTTCGAAACCCCGAAACTTGAAGCGCGAAATGTAAAAGCGCCCAAAATCCATTTCGACATTCCGGCTACTAGGAGTTCAAGAGACAAGGGGTGCTTTCTTCCACTACATTTCAAAACCCTGAAACCTGAAGCGCGAAATGTAAAAGAGTCTAGAAGCCATTTCGGCATTCCGGCTATTGGGAGTTCAAGAGATAATGGGTGCTTTCTTCCACTACATTTTGAAACCCCGAAACCCTAAGCGCAAAATGTAAAAGCACCCAAAATCCATTTTGGCATTCTGCCTACCGGGACTTCAAAGGACAAAGGGGTCACTCCTCTATGTTTTCAGTCTCGACCACCCTCCATGGAAAAGGTAGTTAATGAATATTGAGCAGGTGGTTGAGACCTCAGCTCAAGCCATGAATGCAGGGCATGGAGGTGCTGGCAGGCAATCCACCCAAGATCATCCTATGTGCAGGTTTTCTCAGAAGAGCCATGTCGATCTGATGTCCTCGACTGATCAGAAGAACCTGTGCATGCTAAGTTAAGACTTTAATGTCTCATCTACCCTCTTGCTGCCAAGAGAGTGAATTGCTCTAAGTATATATACTCGATTTTTGTATTTTCGTAAGGATCGATGGTAGAGCTAAGCTCCCGACTGTAAATCTTTAATAAAGCCTTTGGTTCTTTGGTTATACAATGATATTTTGAGATTTCTTGTTTAATGGCACCTAGCCTCCTCCTTTCCTTGTTCCTCTGAATCTGAAAGCCTGAGTATGGATGATCCAGTCGGGTGTTGTTGTAACTATATAATGCATGTTTGATTGTATTAGTTCCATAACGTTTGAGGTTTACTTTGAAGTTTATCTAGTCTAAGAGGATCTCATATCTGAGAATTTTCCCCTTTCTTTTCTTTCACTTACTCACCACTATGCAAATTCATTGGCCTAAGTTAAATCAAGACCTCACATGTCTTTGTTGTTCCAACCCAGTTTTCTGAGTGAGAGATATTGTTCTGAGTTTACTTCCATTTGATCACCCCTTTTATAAAAAAATCATGACATAAACTAATGGGCCTCAGGCTTACTCCTGCTACAATCTAGGAGTGACTTCTAACGCCAACAACATCTACTATGATACTCTTCTTTCAAGTGGCCATAATCACCATCTTAGAAAAGTGATCCACAACCACAAAAACACAGTCATTTCCCCGCTTGGTGGATGGGAGGCCCGATATGTAGTCTATTGAGATGGATTCCCATGGCCTGTCGGGACTAGGCAGATGGGTGTACATGCCCTATTTCTTAGTGGCCAATTTGGAAATCATGCAGGCAGTGCAGGAACTGATATACTTATTGACCTCATATCGAAGTTTTGGCTAGTAGAAATGTTTCTACAACATTGCCACAGTATTTTCGACGCTGAAGTGTTCTGCCACCCAACTGTAGTGGGCTTCCCATATCATCTTCGCTTGCTCAATAGATGGAATGTAGATATGGCCCATGCGATAAAACAACTCATCCTGAAGATGGAAATTAGTGACAAATGTGTTTGCACCCAACATTTGGTAGGTGGTGGTGAAGTTTGGGTCTGTTTCATAGAGGTGGGGCCATCCAAAAGTCTCACGACTGCAATATTCAAGCACCATGGTGAGTGTCACGAATGGCGGTCTACTGAGGCAATCAATGACACAGTTGGTGCTTCCCATTTTATACTTGATGTTGAGTTGGAATTGATGCAAGTACGTGTACCACTTCTGATGGCGATCATTCTGCAATTTTCCTTGTGTCTTCATGAACTATAGTGGATTATGATCAATGTGGATGATTGTATCCTTCCCAAGAATGTAATGTCTCCACTAGTAGCAGGCTTGCACAATGGAGTACATTTATTTGTCGTTAGTAGGGTAATTACAGAAAATATTCGATAGTCTCACTATTGTAATATCCCTCGACCAAACCCAATTGTAAATGTAATGTAAGTGTACTTAAGTTGGTGAGTTGTTTTGACATAATTTTGTAATGCACCTTCCATGGCATAGTGTGCACATGAACTACACAGTAAAATAATGTAGTGTGCACATTCCTGGATACCGCGTGCAATAACTAAAGTGCGCGCAGTATGAAGGTCAGTGAACCTTGTGTATATGATATGTGCTATAGGCTGGTGAGCCAGTTATTATAAGCTAGAATGCTTATGTTTTGGAATTAGGCCAGAACGTCTAGATGTTAAAGGCCAGTACGCCTATTTTGTATATGTCTCATGATTAATATAAAATACATCGTTTCATGAAGACTGACCATGATAAAAGAGATGGGGGACTAAACTTCACCAGTTAGGGAAAGGGAGGGCCAAAAGTCAAGGGAAAGGGCTAAGATAGAGAGCTTAAGCCAAAAAAAAGGAATATTGTATTAATATTTCCTAAAAAGCATAAAGTATGGATAATTATTTTATCCTAAGTTCTAAAGTTGGGGACAAGTGGACCAAAGTAGCTTCCAACATGACAAGTGTCAAGTGGGGGGAATGCATTCATGTCATGGGGACTTAGCTCATTTGGCCACTTTTTCATGAGGATTTTGACCAGCAGTTTGACCATCATTATTACTATCATACTTCACAATCAGTTTCATGATGATTCCTTCCATCACTTAGTTATCCAGTCAATGATTCCATGACCATTTCACTCACGCGGTCCGTTATCCTTTAGACATTCATTTCATTGTATCTGATCCTATTTCCATAACCTTCTCTGGTTGGTGTACTTGGTTAGCTTGGGAGAAAGATTGAAGAAGTGGGTTGTCAGGCCCATAAGAAATTGAAGAGGCGGGTTCCCAGGCCCGTGAGCAATTCTCCGAGAGAAATAATTGTTGGGGATTGATTCCTGAAGGTGTTACACATAAAAAATAGTCACTTTGATAGTGTCACAATTGTTGTCATTATAAGTGTCACAAGTGTCGTATTTTTCTTACAAGTGTTGCAAGTGTTAAAGAAAGCATACTGCCATGATGCCTATATTGTGCCTATAACGACATCAGGAGGACACTTGGCACATGTTAAACATTTGATTTGGAAGAGGAGGAAAGCTTAACTGGGCTCATGAACCTTTTTCCATCTGAAAACACTCAAAAGACTAAGTTTTGGGAGGGGAGCGCTCCCCTGTAACTATCTCAGGAGGGCTGACGCCCCCCCATAAGCCATCAGGGAGTGTTATGCCATTGCATCAACCCTTTTTCAGGAGTTCTCCTATCCTCAGGAGTGATGGAACTATGCTATACACTACTAGGGAGCGTTATAACGCTCTGATTGCCCTTTTGAGGGAGCGCTACCTATTCTGGGCAGTAGTTAAGTTGTTGAGATGAATGGGGGAAGGATCCTTTCATTCTTGGAAGGCAGTTGGATTCGAATCCCTAGTCCAACCATGATCTTAGGGAAGATTCTCAACTAAAGGAGGAAAATCCTCAACTTCCCCAAGGATATCTCAAGTGGTTAAAGCCTCTCCAAGGCTATATAAGCAATCTTTCTCATGGTGAAAGGGGACTGGAAAAGGAGAATCACACCAAACTTATGATCTTATAAGTGGTGCTGGAATAGAGATGTTTTGGAAGCAAGAGACCTATGATATCATAGGGAGAAATCAGTGAAGCTATCATCATTCAGGTCGTGGATATTTTGAGTAAGGGGTAGACAAGGAGGACTTGGCAGAGCTGTCGTATTCCATCTGCGGCTGTAAGCAATGTTTTGTCCTCATTATTATAATTTGCTTGGCCTGTTTCTTTCTAATTCATGTTCAATCTCACATGAATTTGTCTCTTTAGTAGATAGACCTATTTCGGACTAATCTTGATAGAGTAGGAAGTGGTCGTACTTTGTTTGTCTACAAGGCTTATCGAAGAGCGAAGGATTGGAGCTCAATTCAGAGCGTGCAGGGACAAACACCGGTAAAAGGTACTTATTTTCTCCTTCCTCCTCACACACTAGTCCACCTAGATCTAAAAGGAAGTCAATGACCATGATAATAACTTTCTGTCTTAGAGTTAAGAGTCTATCTCTTTGATGAGATCTACCTGTCCGCAGGGAGATTTTCCTTCAACAGAAATTGGAGACTCCACTGGGGAGAATCGAATCGAAACTTTTGGTTTTGATTTTTCCTCATAAGACCTTGTATTTCCATTTGGTTGTTTTCAAACCTTGTTCACCCCTTAATATCTGATTGCATTTTCTGATTGACTCTTTACCCCATCACACTCAGCTTGACTGTCAAAATTTGATTGAATTTTTGGGTTTTTGGACATTTTTACGAGTTTTTTGAGCCTAGCGCCCCCCTTCCCATGTTAGCAAAGCGCCAGCACTCCTTGAAGGTGTTGGACATATTTTTATGACGCCATGGTGTCCCTTACACAAGAGTGCCAGCCACTTTTTGGACAAAATCTCTTCAAAAATTGCATTTTTTGGAGGTCCAGATCCTATTTTTTCACTTGTTGAGCTCTTTTGTGATTCAATGATTCTTCCTTTGACCTTTGACATGCTTATCAGGAGAAATTTTGCATTGAATTGATTATCATTCGCATACAAATGACAAAAGTACATCTTAATGATTAGTTTGCATATTAGTTTTCATTTATGAAATGTTGTAGCATCATATTGGATCTGGTTGAGAACAAAATTGATTGAAGGCATTCCTTATCAAGTGTTTGATAGTGAAAACGACTCTTTCTCTTTCCCTTAAATAGGCATTCATTGAAAAGAAACGATTGCTTATCATCTTTTATTCATATTTTTGGGAATTGAGTCATCATTCCATCAGTTTCACTTGCATACACCCTCTGAGTAAACAACAGCCACTAAAATCAACTCTTAACTAAAATTTATCAGACTTTTTACAAATAGGTTGAAAGGATAACTTTCCAAAGCTATCGAACAAACTTAGTATCTTGCGGTAGGGAGAGTTAAATCCAATTGTCGTATTGTCTTGCTGGGATCCCCCTCTCACACAGGGGTTACGCATGAGGTCGCATTTGGGTGAGTTATGGAGATTATCCCTCCATGACCCAACTGTTTGTAGTGGTCAGATCATATATTGGGGGTCACTGGAAGGTATACCCACGATTATGTGTGGGAGCCTTTCAAGTTGATTTTGGACTTGTTATCCTACCCATACGTTCCGATTGGACTATTGACTGTACCCACCCAGGGGCTGACTACAAGTTGGTGACCTTAGTAGCGACAATCTTTAGGGTCTCACACAAGGTGACGGTTAAGGGAAGTCTCATTGTACCTGGAACAGACGTTGGTCAAACTCACTCGGGCTCCTTGGAGGGTAAATCCACAATTACTGCGTGGAAGCCTGCACCAAGGCATAAGTCCGTTAAGAAGGTCACCAATGTAACTGATCCACCCGCTCTATCCCCGCCCATTCCTATTTTGATCTCACAACATTGGATTTCATCACCAACTAGTGGTTTCGTCATAGGAAGGTTTGCTTGATTGATTGCTTCTCAGATTCTTAGTGTGTGTTGTTTGTTTTACTTAGTGGACCTTAGGTCGAGTCAGTGTTAATGCATAAAATCCTGGGAGTACCAATGGAGGAACCCCTTCTTCTGGGGAACCTTATACCTTTCCTTCATTTGGAAACTTTGGTCCTCCATATGTTTCCACACTGAGTCTTCCAGGACTCACTATCGGATTACCAGTTTGGTTGTTCCCCACTCTGGTGATCCTGAATCCTCCCAATGTTTCAACTGAACCTAATACTTTAGATGTCATTACACCACCCACACATCAACCTCTCGTCGACTTTTCACCTTCTTCGCCCATTAAGTCTCCTTCCATTTCTCCTTCTTCACCTAGTGAAAGCTCTAAAGCAAGTAGCCGGGTTGATCAGAATAAGAAGAAATGGAAAGAGAAGAAGAAGAAGAACCCCAAAAGGACAAAGACCCCAACAACATCAGATGTTGTCTCTAAGAAACCAGTTACTGTTAATAGTACTGGGAGTGTTGAAGAGGTCAACAAGATTAAAATCAAGAATCCAAAACCCAAATTCCCTTGCAGCATTTGTAAGGGTGACCACTTTCTGAGGGATTGCCCCGGTCTTACACAGGTCTTAGAAATGTGGTCCTCCACGTCATCGGCCTCTGTCGGTCATGTCGATGATACCCCGTCAACTAGTGATGTTCAGGTTGGTAAGAAGAAGAAAACTGTCAAGTTCCCTTGCATGTTATGTAAAGGTAATCATTACTCTCACATTTTTCCTCACATGGACGAGGCTTCTTCTCTTTTGGAAAAACTTCAACTTCCAAAAGGTTATCGTAAGATTTCCTCTGACCCATCATTGGTTGATGGACTGGTCAATCTGGTTCCATCCCTGGTCAGTACAATTGATCAGGTGGTCAATCTAGTTTCCTCCTCAATTGCACCACAAACCCAAGTAGCTGATCTAGTTCCATCATCGATCAACCCCGCTCTTCATCAAAAGAGTGACACCAAAGTGATTGATCTGTTTTCATCCTCAATCGATCCCACTCTCCCGTTAGAAAGTGACACCAAAGCAGTTGATCCATTTCCACCCCTCGGCCACATTCTTCCCTTGGAGAATGAAACTCAAGTGGTTGATCTGATCCAATCATCAGTCGATACCACTCCTCCTTTGATGAGTTCCAAAGTGACTGATCTAGTCCCTTCCTCGGTCAGTCCCACTCTTCCTTTGAAGAGTGCCAAAGTGGTCGATCTAGTTTCTCCATCGGTCGATCCCATTCCTCCATTGAGGAATGTCAAAGTGACTGATCCAGTCCCTTCCTCGATCAGTCCCACTCTTCCTCTGAAGAGTGCCAAAGTGGTCTATCCAAGTCCACCATTGGTTGATCCGATCCAATCATCGGTCAATCCTACTCTCCTTCTAGAGAGTAAACCTGATACTACCCATGTTTTTCTCATTAATACAGACTCTACCGTACCAGGGGGAATTCCTCCTTCTCCTGCGAAACCCCCTCCAAGTAATGAGGCCATCCTTTTTTATTGGGGTGTGCTAACTAGACCTCGTCTTCCCTCCCACATTCCTTTCCATATTACGGTGTAGTTTCGTGGTCGGGACATTCCTAAAACGCTAATAGATGAAGGTGCGTCCATTAGTATTTTGTCTTATGTTGCTTGGTACGCTTTGGGTTGTCTGCAGCTTGCACCGGTTACACATAATCTGTTAGCTTTTAACAGAAGAACTAGTCAACCTTTAGGGATCCTTCCTCAGTTTCCTGTAACTTTGGGAGGGAAAACTGTCTTTATCGATGTCATGGTAGTTTGAGACCCCTTGGATTTATCTTTATTCCTTGGGCGGGATTATGTATATGCTATGAAATCTCTTGTATCCACCCTTTTCCATATGATATCTTTCCCTCACGATGGAATAATTGTGACTATTGATCAACTTTCATTCATCAGCCCTGACTGGTTTACCTCCCTAAGTGGTTCCTATACACAGACAGTATAGCCCCCGCCGCATGTCAATTATGTGGCGTTGTCTCCCATGACCTCAAATTTCGATGATTTGGATCCGATAGTTGACATGGTGATCTCTTCGGTAAGGTTATTGGAGTTCGATCTCCTTACCCCTGTCACAACCCTCAACATGTGTTCCTTCCAGAGTGATTGTTTTCCATCCAGCGAAGATCTCTTGGAAGCCATGACCGAGTTTTGTCCCTTGACATGGTATCTTTCCAGAACGTTATCCTCTTGGAAGCCATGATTAAGAAGAAACCATGAGCATAGTTTCTCTTCTCTATGGAAAGCTCATTAAAAATGAAACAGAGGTCACGAGCATAGTTTCTCTTCCCTATGGCAAGCTCGTTAAGAAATGAAACAGAGGTCTTGAGCATAGTTCTTTTCCTGTTTCAAGCTCGTTAAAAAATGAAACAGTCACCTCTCTTGAACCTTATTTTCATCCACCCTTCCCCTTTTTCTCATTTACTAGAGAAATTGGTGATGACCGCAGAGTCGGTGAATGAATCGAAGCTTGGAGGGCATGTCTCTAGCCTTTGATGATCTTTCTAGAGTTAAGCCACTAGCTTTCAAGCTGGGGGCATACCGAGCTTAGTCTTTGTTATTTATCGTGCTCGTAAATACATGAGAATGCATCCGGGTAGACTTTTATCTCTTTTTCGGACCTGTATAGATACACGAAAAAGGAACCCCCTGGAGTTGTCTTTAAGCTCTTTTCAGACTCTCTAAACATGAAAAGATTGTTGAGTAATCTTGCTTCCTTTCCCACTCGTTAAACGGTTTGAAAGGGCATCTTTTGAGTGATAATTTATCTATTTTTCAGCCTCACAAGACTAACATTACAAAAAAGGACAACATGGGAGTCACCTTTAAGTTCTTTTCAGACTCTCTAAACATGAAAATATTACCGAACGACCTTGTTCTCTTCACACTCGTTAAAGTATTTGAAGAAAACTTATGTTGAGCGATAATTTATCTCTTTTTCGGTCTCGTCAGACTACTTTACGAAAAAGGAACTGAGAGAGATCTCTTTTAAGTGTTTTTATAGACTCTATAATCATGAAAAACCTTTGCATTTTCTGTCTTTGGACTCGTTAAACAAAACATCGACAGACCCATATGGGACCGAACCCTTACTTCTTCCAGTTCGTTAAACAAAGGAAGAGGAACTTACCGAAGGTGAGTTTTATCAAGCATGTGTTATCCTCCTCGAGCTCGTTAAATTAAAAAGAGGTACTCATCTATCTGGATGGGGGAAAAAATTGAAATAAGCAAGCCAAGCAGTTTTTGAGAACATTACCAAGTAACTCTTAGAGTCACCCTTGAACACGGCACTTTGTCTTTGCACACATCTTAATCCACTAAATCTCTGCACTAATCCAATCCTTTGAGTTTCTTTCACTCCTTTGGGTCACCTGACGTAAGTCACAACATCCACTGCATCATCAAGTTTTGGTCCATGTCATGTTTTTGCTGTTGTGCCTCAGTGTTCAAGGAAATTATCTGCCTCGAGAGTCAGCCATCACAAATATCTTGTCTCAATACCTGTGTCAGTCCATGTTCATTTGATCTACCAATTACATCTCTATGTTTGTTTCATGTCATTGATGGGGGATATATCAAGGCCCTCCTTCGACGAGCCTATTCCTGTCGAATTCAACACATTATCTAGGAATTAGACTTAGAAACCAGTTAGTACTTTAGGACCTGCATGCCTCAATGGCAGGCCTCCTCACGTCCGACAGTGGGTTTACATCATTGACCTCTGATCAGATGATTCCACTGATGTTTGACTCCATCTCATCCATTCACATTCGTTGGAATGTACTAGTGTACCTTGGAAATCATTGGCATTAAAGGTGATCTCCCTTGCGCTTGTTAACGGTTTACATCATTGACTGATAATCAAGTGGTTTCTGCCATGTTTGACATCAGAAAATCTATTCACATGGTTAGATTCGTACTACATCGGGATCGGTAAAAAGACCCTGGGTTGAGTGATCACTTTGATATGTACTTTTCCCAGGTTGCGATGGATTTTCTCTTGAACAATGACACATATACTGTTACATAGATCCACTTTGTATTGGTCGTGGCTATGTCTTGTCATCTCATAGATCCACTGTGTATTCTTCATGGCTACTATCATTTCATGTCATAAGAGTATAGATCCACAGTGTATTTTCAGTGGATATACCTTTTTATCAATACAATTATGGATCCGCAGTGTATTTTATGGCAACCATATCTTGCAAGTCTTTATCACCCAAGCATAGGTATGCCTGCCTTGGGTTTGAAACATGTCATAATATTTGTTGGATGTTTGTGTGCAGCTTCTTTCAGGTTCTTTGCATCTATACCCTTGCTTGAAAGTCTACAAAGAATTTCAGTTATCAGTTCCTGTCTTCTAACTTCATACTTTGGGGGGCAATCTGTTACACATCAAAAATAATCACTTTGATAGTGTCGCAAGTGTCGCAAGTGTCACATTATACTGCCATGATGCCTATATCGTGCCTATAACGACATCAAGAGGACACTTGGCACATGTCAAACACTTGATTTGGAAGAGGAGGAAAGGTTAACTGGGCTCATGAACGTTTTGCCATCTGAAAACACTCAAAAAACTAAGTTTTTGGAGGGGAGCGCTCCCCTATAACTATCTTAGGAGGGTTGGTGCCCCCCCATAAGCCATCAGGGAGCATTATAGTGTTGCATCAACCCTTTTGCAGGAGTGCTCCTATCCTCAGGAGTGTTGGCGCTCCCCTATACACTACTAGGGAGCGTTATAACGCTCCGAGTGCCCTTTTGAGGGAGCGCTACCTATTATGGGTAGTAGTTAAGTTGTTGAGATGAATGGGGGAATGATCCTTTCATTCTTGGAAGGCAGTTGGATTCGAATCCCTAGTCCAACCATGATCTTAGGGCAGATCCTCAACTGAAGGAGGAAAATCCTCAACTTCCCCAAGGATATCTTAAGTGGTTAAAGCCTCTCCAAGGCTATATAAGCAAGCTTTTTTATGGTGAAAGGGGACTGGAAAAGGAGAATCACACCAAACTTATGATCTTATAAGTGGTGTTGGAATAGATATGTTTTGGAAGCAAGAGACCTATGATATCATAGGGAGAAATCAGTGAAGCTATCATCATTCAGGTCGTGGATCTTTTGAGTAAGGGGTATACAAGGAGGACTTAACAGAGCTATCACATTCCATCTATGGTTGTAAGCAATGTTTTGTCCTCATTAATATAATTTGTTTGGCCTGTTTCTTTCTAATTCATGTTCAATCTCACATGAATTTGTCTCTTTAGCAGATAGACCTATTTCGGACTAATATTGATAGAGTAGGAAGTGGTCATACTTTGTTTGTCTACAGGGCTTATTGAAGAGCGAAGGATTGGAGCTCAATTCAGAGCATGCAGGGACAAACACCGGTAAAAGGTACTTCTTTTCTCCTTCCTCTTCACACACTAGTCCACCCAGATCTAAAAGGAAGTCAGTGACCATGATAAGCACTTTCTGTCTTAGAGTTAAGAGTCTATCTCTTTGAGGAGATCTACTTGTCCGCAGGGAGATTTTCCTTCAACAGAAGGTGCTAAACTATAGCTACAATGCTATGAGACTACCTGTCCGGCCTCTTGTTGAAGCCCTGGAAGGGAAGTGGGTTAGCCAAGGGACTGTTGAGCAGAGAAGGGGCACACTTCTATGGGTGGGAAAGGCATGTGGGGAATGAGAAGCTATAGGATTTTAGTTGAGAGAGAACCTGAGACAGAGTCTTTCCTATTGTCTATGAACCCTATCCTGGTTAGGAACCCCTTTACCTGGGTGGAGTTCATTCCCAGCTCAGGGGTGACTCACTGTTGAGAGTGATGAACAGTGTATTCTAAGGCTGGGAGGTCCATGGATGGTCTATATGTAGTTGGTGACAATCTTTCCAAGATAAGTACCAATCGTACAATAAAATTATATGCTACATTGTTATTTATGTGCTTATGTTACAGTTTATCATATATATGATTATAATTACCTGTATGTTTATGGGTATTTCCCTGTATATGCTGCATATCTGTTTTATTGTTATTTCAGTATGAAATCGTATATTACAGAATGTAATTGTTTGTTTGTTTTTATATGTAAAGCCTTTGCAAGAGTGTTGTATGTATATGTTTAAGTTGCATGCAGTTTGAAGAGAAAACTTATGTGGCATAGCTCAGTTGAATACTGGGTATGTTACCATATGTTCTGCAGTAAGAGAATGAAAACATTCCCTAGAGTAGCATTGAAAGGCCTGTTTAAGGCTAGGGATGTTACCAAATGGTATCAGAGAATGAGAGATTTCTCTGGAGTGGCATTCCCCAACCCGTGGGTGGTCGGGGGACGTCACAAATTGGTATCAGAGCTTCAGTTTCAACACTGAGCCTGGATGGTTAGAAAGTTTCAAGTGAAGTGAATATTCACAAAAGATTAATTTTGAAGTGACCAAATTTCAAGTCATGGAGCATCTATGGAAAATATTGGTGTGCAGGTGCGCGCAGTAAATTTTGGCACCGTGCGGAAAACATTGGCGTGCAAGTGTGCATAGTAAATTGTGGCACCGCATGGAAGAATATTGTGTGTGGATGCACGCACTGAATTTAGCCTTGCACGGTGAGCATGCCCATAGTAATGTGCACATGGGGTGCACAAGTATTGCATAACACAGAGGAGTTTTGTTGGTATGCACATAGTATGAGTATAAGTTGTCTCACGACAGTGTATTCAATGGTGCACACATATTATTGTGCACAATGGAACATATTAAACTTTAACATGGTGCAATGCATAGGGAGAAATGCATGTGGAGTAGTGGTGTGCGATACCAAAACTGTGCGCAGTGGATATTGGTGCACAACACAAAAGTAGTGCGTGCAAGTTGTCGGCGCGACAGAGAAGAAATGCATAGTGGATATAGGTGCACAGAAACATGTTTTACCTTGTGATGTTGCTATGCACGATAAATGTGGATGTACAGGTTGAATTTTAGTGCGCATGAAGTCGTTTGGAAGGCGATGAGTCTGAGTTTAATTTGCATAATATTAGAAGAAAAAGAAACACACAGCTGCATCGGAGCATTAATTAAAAAGAATTCTGAGTTTATATTCCTCTGATTCAGACAAATGGAAGTGAAATATAAGATTACAAGAAAAGCATACTATAAAAGAAAACAAGACTCATAACACCACCAGATAGAATTTTGTAATAAACAGTCCAAAATCCACTTTTGTATTTATATAATCATATTAATCCCAAAATTACAAAAAGGGAATGATAGCAATTATCCTATTGTAAAAGGGTTGTTTAAGAACATGCCTATCATCTCTGGTGCTCCTTAACTCTACTACTAGTTGTTCAAAATTCGTTGAAACATATTTAATTTTAGTTGAAGACTCACTTCATCTTAGCGATCTACTCTTGAATCTAACCAGACTGGTTGATTCTCTCCAACACTTTCAGCCATTTCAGTCGTGGATTCCTCTTTCTTCTGCCTCTTGCTCCTTTTCTTCTTAGCAGCTGGCCTGTTGATGACTAAATCCTTCATAGTGGGTTTCAGTCTGACTTCCAACTACGAATCTATAGCCGACTCTGTGTGGAATTTAGTCTCTAGAATGTGCGTAAGTATCCTTTCCTCCTTATTCGCAGGAAAGTCTAGCATGTTGCCCGAATAACCAGTCTCACTGGATTTAGCCTTGTCCATGTATCTCAGTTTGTGGATACCGAAATGATTTTACAGAGAGAAAAAATTCAAGAAATTTCATGATTACTTTGTTTATGGATAAGCAGATACCTTCATACTTGAGGATTGGTATTTATAGAATTCCAATTATGAAGCGCTGACGGACTATGTACAAGAGTGTTGGGTTGTCATTCTCAGCTAATCCATTTCAAATGATTGGCTTTCGAGATCATTACATGGTGGCATTAAACAGACATCACATGGCTGCGAAGTACCGAATGAATGAAATGGGGTGATCTGACTAGTCATCGCCTGCTCCACGAGTGGTGGATTTGACATATTGAAACACGCGATACTGCATCTTGGCGAAAGTGGTTTCATAAAACCACCTTCTTGCCCAAACATATCTCTGAAGGTGCCATGCATCTATGTTTTCAAGACTTGGGTATTATCTAGAATTGTCATGGTGATAACACCATGAAATCAGGATAGATAATTCTGATGTATATATTGAACCAAAATGGTTCATATTTTTCATGAATTGTTGAATTGTTAGCCTGATAAGTTTCGATGGATGCACATTTTGTAGAATTTACAATAACTAGATCATATTAGACCAGTGCAAAGTCCATAAGAATGGAATAACAATAGGGGAATTACATTCAACAATATGAGAGCAGAGGGGTGGATGTCCATTTGGGCATTGAAGGATAAAACTCCAATGGGCATGGATAAGAAAGGAATGAAAACATGATTATGACAGAGACCATTAAGAATTTGGAGAAGGATGTCCAAAGCCATAAATCATATAATCATAGGCTTATGAGATCCAAAAAGCAGCAGGATGACTTCAACATGAAGTTATTGGAGGGCTTGAACATAATATAAAATAAATTGATCAAGGAGAGTGGCTTAAGCAAATATGGAAGTCACAAGACTTCGGATGAGGAAAGAAAAGCAATAAGTATTAGTAGACATCACCATCACTCCCTAAGGCATTCCAATAAGAGAACATGCAACATCTCAAGTCCATCCCCTGTCAGAAGGTATAAGAGGTCTGGGGTAGATGAACTACGAGGAGAAATGAACAAAATCAAACCTCCTACATTTGATGGAGAGCACAAAAAGGATGAAGATGCAGAAACATGGTTGTTGGGCATGAGAAAGTATTTTCAATTGCATAATTATTCTTCTCGTGCAGAAGGTAGAATTCTTATCTATCAACTCAAAGGAAAGGCCTCCATGTGGTGGGATCAGTTTGTGCAAGTGTAGCACATTAAAAACAAAAGTGTTACTTGGAGGGAATTCAAGAAGTATTTTGAGAAGAAATACTTGAATAAGAGATACTATGACAATAAAATGAAAGATTTCTTTGAACTCAAGCTTGGAAGTATGAACATATATGAATATGAGAGAAGGTTTCTAGAACTGTTGAAGTATGTCTCTTTCATCAAGGATGAGACAGTCAAAAATCAAAGGTATTTGAGTTGATTTTCATCACTCATCAATGACAAAATACAGTATAATGATCCCAAGAAATTGGAAGGGACTATAATGCGAGCTAAATGCCTATATGATCAGCAGAAAGCAAGGCCAACTTTCCAAAAGGCTTGGGAAGACAATAAGAAATTCAAGATGGATCAGAGGAAGAAGGGAGCTAAGCCACCATTCTTCAAAAATAATCCACAAGGATAGAAATTGCCTAAAGAACCTAGAATGATTGACACGGGGAGTCAAAGGCCAAGGCAACCACCTATTCAATGTTGGGGTTGTAAAGGAGATCATAGGTTCAGAGATTGTCCTCACAGAAGTGAAAAAGGTAGGGTTGTTCACAATGTACAACAAGTTGAAATAGTGGAGGACATGGGCAGATATGTGCCAAGGATATATGCAGCCCTGGACAACAAGAAAGAAGAGTATCAATCCCACATGATTGAATCGGAAGGTATGATCAACAACCAAACCATTTCTATTTTAATTGATTCAGGAGATACTCATAGTTATATAGACCCTAATATGGTGGAACATTTGCGATTTCCAAGAAGAAAGCATGGGAAATCCTGGTTGGTGCAGCTGGCTACAGGAGCCATAAGAAAAGTTAATGAGATGGTTAAGTCATGCCTCATAGACATGAATGGATTAAACACCAAGGTAGATTTAAACATCTTGCCTTTAGGTTCCTATGACTGTCTAATTGGGATGGATTGGTTGGACCAACATAATAGTCTCTTAGAATGTCACAACAAAGAATTTACTTGCCTGGATGAAGAAGGAAAACTAAGGAAAGTACAGGGAATTCCCAGGGTAGTAACCATTAGAGAAATTTCAGCATTGTAGCTGAAGAAATGTTACAGAAAAGGGTGTCAAATAATTGCACCTCATTTGCCAGATACACCTAGAGATAAGGTGCCAAATTTGGAGGATTATGCAGTCCTGGAATATTTTGAAGATGTGTTCAAAGAGGTACCCAGACTACCCCCAAGGAGAGACATTGATTTCTCTATAAATGTAATGCCTGGAGAAGCGCCAGTATCAGATACTCCTTACAGAATGAGTACACTAGAGTTGAAGGAGTTGCAAATGAAGCTTGAAGAACTTCTGAAGAAGTGGTATATAAGCCCAAGTGTGTCACCTTGGGGTGCCCCAGTCTTGTTTGTGAGAAAGAAAGATGGAACACTAAGATTGTGCATTGACTTCAAACAGTTGAATAAAGTGACTGTTAAGAACAAGTATCCTCTGCCAAGGATTGATGATCTATTTGATCAATTGAAGGATGAAAAGATATTTTCAAAGATAGATCTCAAATCAGGATACCATAAAATAAGGATTAAAGAAGAAGATATCAGCAAGACTACCTTCAGGACAAGGTATGGTCATTATTAGTTCACAGTGGTGCCATTTGGGTTGTCAAATGCACCAGTTGTTTTCATGTGCTTAATGAATGGTGTTTTCCGAGAATATTTGGACAAGTTTGTCATTGTCTTTTTTGGATGACATTCTTATATATTCTAAGTCAGAGGAAGATCATAAACATCATTTGAGGATGGTGTTGCAAGTATTAAGGGAGCATTAGTTGTATTCCAAATTGAGCAAGTGCTCATTTTATCAGAAACAAATTCATTATTTGGGGCATATCATTTCAAAGGATGGGATAGCAGTCGATCGTGAGAAGATAGAGGCCATTAGAGAATGGTCAGTGCCGAAGAATGTGACCGAGGTGAGATCATTCTTGGGTCTTTCAGAATACTACAGAATATTTATTAAAGGATTCTCAAATATTGCACACCCAATCACTTCCTTGCAAAGAAATGCAGTGAAGTTTTAGTGGACATTGGATTGCGAGAAGAGTTTCCAACACTTGAAACAATTATTGACAAGTGCTCCAATATTAAGGATTGTATACCCAAATGAAGACTTCATTGTATCCACAAATGCATGTAATGAAGGAATTGGTGGAATCCTCGGTCAAAATGGGTTTGTCATATGTTATGAATCAATGAAGTTGAAGGATCATGAAAGAAACTATCCCACTCGTGATTTGGAGTTGGAAGCCATAGTGCATGCCTTGAGGAAATGGAGACACTACCTCATTGGGAAGAGGTTTGAGCTAAGAACAGACCACAATGGTCTGAAATATTTATTTGATCAGCCAAATCTAAATTCTAGGCAAAGCAGATAGTTAGAATTTCTAAGCGAATATGACTTTCATATAAAGCATATCAAGGGGAAAGAGAATAAAGTGGTTGATGCACTCAGTAGGAGGATGCATGAATTACATGCTATAGCCATTAGCATGTATCAGAATGATATTAAAAGAAAAATTATGGAGGCTGCAAATGTAGATCTTCAATACAGAGAATTGGTAGCAATGCTACAGCAGGGTAAGATGCCACAAAAGGTGGATAATTATAATTTAGGAATAGATGGAATACTGTTGTACAAGAACATAATTTTTGTTCCAAATGTCCAGGACTTGAAATGTATAATTTTGCATGAGATGCATAATGTTCCTTATGCAGGGCACCCTGGATATCAAAAAACCGTGGCAGCGATCAAGAGCCATTACTTTTGGCCAGGTATGAAGAGAGAGATCGTTGAATACATCGCTAGATCTATGGAATGCCAGAAATTCAAAGCTGAGAATAGGCACCCAGCAGGGTTGTTGCAACCTTTACCCATTCCTAAATGGAAGTGGGACGTGGTGACAATGGATTTTATTACGGTATTGCCCAGAAAAGGAAAGTTGCATGATTCGATCATGGTGGTGTTGGACAAGATTACGAAATCTGCCCATTTTATTCCATTGAAAACTACTCACAAGCCAGCAGATGTTGTTGATATTTTCATGAAGGAAGTGGCACGATTGCATGGAATTCATAAAACAATTGTGTCCGACAGAGACCCAAAATTCACTTCGAATTTTTGGAAAGGATTGTTCAAAGGATTCGGAATGAATCTGAGCTTTAGTACAACTTATTATCCTGAGTCTGATGGACAGATAGAGAGGGTGAACAGAGTGATAGAAGATATACTGAGAATGTATGTGATGGAAAAACCATCGAAATGGGAAGACTACCTACACTTGGTAGAATTCGCTTACAACAATGGGTATCAGGCATCATTAAAGATGAGCCCATTTGAATCACTTTACGACAGAAAGTGAAATACTCCAGTGAGTTGGGATAATCTAGTTGATAGGACAGTAGTTGAGCCAGAGTTGCTCAAGAAGATGGAGGACCAAATGATAAAAATTAAGCAGAATTTAAAAACTGCCCAAGACAGACAGAAAAGTTATGCCGATAAGAACAGAACCCATAGAGAATTCAAAGTGGTGATCATGTTTTCCTGAAAGTGAATGCTAATAGGAGTTCCCTGAAGCTGCGCCAAGTTAGCAGCCAGATTTTGTGGGCCATTTGAAATCCTAGAGAGGATTGGTCCAGTTGCTTATATGATTGCATTGCCTACATCTATGTATGTTCATAATGTCTTTCATGTATCATTGCTAAAGAAATATATACCTGATGCTAATCATGTTATTGATTCGAATGTGATTCAGGTGGAGCAAGAAGGTGCTTTTCAAGTGCATCTGGTGCACATTTTGGATCGGAAAGTCAAGTAGCTCCAGAACTGAGCCATAGGGCTTGTAAAGGTCCAATGGACCTGGTATAGTCCTTAGGACTCTACTTGGGAGCATGAGGATGCAATGCAGACAGAATACTCGCATATTTTTGAAGATTTTTGAAAACTTTGTTGTATATGAGTGTATGATGCACTGAGGACAGTGTATAAATAAGGAGAGGGGATTGTAATATCCCTCGGTCGAACCCAATTGTAAATGTAATGTAAGTGTACTTAAGTTGGTGATTTGTTTTGAGATCATTTTGTAATGCACCTTCCATGACATAGTGTGCGCATGAACTACGCAGTAAAATGATGTAGTGTGCACATTCTCGGATGGCGCATACAGTAAATAAAGTGTGCGTAGTATGGAGGTCATTGAACCTTATGTATATGATATGTGCTATAGGTTGGTGAGCCAGTTATTCTAAGTTGGAATGCTTATGTTTTTTAATTAGGCCAGAGCGCCTAGATTTTAAAGGCCAGTGCACCTATTTTGTATATGTATCATGATTAATATAAAATACATCGTTGCACACAGACCGACCATGATAAAAGAGATGGGGGACTAAACTTCACCAGTTAGGGAAAGGGAGAGCCAAAAGTTAAGGGAAAGGGCTAAGCTAAAGAGCTTAAGCAAAAAAAAAGGAATATTATATTAATATTTCCTAAAAAGCATAAATTATGGATAATTATTTTATCCTAAATTCTAAAGTTGGGGACAAGTGGACCAAAGTAGCTTCCAACATGATAAGTGTCAAGTGGGGGACATGCATTCATATCGTGGGGAATTAGCTCATTTGATCACTTTTTCACGAGGATTCTGAATAGTAGTTGGACCATCATTCTTATTATCATACTTCACGATTAGGTTCATGATGATTCCTTCCATCACTCAGTTATTCAGTCAATGATTCCATGACCATTTCACTCACGCAGTCCGTTATCCTTCATACATTCATTTCACTGTATCTGAGCCTATTTCCATAACCTTCTTTGGTTGGTGTACTTGGTTAGCTTGGGAGCAGGATTAAAGAAGCGGGTTGTCAGGCCCGTGGGAAATTGAAGAGGCAGGTTGTCAGGCCCGTGAGCAATTCTCCGAGCGAGAGAATTGTTGGGGATTGATTCCTGAACATGCTAAACTGCATCTATAGTGATATGAGACTTCATGTCTGGCCTGTTGTTGAATCCCTGTAAGGGAACTGGGGAAGCCGAGGGATTGTTGAGTAGAGAAGGGGCACACTTCTTTGGGTGGGACATGCATGTGGGGAAAGAGAGGTTGTAGGCTGTTAGTTGAGAGAGAACCTGAGACAGAGTCTTTCCTATTGTCTATGAACCCTAGCCTAGTTAGGAACCCCTTTACCCGGGTGGAGTTCATTCCCAACTCAGGGGTGACTCACTATTGAGAGTGATGAACAGTGTAGTCTAAGGCTAGGAGGTTCGTGGATAGTCTGTACACAGTTGGTGACAATATTTCCAAGATAAGTACCAATTGTATGATAAAATTATATTTTGCATTGTTATTTACATGCTTATGTTACGGTTTATCATATATGTGATTATAATTGCCTGTATGTTTATGGGTATTTCCCTGTATATGCTACATATATGTGTTTACTGTTATTTCAATATGAAATTGTATATTACAGAATGTAATTGTTTGTTTATGTTTATATGTAAAGATTATGTAAGAGTGTTGTATGTATATGTTTAAGTTGCATCCAGTTTGAAGATAAAATTTATGTGGCATAGCTCAGTTGAATATTGGGTATGTTACCATATGTTCCAGAGTAAGAGAATGAAAGAGTTCCCTAGAGTAGCATGGCCCGGCCTGTTTAAGAATGGGGATGTTACCAACTGGTATTAGAGCATGAGAGATTGCTCTGGAGTGGAATTCCCTGACCTGTGGGTGGTCGGGGGATGTTACAACTATGATAGGACACATGGTGGTTGTGATGAGTGAGAATGGATCCCACAGCATATTCTGAAGCATCTGTCTCGATCTCAAAGGGTTGTTGCAGGTTTGGTAGTGAAAGTATTGGGGCTGAGCACAAGCATTGCTCCAAATAATCAAATGCTTGTTGTTGGGGTTGGCCCCACACAAATTTCTCCTTACCACCACCCCTCATTACTTGGCTGAGGGCCCATGCAATATGGGAGAATCCCAACATGAACCTGTAGTAGAAATTGGCAAGACCCAAGAATCTCTGAAGCTCAGTGAGTGTGGTTGGGGTTGGCCAGTCACGGATGAATTAGATTTTGGTTGGATCCACATGTATGCCATCTTGATCAATGATGTATCCCCAAGTATTGTTGTAAATGAGGATTTCATTCAGATACACCACTACAAAAGTATTGGTGAATGGTTGTAGGATATCTACCATCATCCTCATGAAAATGGTTGGAGCAATGGTCAAAGCAAAGGGCATGACAAACCATTCAAAAAGACCTTCCTTTGACTTGAAGGAAGTCTTCCATACATCTGTCTGTTCTATTGGGACCTAGTGGTATCCAAACTTCATATCAATCTTATTGAATTATTTGGCCCCCGTGAGCTGATCAAGGAGGTCATCAATTCAGGGAATCGGGTACAATTTTCTAACTTTGATTTTATTCAAGGCCCGGTAATCAATGCAGAGTCGTTAGGTTCCATATTTATTTTGTACCAGCACAATAGGGCTCTCACAAGGTGATGAGCTGAGATAGATGTGACCCTTATGGAGTAGTTCTTGGATCTACTGCTTGATCTCATCATTCTCTAACAGAGAGTGGCAGTAAACTAGCCCATTGGGAAGCGATGTGTCGGGGGTCAGATCGATGGGATGCTTGACCTGACAGTGCAGAGGTACCCTGGTAGGTGAGGAGAAGATATCAAAGTATTCTTCCATGACCTTGTCCACTTGATCCTTCTATGTGGAGAGGTCGGTCATGAAGACCCTGTATGTGGCTGCGATCTTTCGCTCATTCTAAGAGCGAATCATGAAGAAGACAAACTTCCCTGTCTAAGGGATGACCTTTCTGCATTGCTTGGCAATGATAAAGGAAATAGTACTGGGTGGGACTGCCTTAGGTATCCTATAAAATTTCTTGTTCAAAGTAATAATAAAACTGTGAGGCCTAGAATAATATACAACATGATGTTTCCATAAATATGGTTGGCCCAAAATAACATTACAAAATTCGAGAGGGAAAACATCACACAATACCTCATCTTTGAATGGCTTGATGTTGTATGAAAAGAATCATTGTTGGCTTACATGGATGTCACTTCCTTGGAAGATCCATCCGATGGTGTAGGGATGTGGGTGAGGCGTTGTTAGCAGGGTGAGTCACTTGAGAAATTATGCTGATATGAGGTTCTTCTGTCTACCGCTATCAACGATGAAGTGAAACAAGGTACCCTTCACCCACATCTATCAATGAAAAAGGTGCTCGCCTTCCTTTGGCTCGTCTAGTTCACTAGGCTGGAGCTTGGTGGTAGCAATGGTAGCACTAGGTTCTGCATTAATAATCCATCTCCTCTTTTTTGGTTCTGACTCAGAGTCGGAACTTGCATATGATTCAGAGGCTTCCACCTCAACCACCAATGACTTCTTCAAGTGGCAATCAACAGTGTTATGCGAGGGGCTCTCATGGAAGTCACACCACTTCCTGGTATCTTTCTTTATCTTTCCGGTTTATGTTGTCCCTTGACCAAGTTTTGGGAGATTTTTGGTCATAGTGACCTATTTTGGGACTTCCACAACTTGTCAAAGGAGGAGCGCAAGGCAAAGAAGAGATCAAGGGATCTCAGCCCACTTTTGGGTCCTTTTTGGGTTTTTGGGGTTATGTAATGGGATTGGTATGTCGACCCATGTGTTTAACCATGCTTAAGCCTATTCTGTAATGTATAAATAGATGTATAGGCATCTATAGGCATATCGACATCTATGTGATGTATGATAAGTGCAAGTAGGGTTTTGTAAGTGCTTTGTGCATAACTATGAGAGACTTGTAGAGCTAAGTACAAGTGGTTGTAACATATAGTGGAGGGCTTAGTTTTGTAACGCAAGGAATAAGGATCTAGCGAGCTATGTAGATATTTTGTCCTGTGCGAAGTAAGGGTTTTGATGAATTTGTTCTTGTAATCGATTGACTGAAGATAATAAAGAAAAAGAGTTGGTGGGGGTGAACCACGTAAAAAATGTGTTGTCTTTCTTTGTGCTTTTCTTAATATGTTTATGTCTTCTTTTGCTAAGTGCTTTGAGATGATTAGATAGATCTACTTATGCTTATTTCTAATGATTTATAAGAATGTTACATTTGATCTATATGAATGTGCCGAGTGCTTGATCTGCTAGATCTGACCTATCTATTGATGCTAAGTGATTAAATGTTTTATATTAGAGTGAATGTTGTGAATCCCTGTTTTATCAGTGAAGTGATTATTGATTATATATTGAGGAACTGACGGTGGTAAATGCTTTACTAAGTAGTAAAATCACAGATCTGTGTCCCAGCTAAGGTTGCAGACACCTAAGTCTTGCAACCACCCCTGCCTCTACCTTGGGTGAGACTTCATTTGCTTCGCAGGTGTTGCTGAAAGGGCCAATAGTTAGGGATTTGTTGGTGTGTTGTTGTAGCGTTGAACCCTGGGTCTGCCCCTGTGCCAAAGAATGGTTCTGTTGCCAGGACCTGAAGCTGTGATTGCTGGGAACTGAGAAAGAAGAAGCTTTGTGCAAAGATTCGACCTGAAATTGTGAAATCTTTGTGCGTAGATATGTGCCCCAGTGCACAGTATCTTACTCGATTTATAAAGATCTGTGCTAAATAAGGAAGCCCGATTTGAAGAAAGGAGGTTGGATCTGAAGGAAAGAAGCAAGATCTGGAAGCTTTGTGCTCCAAGAAAGGTAAAAGTGAGAACGTCTGATTAAAATAGGTAAGATCTACAAGATCCGTGCTCTGATAAAGGTAAGAATAGTTAAAAGTTTTAGATCTAGAATATTTGTGCTCTGTAGAAGTAAGAAAAGTGGATTTTTTTGTTTCTAGAGTATGGATCTAGGTATGTTTAATAGAGTCTATCCTAGATTGAAAACTAGGGTATTAATAGATGAAAGAAGATTTGATATGAGTAGATCTGATAAGAATAGTGAAAGATATGTTATACCTATGCATATAAATAATGTTTGGACTAACAAATGGATGCAGGAACCTAGAAAGAATTTATTCCAGGTTAGCTCCTATGATCCTAGCACGCATTATAGGAGAAACTGGGGATCATTTAAAAGAAAGAGAGGATTAACCCTATGTTATAGTTGCATAAAACCCTGACATATTGCTAAGGCATGCCTTGGGAGAAGACCTGGTTGCTTTATTGTAAAGCTATGAACCATGAAGTGTTGGATTTCCCTATAATGATTGCTAAGATTGAAAGTATGAACGTAAGACAAGAAAACCCCAAGGTAGATCCAAAAACTAAGGCTATAGAAGAACCCCAGAAAGAATCAAAGAAGGTACTACTACAGATGAAAGAAACCTTGAATGACCACTAACATGTTAGATTATCAGAGATATTTAAAGACAAGGAATGCCTTGAAGAAAGAATAGGAAATTTCGGCATTGGCTGTGTTCTAGATGAGGAAACATAGGTGAATATCATGACCATTGGACCATGCCATAATGGACAAAACAAGAGTTAATGAGGCTTCATACCCGTTACAAGCGAACCATTGCTAATTTTCCTATTTACCCCATCGCGCCATGCACAGAGAACACTTTTGCTAACCAATAATTTGAGCCCATAGACCAAGTGAATTGTATACAATGATCATTGCCCTCTTGTTGTTTGTTCTAGTACAATATCTGAGTTAATTGTGAACCCGATATTATTAATCTCGACCGTGTATGTCAGATGAGCTCACCACAGTTGAAGAATCAGTAACAGAAGTACTCCTCGACTTGATGACTGAAAGAGTCATGTGAGAGAGAGGATTGTCTACCAGTCTATAAGCATCATCAATGAGATGACTGTCAGCCTCTCTGTCCATTGCTCAAGCTGGACCATCACGGCCCGTAGATGAAAAGAGAACTAAACACGGAGACGATCTTGTGAATGCTAAGTTGATTCCAAGCATATTTCCCACCTATGTACCACCTCTGAGTGGTGCAATAAATCGATACAGTGTGCCTAGAGACTTTGAGTACGAATTGGTCACTGTGTACCTCCCGAAGGGGATACGCGCAGTTTGTGAAGATCAAGAAAAGATAGCATCGTTGAAGTTTATCGACTTCAACCTCGGTGACAGGAAGTTCTACAGCATGTTCACCCCACATAAGTTCCTGACCAGGACAAAAGGAAAGAGTTCAAAGATCATCCCTCAATCATGGACCCATAACCTCATCCAGTCCACACTGCTCAAAGTCATGAATATTCCTCACTTCGAAAGGCATCAAGAAGTGAACGCATCCATCAAGCTACTGCTTTCCTGTTACCATGGAGGATACTTATGGTTAAACCATTGTATCAAAGTGGATCCGACATTGATCAATTAGATCACAGGGCTGAGTATGAAAGGCCCTGACCCACAAGATTTCTATCCTGGAAAAACCATGGATCGCGCTTTAGTTCAAAGGATTAAAGACACCTATGGCGATGTCGATAAAGGAATGTGAGGCTACAAGGTAGATTTTATCCAAAGCATTGAAGTGCACCTGGCCTATCAATTGATCGCGGGAAAGTTGGTCCACAAGAACCAACCCACCCAAGTCACTAGCTTTGTAGTCGACCTCATAGGAAAGTGCGTAGAGGGCCTACAAATAAATTGGGTGAAGTACCTCATGAACCAGTTGGAACTGGACTACAGGGAAGCACAAGATCAAGGATATGAGTTCCACTTTAGTTGGCTTCTAATCATGATTGCTTTCATCGCATGGTAGATTCTAGAAGGTGCAACCTTTCCAGACATCGAGCCCTTTGAACCTCTAGCTGCGAAGTTCAGTACATTGTGGTATTCTAGTGACATGAACAAGCAATGGTATTCAAATGTTGTATTCCACCCATATTACAATCAGTTAAATTTATCTACCCATTACGAACCTCACATCACACCAAATACTCTCCACAGGTTTCGGCCTTTAATAAAATTCAGTGCGGACCGCCATTTCATTTATATTAAAGCACGCACTGACGAGCACAAGAAACAACTTCAATCTTACTACAAGTTGACAGAGGAGGACTTAGAAGAAATCACCAAGGAATGGTCAGTGGACCTCTTCATTTCGACAGAACCTGTAGAGATATCTGATATAGACAGTCCAGAAACTGCGTAGGATACACCTGGACAGAGCAAGACGAATAAGACAGAAGAGGTTCAGGATATAGACAGTACCTCAGCCAATACTGCTTCCATCTCAGCAGAGAAAGGAGGATATGGTAGAGAGATAGATGGAGCATAAGTTGAACAGAAGAAATGTGAGGTTACACCGCCTAGAGATTACGAGGATCCCTCGAAGAAAAGGAAGGTCCCCCCCCCCCCTGAATCCTTCCTCCCAGAAGAAAGTGAAAGAAGCCATGACCAAAATGTAGACCATCCTCACCTCCGATGACTTCAATTTCATCATAGAAACCCTGAATGATGCTTCACTTGAGATAGCAGAGAAGTAAGAAGATAAGCAGGAGTAGGTGTTCCATAGGATTAAGGACATTCTCCAAGGAGTGCAGCAGGTACTACAACCTAGCCGCACAATCTCCACTGCACCTCTGTCAGCAGGAACATCATAACTGGGATATGAGCCAACTCAAATCCACCACATCGCTGATACAGTTGAAACTCGCCTTCGACGAGCTCAGGAAGAAACAACGCAAGCCACCCAGGCTTTGGCACAAGTACAGGGAGACCTTGTAGAATGATGCAGTACTGCAGAATGAGAAAATATTTCTCTGCAAGCGAAGTGGGATGAAGAAAAATCACAACTGCAGCAAAGAAAGGAACAATTTCTCGCGGATCAAATCAAAGTAAAGGAAATGGTTCACAGAGCACTTCGCTCTGTGACAATCGTATAAGTAAAGATCGAAGAGCGAGTTCCACAGTAGGTGACACAACTTGAAGAAGTAATCCAACAACTCCAGTAGCGCATAGTAGACTTGGAGCTCCGCACTATGCCCAAGACCCCTCAAGATGTAAGCGAACAAAGGGAAGAAACTGCCCGCAACACAGTTAACAGATTAAAATCTCTTGCCTTGGAGTGCAAGCAGTTGATTAACCGCAGTGCCCAAACATATGAGAACCTCATCGAGAATCCAAAATTACAGGCATTAGAGTCGCATCTCAAGGAAGAAAAGCAACACGTGGACACACTACAGGCACAATTGAAGGCCTTGTCGGCCATGGAAAGAATGAAGCGATCTCAAGAGCACCCCACCACCCAGCAGTTGATCCATACGATTCAAGGCAGAGTGATGGAAGTTACTCAATGACTTCAACCAATACAAGATAAGGCGGGCCAATTATTCACAGAGGTTGAAATCCGAGGAGAAGAGCTAGAACAAGTTGTCATCACAACTAAATAATTCTTAGAAGGGCTCGTGAATGACGCAGTGATCCAGGAGTTCATTGATCAAGAGGTCGTCGTACAACAACATGTCAAAGAATCTCGAGCCAAGTGTGAGGCCTTTGAAGCAGAACTGGTTAGATCATAGTGACTCGGGATGAGTCACAGGTGAGTGTTGGGGGCATGTTGTCCCTTGACCAAGTTTTGGGAGATTTTTGGTCATAGTGACCTATTTTTGGACTTTGACAGCCTGTCGAAGGAGGAGTTCAAGACGAAGCGGAGATCAAGGGATCTCGACCCACTTTTGGGTCCTTTTTGGGTTGTTGGGATTATGTAATGAGATTGGGATGTCGTCCCATGGGTTTACCCATGCTTAGGCCTATTATGTAATGTATAAATAGATGTATAGGCATATCGACATCTATGTGATGTATGATAAGTGAAAGTAGGGTTTTGTAAGTTCTTTGTGCATAACTATGAGAGACTTATAGAGCTAAGTACAAGTGGTTGTAACAGATAGTGGAGGGCTTAGTGCTATAACGTAAGGAAGACGGATCTAGCGAGTTGGGTAGATCTTTTGTCCTGTGCAGAGTAAGGGTTTTGATGGCTTTGTGCTTGTAACTGATTGACTAAAGATAATAAAGAAGAAGAGTTGGTGGATGTAGCCTCAGGGTGGGGGTGAACCACATAAACACTGTGTTGTCTTGCTTTGTGCTTGTCTTAATATGTTTATGTCTTCTTTCGCTAAGTTCTTTGAGATGATTAGATAGATCTGATTATGCTTATTTATAATGATGTATAAGAATGTTAGATCTAATCTATATGAATGTGTTGAGTGCTTGATCTGCTAGATATGACTTATCTATTGATGCTAAGTGCTTAAATGCGTTATATGAGTGTGAATGTTGCGAAGCCCTGTTTTATCTGTGAAGTGATTATTGATTGTATATTGAGGAACTGATGGTTCTAAGTACCTTATTAAGTAGTACAATCACATATATGTGTACCAGCTAAGGTTGCAGACACCTGATTCTTTCAACCACCCCTACCTCTACCTCGAGTGAGACTTCATCTGCTTCGCAGGTGTTGCTGAAAGGGCTAGTAGTTAGGGCTTTGTTGGTGCGTTGTTATAGTGTTCAACCCTGGGTCTTCCCCTGTGCCAATAGTTTCCTTCTTTCCTTGCAGTCTGGACTGGATGTCCTGAGGTTGTCCGCATTTTCTCTATCTTTTGTTCTACAGGTTGGGGCCGTCCTTTCCTAGCTTTTTCTATGAGGGGTTTCCAGGCCCAAATTTCTACATCTTTTGTTTGATCTTCTTCTCGATTTTGACGGTATATCAGTAGGTCGTGCCCAAGGATGAGATGTCCAAAAACTCCATTTATTCCTATAGGTATACATGGAGACCGTCGTGATACTTGAGCACCATATGTCGCTCAGAATCTTTGATACCCAGCCTGGTGCACAAGGTATGGAATATATTTGTGAACATGGGCACCGCTTGGTCTCTTTCCTACCGCAGCATGGTCCATTTTGTGTACAATTCATCATAACTTCCAACATGGTAGTATTGTTCCTTAATAACATCCCTGAAGGACTCTCAGGCAACTTCAACTATAAACAATGAGGGTTCCTCTATTTCCTTCTGCTCACAGAAAGTTTCCCACAAATATTTGACATGGGGGATGACTTTGAGGAGTGAAAAAGTAATCTTTTCTCTTTTTGAGAAGTTATGGATAGAGAAATACCCTTCTATAAGATTCAACCATTTTTATACCGCATCTGCATCTATATGACCTTCAAATATAGGAATATCAAAGTTTATTTGTACCTTGAAGGGGGTGGCACCTCCATTTGAGGAAGATGTGTCACCTATTGGTAGTCGTTGAAGGATTTGTGCAAAAATATCCATCATCTCGTTCCTATGTTGTGTGAGGGCTTCCTCGAGAAAATTTTTGAAGGGATCTCCTATCCCATCCTATTTATTGTATTCTTCCATGAGAGGTCATTTGGGTGTGCGAGATATCTTGTCCTCAAGAGAAACAAGCTCGAAACTCAATTATTTGTACCCTAACCTCGTTGGGACATGCATTAAGAACAACAAGGAGCAGACCTCTCTGATACCACTGATCTGGAATATATTTACAGAATGAAATGAATATAGATTATTATCAAAATATGCTTAATAAAGAATAACATATATACAATAAAACTAGTTTATATTCAATAAGGAAATAAGCTGAAACTGTAAAATGCAATGGAAACAAGCTTGCTAGAATGGTGGTGGCTTATCTATGAGAAGAGATGTGACGGTTGCACTCATTCACAAGAATATGATTACAATGAGTATCTAAATTCCTTTTTACAATAAACATGAATGCCAAAAACCCTAGACATGCAAAAACCTAACCCTAGGAGATGAAGCACCAAAAGTCATGTAGGCTTCATTTGGGTAAGTTAGTACATCAACTTCTCGGGGTCGTAACTTTTGCATACGACCTCCATTTTAGGCACACGATAGCCCGTTGGAAATTTCTATCCGAGGAATACACATTTTTTTTCCATCTATCAAAGGTCATTCTGATTGCAGGGAGCCCTTAAAACATTGTTTAGGGCCTCAAAACAACCCCGCAAATCAGGGATCCAAAAACTAGGGAAACAACTGCCAAAATGAGCAAGTTGGAATAGGTGGGAGGCCACCGACATCCATATGGATAAGATGGCTTCCTAATTTATTGGTATAGACATTAGAATTAGAATGACACTTAGAGAAACCAGTGTCAATAAGAAAGTTTTCCATTTTGGCATAGCAAGCTCAGGGAGCTTGCTTAAGACCATAAAGAGATTTCTTAAGGTGAAAAACAAGGCTAGAGTGATTTTGTACATATCCAGGAGGTTGTTCCATGTAGATTTGTTCTTGCAAATATCCATGCAAGAAGGTGGATTTTACATCCATATGATGGACCTCCTATTTATGTGAGGCAACAAGGGAAAGAACAAGGCGAATGGAATTAATTTTGTCTATAGGGGCAAAGGTTTCATTATAGTCAATTCTTTCAACTTGGGAAAATCCTTTGGAAACTAACTGATCCTTGTGTCTTTCAACACTTCCATATGATGCATGATTATTTCTGTAGACCCATTTACATATGACAAGTTTTCTTCCTTTTGGAAGAGGTACAAAATCCCAAGTATCATTGGCCATTAAAGAATGATACTCTTCATTCATTGTTGCATCCCAATATGGATGACATGAAGCTTATAAAAATGTATCTGGATCATGAGTCTCTGAAACTTGAGCCAAAATAGAAGAGGCTTGGTGGAACTGTGAATGTGTTCGACGATGATCTGAAGGATCACTGACAAGACCAATAGTTGCTTCTCGTGTTGAATGGACCCATCTAGGAAGGGGTGGAACTGGTGTTGGGTTAGGTTCAAAGGACTGATCTGGAGGAAGGTGAGTAGTCAGAGGTGGATTTTCATCCTCACTATCATCATCTGAAGAAGAAACCAGAATAGGAACAGAGGAAGGAACAAACTCCAAAGATGGCTCATAGGCCGAAGAAGGCACAATTGTCGAATTAGGCTTGCAGGCCAAGAGATTTTTATCAAATTTAACATCTCTTCTAATAATAATTTCATTACAATGTGGTTGAATAAGTCTACAACCTTTGACCTCTTCAAAATAAAAAAATATATATACACTTATCACTTTTAGGTTGCAATTCTTTCCTTTTCTCATCAGGAATGTGAGCCCATGTTATACTGCCAAATACATGGAAGTGACTTACATCTTGTTTAATTTTAGTCCAAGCTTCTTCCAGTTTTATATTTTTAAGAGCCTTTGTGAGAGTGTGATTTACTATTTAATTTGCACATTTGATTTCTTCCACCCAATACTCTATACTAAATCCCTTAGGTTGGATCATACAATTAGCCATTTCTTTTAATGTGTGGTTATTTCTCTAAGTAAAACCATTTTGTTGTGTTGTATATGGAACAATGTGATTCATTTGGATGCCATGTGTAGTGCAGTAACTTGTAAAATTATTGTTCACATATTCGCCTCCATTATTTGTTCTTAACTTTTGAATTTGATGTCCAGATTGCAATACTACAAGGGACTTGTAGGAAAAAAAATTGTCATAAACTTTGCTCTTAAGTTTTAAGAAGTAAAACCAAGTACGTCTAGAAAAGTCATCAATGAAAGTTAAGAAATACTTTCGCCCAAAAAAAGAAGGAGAAGAAGGTGGACCACACAAATCACTGTGAACAAGTTGCAAAGGGCTAGAGGCGTACTGAGAAGCACGTTTGTCAAAACTGTCCCGATGATGTTTATCGAGAACACAACCAGCACAAACACCATCTCTACATGAAACAAGAGGAAGACCAGTCACCATCTATTGATTACATAGTTGCTACAATGAGGGTAAAATCATGAAGGTGGGTAACACTTTTCTGAGAATCGGGTCTCTAAAATTCCTAAAGACCTTTTTTCAGTCAAACTAATACTTTTTTCAGCCGAAAAGCCTATTTTTTCGACCAAAGCATGTTTTAGTCGAATCTTTGAATGTAAAATCGAACGGTACCATGACGACACCCTCGATTTTTGTGTACAAGTTTAGTCGGACAAATGTTTTTCATCTGATAACATCTTTTAGGACAAAAGATATTTCAGCCGAAAGATTCGTTCAGCCAAAAACTTACTAGTGGAACATATTTCTTCATTCGCTAACATCTTTTCCACCGAAACATTATTCGGTCGAAACATATTTTGGTGAAAAGGTTCTTTCGTCTGAAAAAAAAATCGCTTGAAAAAGGTTTTATATATTACCCGCACATCGGTCATTCCATCCTTTCGGAGCTATTGACAGTCTAGTGTTGTTGGTCATTGTTGTCGATGTTGGTTTTGTTGGTGTTTATTAAGGTTGGTTGTCATTGATGTCAACCCTTGAAGAAAGCCCGGTAGCACAAAGGTTTGGGTAATGGACCCAATTTTGTTTGATGTAAAGATGACTCATTATTGTCTTGTCATGGTTGATAAGAAGTACAGATGGATGAACTCCAAAGTGGTCCCCTTATGGTGAAAGCCCTCATGGGAAGACGCTTTGCACATTGAGTTATCCTAAAAGTATGGTTAGATAACCCATGCTTAATTGAGGAATAATGAGATGAATACAGTTATTTTGTTAGTGAAACTATCCTAGATGCATAGTACTTGTCATGCCATTTTTGATGGTATGTGGAACGTCACATAAATCCTCACGGTTAGAGAGTTATGACCATATGAAGTTGGAGAACCCTCATGAGTCTTATAGAAGCCCCCAAGAGTCAAAGTTTCTTGCAAAATAAATTATTTTAAATGGAGAAGCCCTAAAATAAGAAAAGTGTAAGGCTATATGAAGATATAAATAAGAGGCAAAGCTCACTCATTAAAGACACACTTGTACATATTGTATATATATTTTCTTGTGTAAATCTTATTGTAAATACTTGTGGATACATCTGAAGTGGAGAACATCTGAAGTAGCACGAAGCGTTAATGGCGAAATTCTCAAAATTACAGCGAATACAAAAAAACCTATTTTATGATGTGTACGTGGGTTGTTGGTGTATAGGGTGCGTAAAGTACGCAGGAGGTCTATATATACGATGTGTATGTACACGGGCTAGTTGTGTATAGGGTGAGTACATGTTGATAAAGGCATGGAAACTTGAGAAGATGAAGATGCAGAGGTTCTAGATTCTGAGATCAAGCTCCCAGGAAAGTCTAAAGTGCTTAGATACATCAAATCCATCCATTGCTTCAAAAGTTATGTCTTATTTCTATGAATAGTTGTATTTTGATGTATGCATGAGGAATGGAAATGGAGATTTGAGGATTCTCCCTAGAGAGACTAGTGGCTACATGGGATCTTTTTTATAATTCATATCTACAGAAATACAGTGTTGGTATGTTCATCATTAATACTTCTTGTGAGGCACATCTTGTATTTCTTGGCATATGGCTAAGGGTTTTTATGGTACATGGTTGAGAGATTGTATTTGTGTAGTAGTTGATGTATTGAGAGGTTGAATATCAGAAAGGGTTTGATGACTAA
>ML791375.1:9272-22625 GCA_009831015.1 Picea engelmannii
CCTGCGAACCTCTTTTAAAAACATGATTTCTGGAAACAGACAAGTGTAACTTTTCTTAGGAAAGTGTTCTTAGTGAAGAACTTGATTTTCCATCATCATAACATCATCATAACATCATCACAATGACCAAAATTGTGGATAACAATCTTGCATGATTGCAGAAGGTCGAGTAAGAAGAGCATTGGCATAATGTCGATCTTTAAAGTGTCGAAGGTCTTATGATGGTTTCCTTCCCATTGAAAGACCTGTCTCATCTCAAGAAATTCATTCTTATGTAAAGGATCAAGAACATTAACAAAATCAGACTTATCATGGCATTCCCATTTTACAACCCCGAGTACAAGATTCTTGTTAGTGTTTATAACTATTTTTACTTGGCCTGAACTAACAAGTGTTAATTTGTCCTTTATGTTGTTAGATTTAATGATGTATTCCACTCCATCTTTTGTAAGATGGTATTTGTTTTCCTTTCGAAAGAAGATATCCTTTCTATCATATAGATAGGGACTCGCTAATACAATACCACAAACATCCAAAGGAACCACATCTAGATCCACTTCATCTATCATCTTAGAAGCCATAACAAACCTCAACCTACACTTCTTAGTGACATTTAACTTTGCTTTATCATATACCCAACTGAGAGGGTAAGGTTTATGGTGAGGTATTGTGGTCAATTCCAATTTCTTAACAAGTGTCTCTGATATTAAATTGACTTGGGAACCTGGAACAAATAATGTGTCTATCTTCATATGTTTCGATACAACTCTTATGTGGAATAGTGCACTTCTCCTTTTATCATCATCATGTGATTCATTTAAAGAACTTGAACATGCATAAAAGGAATCTTTACCTTGCATCCCAACTGTTGCGATCCTTTCTTCGTCACCTGAATCGGAACCAAGATCATGTTTCACTGTAGCAATGGTCTTTGGCTTCCCCTTGCCTCCAAACTTCGTTGGCCTTAACACTGGATGTAGTTTCCAACAATGTTCGCTATCATGACCAGTTTTCTCACAATGGCTGCAATAGGTTTTTCCTTCTTCCTTCTCTACTACAACTGTCCTCTTGTCCTTCCCATTTCGTTTTCCATTGAAATGGTTTTTAGAGTACTTGACTGGATTTTCCTCCTGTCCATTCTTACCCATGCTTTCAAGGTAAGTGGCTTGCACACAAACTTCATCAAGACTGGTGGGGTTAAACAATAGTAAATTATGAAGAATATAACTGTGAAGTGCGCCAATATACTTCATTAACGTTTCATAGGAATCTAAAGGAATGTTTAGTGCAAGATATTTATTCCTAAATTATTATGTGAAACTTTGTATAGTTTGACCTTTACATTGCCTTAAAGTTTGCCATTTTATCCTTGCTTTATGTAAATAACCCAATGGATAAAATTGCTTCTTTATCACTGATTTAAATTCCGACCATGAGGAAAGAATATTACCACACTTATTTCTGTCCTAAAGCTTTCTCTCCCACCATACGAGAGCAGTTCCTTCCAACCGAGGAGAAGACAATTTCACTTTAACTTCCTCTTCATCAATACGTTGAACACGACAATATATTTCAACCCGTCGGATCCAATTATCTAGCTTTTCAGGATTAGCATCTCCATTAAACATAGGTAAAGAAAATTTTACATCAAGCTTTAATAATGGTTTCTTAAAAGAGGATTTATGGCTAGAATGATGAGAATGATCAGGGGAAGAAGAACTAGAACTTGATGGTGAAGATGGAGGCTCAGGAGGGTCTCCTCCAACCCCTTGGTTTACCGAAGCATCATCATTAGCACATGATTCCTTTCTATCCCCTTTTTTCTTCATCCTTTTCTCGTAATCTCCATACATTCATTCGACCATTTCCGACATGCGATAAAATACCATATGAAATTTTTTCTCCTGTTCATCACACTTGTCTTCTTCTGCCATTTTCTTCCTTCAGGATGCACGGCCAATTTTAGGATTGAAAGTCTTAAGAGTTCCTTCACCCTGATTATGCTTGGCCCTAGTAAGCATTCCCACTCAACAATTCAATTCAAAGATGACTGCTCTGATACCAACATGATCTGGGATATTTTCATTGTGTGACTTATAAATAATTACATTAAATGAGCATAAATTAAAGTGCACCATTAAAGAAGAAAAAGATAAAAAATGAAGAGACATAAGAATCAAATCTGAACAAAAAAACTTTGTAACGGAGTTCATCCCTGGTGGACTATGTCTCCAAGTCATGCACTCAATGGGTAGGCCTTTTCATTAACTCAACAAAAGAATTTGGCAAAATACATGAGAATACCTCATTCTGAAATCAAGCTGCAGAAATAATTCTCAGATCAGAAAACAGACAACACCACTGAATTTGTGGCATAAAATTACCCAAAAATGACTGTCTCCACATCTCGATTTGACTCTGGCACTCCTAGGCCCAAGAAGAAATTTGTCTTGGTTTATGTGCCCCTGCAACCTGCAATTAATGATGTTGTACTTACCTCGAACTATGTGCCCAATCGTACCGCATGCACGCCTCTTCCCCTGGGCTCGGTGGATGCATCTTTTAAGTAAAAAGGGTGGAGTTCATTACAATGAAAGGGTCGTTGGCCCATTGGTTATGGCGTGCATATTAAGGCATAGTGGAGGGAGGAGGTTCTGAGGTCAAGCCCGCAGGCCTCCCCCTTTTGGCTTTATGGTTGAAACAATATATATATACACACACACACACACACAATGTTTGTTTTGCCAATTTTGGCGATGGTTCTATCCAAGGTTCTATTGATTAACATGTGGCCGTATTTGGCATCTTCCACCAGATTTGGCGAACCTGCCAAACCATATTTTTTTTCAAATTTTGGATACGGGTTGTCATTGGGCATTTTCCCACTGCCACGTGGCAGCCTTCCATTCAGCCACGTCATACATTGCTATGTCAGCCTGCCATGTCAGTTCCACGTCACTGCCAACTCATCATGCCATGATTGTGCCACATCACTGTATAGACCATACAAACTGCCACATGGAAAAATCCTATTGGTCCACGGGTTGGTCCAGAAGTGCCAAATCTGGGTGACACGTGGCGGCCTCTGGTGTTTCCATGTCATGCTGACATCAACATGACACATGTCACCTCCTTCTCCTACCATGTGTGTTGTATGGATGTTGACTTCATCCGTATGGAAGTTGATATCAACAGTATGGATGTTGGCTCATCCGCCTATTCACTGGGCTAGGTTGACCAAACTTTGACCGCGAATATCTTTCAATCCGTAACTCTGTTTGACGAGCCATTTTCACCATTAGAAATCTTGCGATGCACTCTTCGCGATAATGTCATATTCATTGAGTTTTGAGAACTTTGAATTTTTTTCCCTTTCTTTGTCTGCTGAGGCCATTCTGAGCATCCTGAGTTGCTTCGGCGAGTTATGAGTTTTTCTTAGTCTTCTCTGGATCCTTTTTGGATCATTAATGTATACCGTTAACAAACGTGATACAACCTACCGATAATGAAAGTAGGTATCAAGGCACCGAGTACATTCTTACAAGTGTGAATAAGGGTGTTTAGGTCGAACACTTGAAGAATCCATCGATCAAGAGACATTGATGTATTCCCAACTTTCGATGGTGGGAGAACCTACCATTGATGACTTCAAGCCTCTAGGTACTCATAGGAATCTAGGCCTCATTTCCAGAATAGATGAGCCGAAGTCGATGGAAGGAGACCCGCTGAAAGGAGAGAATTAGGGCATCTCTCATGAGTCAACACGAGGTAAAAAGAAATAGCTTGATGATTAGGAAGAGCTTGGATGAATAGGATGTTCATGAACCAACAACCCTATGTGTCTTTCACATGCACTAGATGCAAGTAGTGCATGAAAAAGACCCTCTGAATAGCAGCCAATAAGGAAGACTGCCAACAAAGGCGAGGAAACCACCAATAAGGCTAATGGTATCCAAGATATTGCATGAATCCCAATGTGTGAATAGATTTTCTATCGTCGAACACAAGGGAAACCCCCAGTCAACAACCAATGAGGAGATGTCAACTGTTGGGTTAAAGGTTACCTACCCATAATGAAAGTAGGACCAGGGTGCACGGTAGGATTACAACTTCATGTGACTCTAAGACACATTGAGGGTATGACCGACATGCAAAGTCAAGAGTTATGAGAAATGGCTGACATAGGATTATATACATCATTTGAAGAAGAGCATGAGACATATGGATAAATCAGGCATCATAGACTTGATGATAAAGATTCATGATGCAAGAGGCATCATCGAACTCTCCATAGGGACTCGAAGAATAACCAATATGAGGAGTAAACTCTAAGTAATGAGCTCAGCTTCTTAAGGTCATACTAAACCTAGAATTTGGATGATAGTGGACTCCAAAGTTTGTGCTATATTCAAAGGTGACACGACTGCTACTGATATGAGATAATATTCTTTTCCCACCTGTATTTTTTTTTTTTTCATAGGAAAATAAATGTTATGATACAAGAGAGGAAATGAGTGTCGTGAGTAAGCAACTAGCTCTAAAAAGTGGAACATACCTATGCTCAATGCAAGGGAGTGCATGCGGGGCATGGACACTTGGGGGAATGTTTCCTATTAGGGTACAATCTATCAAGCTACAAAGGATATAAACAAGGCTCTGCTTGGTTGGTGATGCAAATTGCTGAGGTAAGAGGCTTATAACAAGAAAGTGGGAACCGGAAATAGGCTCAATACTACAAGCAAGATAATGGAATTCAATTACAAATTAACTCCAAAGAATTTCATTTTTCATAGATTTAGTCTCCTAGGCCCGAAAAAGTATAAAATAATACCCAGGAGAACTCTTCTAGCCAATGTTGACTAGAGTGTTCCATTTTCGTAATTAGTCTAATTGGTCCAAAAAATCATTAAACTTACACCAAATAAACTTCCTTTCAAATCCATTTAACGAGTGTGAAAGAGACAAGTTCACTCGACAATATTTTCACTTTTTTAGAGAGTCGGAAAAGAGCTTAACTAAGACTTGGGGGGAGTCCCATAGGTATAGGTCAAAATTATTGTGAGTAAGAATATGGGGTTCAAATGCAAAGTCATATTGGAACTATAAGGGACTCCCGGTCCTATGGAATAATGTCTACATGGGTGCCAAATGGAACAAAGGTTCTAACTAGGGCACACATGTTTGGTAAGCCTCTACCATTCAATAATGACATGTCCAATAGCAGTAGGAAGGTTTTGTGTCACTAATAAATGGGTTCGTACCTAAGGCATATGGATCCCAGTCATAGGACAATGAAAGAATGAAAAATGGAGTGACAACCTATCCTATATGTTGGTGAAAGAAAATACCTGCCGAAGTCACAAATGAGTAGTATGATGCTAGAAAATGCAAACAATCCTGGACAAAACCACCAAAACCAACTCTTTCCACTGTACTATTAGTCCATAGGGTAAAAAATTAGCCCAAACTATATGAAGTGGGTGAAAAATTCTACTAATAGTAAAAAATAGACTATTTACCATACCATTTGAGTTTTTTCACCCACATAGTGCATTTTAGGCCATTTTCCCCACGATCTTCAAGTGTCAATTGCGGGAGCTACGATCAACGAAATTGACAACCGTCTGGACCAAGTAAGTGCCCTTCCCCTCTTCTTCATTTTTAGTGGTTTAAAATTCAAATTTAGTCCTCATTTTTTTATTTTTATAGGGTGCAACATGTAAACTAGGGTGTACACAGGTGATGGTTCATCAAGTCGCATACATGGAGGCATGTGCATGGGAAAATAAAATATTTCCCATGTATATGCGGACCTACATGTGACTGTTAACACAATAGCTTGTGTGCAAGACTACAAAGAATTTTTTTTATAAAATTTGACTCAAAAAATGACTTTCCTTTGGTAGGATGGTGCTTGAATGGAGGGAGATGGAGCATGAAGAGGTAGATGCAACAGTGGAAAGGGATGCAGGGGCCCAACTAGCTTTAAAAAGATGTGGCCTTTATAAATTTTTGGCTCTCAAAGGAATGAGGGCTCAAGTGGGGTTACTCTATATGCTCGTAAACTATTGGGATCCGGAGACAGAGGCCTTCAATATCGATGGGTAACCATTGAGGATTGAAGTGGACGACATATATTTCATCACAGGATTGTCTCACCGGGGCAATGTACTGAATCTCAAGGCCTAGGGGGCTGGGGGTGGTATGACCATGGAGGATTACATTGCCACCCACTATGTTGCAGGCACAGATAAAGTAGGGAGCCAACTCCCGATCAGGGTGATCGAGAACCTGAGTTTGAAGATTGTCGTACTTGTTCTTATGCGGATCTCGGGGTTGGACTCGTTACATCAGGCATCAAGGCCACTCATGTTCTATGCAATGGAGTGTTTACGACCCACTGTTTATGACTGGTGTACCTCACTGTTGGCTAACATGAAGAGCCAACTGATAGATTGCAAACATGGAAGAAAGAGAAACTTCGGATTTGCATATATTTTGTGTAGTTTTTTCTTTGAGCGGGTTTCAGGCTTGAGCCCTATAGTAGAGATCATTCCACATGGACCTTGCGATCCAGCCATGTCACGGTGGACTGACGTGATGAGGCGGCTAGGAGGTGGTAGGGTGCCAACCCGCTATAATGATGAGTTCTTTTTTTGGTGGCGTCAATAGGTCATAGCCATTGATGACTACTCTTATGCTGGGATTGACTACAAAGGGGATCCAGATATGCCTTTGCCACTAGGCTCCGCCTACAGTGATATTGGTAAGAATTTTTTTTATATATTTCATTTTTTTGGGTTTTTTAAAAAAGAATAAAAAACACAAATATTTTTGAATGGTATCAAGTATTAACAGTTACTTTGTTACACAGATGTAGGTCTGCGATGACTAGATGGATTCCCATGACATCTGTAGAGGATTCAGGGAGATGAGCATGCAGGAAGATATGCATAGAGAGTGTTGCAAAATGTGCAGGGGAACCTGTCTCGATTGACACACATGATTTCTATGTTTCAGGTGGAGGATCTGCCAAAGGCTATGCATCGGCGGGTGGTGGATGTGCCCTGTGAGTGGGTGCGACTCTTCTGACGTCTCATAAACCCCGTAGTGTGATATCATGATACACATCCGGTGCCATAGGTGTAGATGCCATGGTCATATTTATATCGTCCATATATGTATTTTGAGGGTATGAGCCCCATTTTGTACTACGATACCATATATTTTGAAAAGATGAAATATAAAATTTTGGTCTTCGGTTTTACTTATATATGTTACAATGTGTACATGGATGAATGCGTTTTATTTTCTTAGTTATGTGGCAAATGCCAATCTAAAACATAATTAGCATATGCATTAGATACATAATTAGAACTTCTAGGTATGTGATTATAGGTAAGAAAATCAAAGGATCATTCCACAAGTCATACTCATAGGAATTGTCGGAGTAGAGTAGGGTCTCGCACACGGTGATTTCCATTTAACTGACATATGACTAACTAGGAGTCCAAATGAACCTCTAAAGACCGAACACCATGTGAAATGACATTGCGTAATAGTTCTATAATGACGCTATATTCAAATACATTATTCGTTGATGGCTCCAGACGAACACCACCTGAAGACACCAGTTGACCCTCGGGTGAGTAAATGACCCAAGCAATGGAAGCCATGTTCTGTGTATGATGACTGGCACTGTCTGTGAATCCTAGGTAAAATGAAGACTCTATTCACATCTTCCAACCAAGGGAAAACTTGATAAGCAAGTCGATGACACAAAGAAAAATATGTATATACACTAAGATACACTAGTATACAAAGAGTCATTGTCAAGCTTGAAGGCTCAAGGGTAATATATTTTAAGGTAGAGCCAATTTCTTGGCTCATCCAACATATTTCCTTCATAATCCTCCAATTCATAGGCTCCTTTCTCTAAAACACATTGCACGATATAAGGACCGTGCCACATGGGGTTGAACTTTCCTTCCCCCAACGGTTCTTTGGCTTGGTCATATAGGAGAACCAAGTCACCCTCAGCATACTATCGAGGAAAGAAAGACCTATCATATTGAACCTTAAAACGTCGTTTATTAGCTTCGATAGCCATAAAGGTATCTCAACATTACTCATCTAGACGCTCTAGGTGCATGAGGCGTTCTTCAAGATTGTATGTGTCAGTTAGGAGCTCAATTTCTAGTTTGAGGGAAGGGATTTCACATTCAATTGGAAGGATTGACTCCATGCCATGTACTAACTGAAAAGGAGAAAAAATGGTGGAAGTATTAACCGAGGTTCGATATGCCCAAAGCATAGGCTAACGCATTAGATGGAAGTCACACTTACTTTGGCTGACAGTTTTTTGCAAGATGGTCTTGAGAGATTTACTCACCGCCTCTACTTGTCCATTTACCTGGGGATAATAAGGGGAATAATTACCATTCTTAAACCCAAGTTTTGATGTTAATTCCTTTATCATTTCATTCTGAAAGTGACTGCCATGATCAGTGACAATCTCCTTTGGGATTCCGAACCGGGCTATAATTTGGTTGAATACAAAGACTGTTGTTGTCTTACCATCGTATTTAATGGTAGGCATGGTCTCTACCCATTTAGTGAAGTAATCCATGGCCACGATAATATGTTGATGCCCCCCATAGTTGGCTTACAATCCATAAAATATACCCCCCACTTGGTGAAGGGACGAACAGTTATGTCTGAGTGAAGAGGGGATGAATGCGAGCACATTTTCCGAGCGAACACTTGGCAAGGGTGACATGTTTTGACCACTTCAACATAATCTTTAAAAATTGATGACCAAAAATAACTATCTCGCAAAATGTTTTGGGTTGTCACAAGACCAGATAGATGACCACCTACAAGCCCCATTGTGACAGTTATTGAGAACCGACTCAGCTTCCTCATGAGTCAAGAAATGATGCAAAATATTATCTACTCCTCGATGATACAAAGTGTCATCGATGATAAGGTAGTTTTTATCTTGATGACGTATACGTCATCGATCGTCTCTCGATAGATGCTAGGATAGCTTCAAGTTTGAAGATAAATCAGAATGTCTCCATACCAGGGGTCTGAAGACGAGATAAGGAAAATATGTTGATTCACGAATGAATCATGATGAATAATGTCCTCATCTAGTCGAGGGAAGTCTGATATCAACTTGGAAAAAACTAGTGATTTATTAGACTTTGTCGAAGTAAAATCGAGATCAAATTCTTGCAAAATAACAATCCACTTATTGTATTTTATCCCTATGATATTCTTGGTAAGGGCGTATTGAAATGGATTGATATCTGCAACTACAGTACTTTTGCAAAGTAATATATAATGCCATAATATTTGAACTGCATGTACGACGACCAAGGCTAGTTTCTCTACATGAGAGTATTTAAATTCAGGACCGACTAAGTTTTGACTAAGATAGTAGACAATGTGCTCATGGAGCTCATTGTTCTCCTAAACCAGAACCATACCAACCATCCCTTCGGACACGGCGATATATAAAAAATAGTCCCTACTGTAGTCTGGAATCTTCAATAGAGGCGTCGATACCAAGGATTTCTTAAGAGCATTGAAGGATTCTTGGGTTTGTTCATCCCAGATAAACAAAGTATCCTTCTTCAAAACATGCATGGAACCCTTAGTTAAATTGGAATAGTTCACTATGAACGAATGTACGAAATTAGCCTTCCCCTGTATACCCTAAAGTTGTCGAATGTTGCGCGGGGGAGGAAATCGAGGTATTTCCTCAACCTTCGTAGGATTCACCATGATCCCATGCTTAGAGACTAAGAATCCTAAGAGATGGCCAGACATAACACAAAAGATGCACTTGTGAGGGTTCAAATGGATGTGATAATAATGACATCTCTCAAATACTAGTTGAAGGTGAGTGGAGTGATCTACTCTCTTGCGAGAGTGATCAACGAGATCATTGCGCTAAGCTTTCGACAATATGTTTGAGATCGTGAAAAGAAATGGTCATGGCGCGTTGGAAGGTTGCTCCATCATTTTTAAGGCTGAAAGGCATTTTTCGATATGCAAAAGTACCCCAAGGACAAATAAACGTCATCTTGTGTTGATCCTCATGTTTGATTTGAATTTGATTATATCTTGAAAATTCATCCATAAAAGAAAAAAAAATGCTTCCCGTACACTCATCGAGAATCTAGTCAATGAAAGGAGTCGGGAAGTTGTCTTTATGACAAGCCTTGTTCATCTCTCAAAAATCCATACATACACGGATGGTTCCTTGTTTCTTATTCATGGGAATGGGGTTGGACACCCAGTCAGCCAAGGGAATCAGGTAGATGAAACCAACATTAAGTAGCTTCTCTACCTCTACCTTAAGGCCTTCCTAGGATTAACATCTCTAAGACATTGTCGAACAGGTCTAGCATCTAGATAAGTCTTTAGCTCATGTTTGACAATGTTGGGGTCGATCCCTGGCATCTCTTCATATGACCAAGTGAATACACCATGAAATTATTTGAAGAGATCAATGTAGATCTGAATTTATTTAGGAGAACAATCCACACCGATATATACATTTTCAATTTTTCTAGGAATTCGAGAAATGTCGATCATGATGGTAGGATAAATATTTTCCATGTTTCCTTCAAAATAAATACCATGCGTATCTAGTAGAACCACAACGTGATCGACCATCTCACTCAAGGTAGATCTAAAGTCATCATGTTTGATCCTAACAAGTTCTGGGAGGAAATAAGAGTGATGTTGAATATATTCCCATGGCTTATCGGGACCATTCATGGTCTCTAAGATGGATTCATCCAAAGGTAAAGTATCATTGAGGAAATCATGCAAACAAGACGATTGGGTGGCCCATACAAGATCTAGAATGTGATCCTCCTCGTCCGTCTGCGAGGAGAAAGTATCTGGGCCAGTAGTAGTGTTAAGAATAGCCTGATAGGAAACCTCTGCTGTTGACAATGGCATTTCCATCCCAATGTGTGATTGGCCTTCGAATGACATAGTTGGGGAAGGTAGGGTCCAAGGGTTGTTGAAATATGAAGTACGGAAAAGAATGGACCTCATCAACGATGAAGACTCACTGTAAATGGCATAAATGTGATGAATTGGTGCCATGAAATCAAATTTACCCATGAGAGAGGAATACATTCCGACACTAACATCCTTAGTTTCCATCTGAGAATTGTCGATCACAGGGATTGAAAGTCCAACTAATGCATTAGGAATAGCATGCACAAAGGACAATTGATCAATTGTCACTATTTTCCCTTTGTGAGGAAAACATAAAGTGCATAAAGCACATGGCATGACTATGGTCATAGAATAAGTCCAATTACACCCTATCAAAAAATTATAGTCAAGGGGCACATCAACCACCTCGACATCAACCTCCATTGTCTTTTCACCTACCTGGACTGGAAAAGTGGGAAGAATTCCATGGGGTCGAAATGAACAATCATCAAATGCAATAAACATAGTCATAGATTGGGATAGAGTCAGAGAGCCAATGGATTTCCAACAGATTAGGGAAATTACGAATGTTGCAGCACCTTCATCAATTACAATGTGTTTGATGGTAAATTTGATGTACTCCACATGGATTTGAAAGGGCACATGGTAAGGCAATCGAGGCTTAACATCCGTGATGTCAAACTTAATAACCTTTGAGCCACATGGGTCTAGAGCTCCTAAAGCAGATAAAAAGGCATTCCTCTATAAAGGACACGTCTGGAGCACCTCCAAAGTCGACATTGCACAAGGGGTTTGACCCAGATCTTCGACAATTGAATAGTTTTGGGCAGCTTTGGCATTAGGATTGTGGGCATAGCATTTTATTACTCCTTTCGGAATATGAGGCGGAGGTTCCAAATTTTTGATCTGAAAGGGTGTTTCCAGAGGAGGGGGAGAATATGGACCTGTAATAGTCTATGAAGAACCATAATCACGAGATTGAGTGGCTACATCAATATGAGACTTGACCATGTTAACACATAGATGGTCACCTTCATGTGTCGAGGGGTTTTGATTCCCACTCAACACATTTCCAGTGTTGGAGGAACCCAAAGCCATGTGTTGATTATGTAGAAATGGATTGTTCAACACAATGAGCGGTTGTGATAAGAGACTCGAGGCTTTCTTGATTTTGGGGCATAGGTGGGTAAGGTGATCATCTTTACAAATTTTACAAGGAAACTTCACCTTCATTTTTCTTTCTTTCCCTCACCAAAGTTATTATTCAATCTATCATTATTAGTGTCGTCCTTGGCTCTGTTATTATTTATCCCACCCTTACGATTATTACCTCGTCCTTTATTTCTATTCCCTCCTGATTTTCGGTTACCATTTGGGTTGGTCAACGACTATATAGAATGCACATCTACCAACTGAGTGGGAGTGGAGGATGAAGCCGAAACTTGTCCTGCTACAGACTATCTTAGAGACAAATCCTTCAAATGGTTCGTCACCAAGTCTATAGACTTAGAATTTGTAGAGCCTATCATGCCATCGGCATGAGGTCCAGGGTTTTGTCTAGGGTCATAATTCGGTCGCGGTGCGTCAGGAAGAATTTCATACAACATCCTAAACTGAGCATATATGAGGTCCAGTTGTTGGGCTTTGAAAATATCTTCTTCCTCATATGTTACTCCGGATGTAGAAAGCTCCTTCGAAATATTAAGCAATAAGGACTTAAGGAACCACTCCAACAAGAACTCTGGAGGAATTTAGGGTTTAATCAACTTCTTCTGTCTACGCCACTCTTGGATATGGTCCAAGATATGTGTGGCCTTATCTTGGTGGAAGGTCGAAAAAATTTCTATGCCGGCATCATAATGAACCGACAACTGGAAGTGGTTGAGAAAGACCAAAACCATCTGATTAAAATTTATGTATGTTCCCCTTAGTAGGTCAATGTACCATTTCACGGCTACCCCCATCATGGTGCGTTGAAATAGTCTCAAATGAATAGAACTGTCATTAAGATAATTGGATGAGAACCAAAGAAGAAAAGTAGTAACATGATCACCCGGATCCTTGCCAGTCTTTCCATCGAATTTCAGGATGTCCAAAGGAAACTTGGTGGGGACGGGGGGAGATGGTTGAATCTACTAGAAGGGTATTTTTTTGTCCATAACTTTTCGAATGAAGAAACGATTATGTTTGTGCTCCTCAAAGTCATTCCCCATGTCAAATATTGGTGGGAGACATTTTGTGAGAAAAAGGAAAAAGAGGAACCCTCATTATTTATAGTCATGGTCACTTGGGAGTCCTTCAGGGATTCTATCAAGGAGCAATACTACCCTTTCGGAAGTTATGACAACCTATATACAAAATGGACCA
>ML791375.1:50880-78674 GCA_009831015.1 Picea engelmannii
ATGACAATCCTTGATCGTCTTCGTCATCTCCTGAGTTGCAGCATTTGTGTCTGTGTTTCAGCAACTGTGTGCCAGCATCTGCGATTGTGTTTCAGCTTCTATGTTCTACCTTAACCTTCTGCGTTAGCTTCTGTGTTCCAGCTTTGTTTCAGCACTGTGTTTCAGCGTCTGTGTTCTACCTTAACCTTCTGCGTTAGCTTCTGTTTCAGCACTATGTTTCAGCGTCTGTGTTTGCATTTGTGTTGCAGCAGTTCGCATTTGTGTTGCAGCATCTGTGTTTCATTTGTGTTGCAGCGTGTTTCAGCATCTGTTCTTCATAAACAATCGATTGCCATCAATGACAACCTTGATCATCTGCGTCATCTTTGCTGTAGCCATATTTCCAACAGAAGCATCATTGATCAAATGTCTATGGAGAACAATGGATCTTGTTTATGGGACTATTGTCTATGATAAGGATTATATGAGAAAAATCTCCTCTAGTTACCCCTAGATGTCAAGGGGTAACATCTGGTTCCAACATGGGGACATGTGCTCACCATAGAGTGCATGAGAAGCTCAACATTAACTGGAACTCCAAGACCTACAATATGCATCAATCTAAAAAATCTTGTTAAATGTCACCATAAAACCATTAGTAAAAAAAGGCAGAGCAATACAATCCCCATTGTTATATTGAAAATATAAAGGAAATATGGAAAAAATATTTATTTTATCATACATAAACATTTTGTTTAGACAAGATTAAATCAAAATGCAACTAACTAAGAATGCATAAAGTCAAATGATAATAAAAAAAAACAATCAAGAAAACACAATCAAGATGCATAAAGGAAATACACAAAATGACCTACAAATATCCTACTCAATGTTATTGTTAACAAAATCAAGTGTTGGTTGCTATCCGTCAACCAGAAAACACGACTTATCTCCATCAAGGCTAGCTAGGTAGAAAGAATGAACTCCAACATTTCTCTCAATTTTATAAGGACTAAACCAAAGGCCATCAAACTTCTTGTGCATACTAGGATTTTCCTTTCTTTTATCCCACATGAGTACAAGATATCCTTCAAAATATCTTTGTCTTTCTTTATGATAAAATGTTCCTTTGATTTTATCTTGATTTCTCACCATTTGATCAAAAACATTTCTTCTAGACTCATCCAACTCAACAAGTTGATTGATTCTTCCTTGTAAGGCCTCATGATCTTTTGTGAAATGTTGCATAAGATGAAATAAAGGAATCAGGAGGTTAATAAGATTTTTTGTTTCCATTCCATACACTAATTCAAAAGGGATTTTCTCAGTGGAAGTCTTAGTTGTGATACACTCTTCCCTTAGTGCATACTTGATCTTGTTATCCCAATTCTTTTTATTTTCGCCCACGGTATTTTTAATGATATTCTTATTACAATATTCATTGAATCCATTCCCTTGTCTGTGATAATTAGAAGAATGAAACAACACAATTGAATACGTGAAGAAAAAAATTTCCAAATCCAAAGAGCTTAAAGCCTTTGCCTTATCAGTAGTAATTTTGGTCCGGGCACCAAATCTTGTGTTTATTCAAACTTCAAGGAAATTCATTACAATTTCTTCAGTTTCCTTCTTCATTGGTATGGCCTCTACTCACCTAGAGTAATATTCTCTAGTAGTTAGGACTCATTGGTATCCATTACTAGAATTTTCTTTAAATCATTGATAAGATACAAACCCCATAGTTGAAAAGGCGCTTCAACTATAATTGGTTTCAAAGGCAAGGTGGGCAATTTATGTTTCCCTGAGAAAAATTGGCATGGTTAACAAGACCTACATAACAATGAGTGTCAGTGAACAATGTAGGCCAATAGTAACCTTCCCTTAAGATTTTATGTGCAGTAGTACGCATTGCAAAGTGAACCCCACAATATCTTGAATGGAATTCCTCAACTAACTTATTGGATTCTTCCTTGTTGACACATCTAAGGATTATTCCATCAGGGTTTGTCCAACCAAAACCATCTTGGGTCAAACACAATCGCATGGCTTTCAATCTCAAAGATATTCTTTTATGATCAACTAAGTGGTTAGGACATGATAAATTCTTCAAGTAGTAAACGATATCTTAATACCACTCATCATTTTCTAATTCACTAAAGAAAACATTCACTTGATCATTTCCACCTAATCCCAAGGATTTCTCATTTCCTTCGATCAACATCTTAGCTAAAACTTGACCCTTTATGACTTTAGTAGGTTAAATGTCAAGGTCGTACTCTTGAATATTTGATACTCATTTCCCCTAGTTCCAAGACAATCTTGTTCCATCAATATATCCTTATCACTTGGGTATGGAACATAGGCTATGATTTTTTTGTACTTGACATAACTCTTAAATGTTTCAATGATTGTACCAAGGCATAATCTTGTTTCTCAATAATGGTGTACTTTAATTCAACATCCCTAAGGGTCTTACTCATGAAAGAAATAGCTTGCTAATTATTATCCTTGTTTTTCTAAAGCACGCTAGTAATAGTATCTTCAGATGCAAGTGAGAAAATGATAAAGTCTCAAGAATAATTAGGGATAACAAGGACTAGTGTGATTGTGATGGATTATTTAATGTCTTTGAAATATTTATTATTACAATCATCCCATTTGAATAAATCATCTTTCTCCAACAAATCATTCATTGGTTTAACAATTTCAATAAAATTTGGAATGAATCTTCTTATAAAGTTAATCTTGTTGAAGAATGACTGTAAAGACTTCTCATTATATGGGAAAGAGATTTTTCCTATGGATTCAACTCTTTCTAGATCGATACAAATACTGTCTTTAGAAACAATGTGACCCAACAATTTCCCTTGGTCCACAACAAATGTTGACTTCTTAGGGTTGAGTGAGATTCCATACTTTCTACACTGCTCAAACATGTTCCTCAGATGATGCACATGTGCATTTCTTTCCTTGGACACAATTGTTAAGTCATCTTGATAAATCTCAATTATCTTTCCTACCAAGTCCTTGAAAGAAAAATCCATTGCTCTTTGAAAGGTTGATCCAACATTTAAAAGACCAAAAGGAATTCTCAAGTACTTGTAGGTTCTCCATGGGTGGTGAAAGTTATCTTAAGTTGGTCTTGTTCTTTAACCAAAACTTGGTTATATCTGAAGAAACCATCTAACATAGATAGCATTCCAATCCCATCAACCCTTTGCAACAAATTTTCCATATTAGGTAGAGGATAATTTTCTTTGAGGGAAAGTTGATTAAGCTTTTTAAGGTCGACACACAATTGGATATCACCATTTTTTTTAACTACAAGAAGGTTGGCCACCCAAGAGGAACGCCTAATCGGGCCTATGATATTTACTTTAAGCATATTTTGTAGTTCTTTTTGGATCAAGAAGGCTAACTTAGGATTATGTTTCATTTCTTTTGTATAAAAGGTTTAGCCCCTTCCTTTAGAGGAATGTTGTTTTGGATAGTGTCTCTTTATAAGCCTTCAAATTGTCATATTTCCAAGAAAAGACATCCTTATACTCATGAATGAGATTCTCATTATCTCTTCTTTCATTAGGATCAATGTTCTTTCCTATTTTCATCATCATAGGGTTAGATGTTGAATGAAACATAATCTCAATGGCCTCTTTAGATTATCAATAACAAGTTTCCCTTTGTACATATCATTTCTATCAAAGATTCTTTCTAAGGGAACTACTCCTTTCAAGATTGAATTGTTTGGCAAGTCTTCAATTTCCAAATTTTTTACTTTCAGTTTGCCAATTTACTTGGTTTTTTAGAATTCCTTCAAACAATGCAGAAAACAAAGAATTTGGGCATCATCATTAAAAACTTGTCAATGTTCAATATTATCAGGAATGGATGGTCGAAAAAATTGCTTCCATTTTACATTCATCATGGACCATCTCCCTGCATGGTTGCAAAGTGGATGTTGCCACTACCAATGCATCAACAACAACATTTTCCTCTATTAGAACTACTTTAATTGCAAATGCATCAAAGAGTTCCATGGTGTCCAATATTGTGTTTCTATATCTTCTTAATCTTTCATTCTTAGCAACAAACACCTTTTTTATTTGTGAGACAATAAGATCAAAATCCCCAATTACCTTCAAACACTTAATCTTTGTATCTAGTGCTAAATATAATACCAAGCATTTGTGTTAACCCCATCTCCTTTGTGGTCTCTTAGGTCTCAGCTTGGTCTTTGTCTTCTTTGAAACCTGGGCCCATTATGCATTGGAAGCTAAATTACTGTGATGGGGAAACAAGTCAAGTAGAGTGGCCAACTAAAGGAGAATAACTATATTACTAATAAAATTCATATGGTCATAAAGTAGAATCCACCATTTGACAATCTCAACTTATAACCTACAAGGAAAAAAATAGAATAATGGAAAAATACACACACAAAAGAAAGACCAAAACCCCCTTGACTTGAGATTCCTCTATTAATTTCCATTCTTATTGTTTGAATTCCTTCTTATAGGGCTACCCACTACTACTATGGACGAAGGCTTCATTCATGTTGTCTCACGATAGCATGCATGCCTCTCTATTACTTTCCAATCTTATTGTTTGAATTCCTTCTTCCATGGCTGCCCACTGCTGCTAAGGACAAAGGCTTCATTCATGTCATCTCACAATAGCATGCATTCATTTCATTCGCTAAGATCACCTATACAAAGGAGGACATGGATTACACACATTTAATTTGATTTTGTGTCTAACATTGAGGTGGTGAAAGATGATTTACCTAAACAACTATTTCATCCATTGTCTTGATTTGAGGAATGCATAATTGTGATATAGATTGCTAATAAATTCCCCATCATATATAATAATAGATCACACTTATAGGAGAATTTACCTCAAAACTATTTAATAAACTTATAATCAGTAATATCTATAACTTAAGATGCATCAATATATTATATTATTATAATAAACAATATAGTATGCTTATGATATATGATGAATGCACTTCATTGGATATATAGCAAGTGTTGCAGGGCAACGTAGTTCCTACCAGGGAGGTTTGAAGTTTGAAAATGAGAATATTAATGGATTTTCAAGGGACATTGACTACTTAGCTTGGAATTGAGATTTGTATAATCTTGATTTGCATCTAAAGCGTCACATAGGATATCCATTTGCATCATTATATTTATCCTTATTTTACATATGAGCTGCATAGTGGGGTCGTTGGGTCATTGTTTTTAACAACACCTTGCAGCTCTTAATTACTTCATCTGCAAGCTGGAATATGGGAACCATATGCTTCCTTAATACTAACACAGTTGCAACAACATGTGTTAACTAGTATAGTTGTTTTGTTGTACTTTGATTTATGTACACACATTACGTACAACACTGCCTCATGTCAACAAGTCATGAATCTAAAGAACTCTAATGGTACAGACAATTTTAGGGTTAAATTGCAAAAGAACTTCCTAAATTTCATATATATTTAATAGTTGCATATCTCTAATACATTATTAGTTTGTTTCTCATGTATTATTGGAAGGAATTAAATTTAGTTGGTGTTAATGTTAAAAAAAATTATGCTTTAATCCATTTATTTATGAATACATATTTAATATAATACTCACACATTTCACATTCAAATACATTGTGAGGCCATACAAATTTCACACACTTTAAAGAATCATCGAAAACTTGTGAGGTAAAACCATTATAAATCCAAATATTAATATATTTATTTACCTAACAAGTGCATATCCTAATGTTACTATGTACATGTGGATATTTACTTAACAACTATGTATCTTAATATCACTATGTATTTTTTTCACGCAGAAAAGGCAGTCTCACTACTATTCTATTAAGAATCAAGTGAAACTATCAAAATACAGATTGTGTTTACATTGAGATTTTGTCCCTGTATTCCTCAAAACAGGCTATTGAGAAATCCATGATTTCTTCAAAATTTAACTTCGATACATATTAAGACTTAAAATCGACCTAGGATTTTTCTTTTTGTCTATAAATATACATTGTTCTAACAAAACATTGTCCAAGATTTCAGAATAAGACTAAAACAAAAATATTATGTTGTCCTGAACTACTTCTCCTTCAACTAGCTCCTCATAATAGAGCCACCCGGGAGTGCAATTCAGTGCTTGTTTGGATAGTTGATTGACAACATGGTTAAAAATCCCGTGAACATGTATGAAGTTCAGTATTTGAAAAGTGGTTTGCATCTTTCTGATTCTCTCTTGCCAGGGCTTAAGAGATAAACAATTCAATCTTGATTCACCTTTTATCCAATCAATAGTTGATTTGGAGTCACCAACGACCATCAATCTGTTCAAAGAAAACAGGGAAGCAAGATGTAACATTCCCCATAAGCCTTGGAGTTCAACTTTCATATTAGATCCTTCTCCTCCAGCAAAATATGCTTTGTAAAAATGGACAGTACCGAATTTAAGAAAAAATCCAATACCACACCTATTTCCTGACGCTGCACCATCGAAGAACCCAATTGGTGAATCATCAAAATAAATTGGGCTTAGGATATATTCCAATCTATCAGGTTTGGTCTCATCTTGAATTTCCTGGATAGAAAGAAAAAAAAATTGGTTATGTAAGTATCTTGTCTAAACCAGTTTTCAAATAAAATCTTATTCTGGTACTTCCAGATGCCCCAAATCACATAGAAGGGAATATGTCTCAATCTTGGAAATTTAATGAACTAGTTAAGGAGGTTTTATTCCAATCCCTGTTCTCCCCATTCATTATGCATCATCAGGTGTGAAAGGATTTCTCCCCAAATAAATTTAGAAATAACACAATGAGAAAAGAGATGATCTGTTGTATCTTCAACGTTGAGGCATAAACTGCATGTTGGAGGCCCGATTCCTCCTCTCCACTGATAATTGACCCCTGTGAGGATACTATCCATCAAAAATAACCAAATAAAGCATATAATATTACTTGGAATATTTACCTGCCATCTTAATATCACTATGTCTATTTAAATTCTAAACACCTTTTCAAATAAAAATTATAATGAAGATATGTATGCATATAAATTAATGACATATAAATTTATAGACATGTGCATAAAAACGCCCATGAGAAAAGAGTTCACCAATCAAATATAAATTAATAATAAATAAATAAATATAAACCATGTTCATATAAAACAAGATAAAGACACTTGAGTCCAAACACGTTGTCTTATAGCATTAAAGAGTCTATAGAATAATGTAAGGCAATGATGTAGTTCCCTGGGAACTGAACTAGTGGTTGCATTTCACTGAAACCACACAAAACAACTCGGACCAAATTTTGAGAAACTGAAAAAGAAAAGATCAAATTGAGGTTATTTATTTCACCATGATTAAGAAAAATAGGTCAGTTTGCATGGGGCACCCTGCACAAACATACAACAATGAATTAAATTGAATTGCTTTAAAACAAATCAAAGCACTTCACCTGCCCACAAAGTGATTGTAACCCCCTCCTGCTCCATAATGGTTTCTTCCTTAAGTCTCATCGAAGACACTCTTGTACTTTAAACACGAACACACTGATTTCAAATATTGATTTCAAATAATTTAGACAAAAATATACACTTTAACATTATGTAACTTGCTCCTACACAATGAAATTAACCATACACTTCATAACCAGTTATAACAGAAAAAGTAGACAACCTAAAAGCTTACTTAAACAACACTGTCATGAATGAATCAAATACCCTAGGGTGCTCAACATAATAGGAAAGTCCTCATATGTGCCATTGTACTTGGCCCCTTCTCAGCGTAGTCTAAACATTCTACAGAAAGATTAAATATTTGATCGTGTAAATTGAATTTTCATAAAAAAAATTACAAAGATGAATATTGGAGTGCATTAAATAGAATCAAAATCTACAGTGTTTTTCTAAGAAGGCAAAATTGTAAACTAGATTTTGTTGATATAGAGACAAGGGAAAGGACGTAAATGTTGAAATAATTATGGTTATTAATATAATGAAATAATAAATATTATTGAATTATTTTTTATTTGCCTTTTTAAATAGAAATTACTATTTTTTTCTAAAATGAAATAAAATAAATCTTCCAGTGCCACCCATGTTTATCTTATTATCAAGATTCACAAAGACATTAAAAACACAGGTGGGAAGGTATTTAAATGTGAATTCTCAAAAACCAAATATAATGAGAAAATAAGTGTGCAAGAAGGTGTTTTCTAGCTTCAGCAAAACAAAAACAATTTCCATCTTTGCAATTGCAATTTAATATTAATGAGTCTTACCTCTCTCGATAGTTGCATGCAAGTTCCAAATCGTTGATATTTTTTTCCCTCTCAACCTTCACTTTTCAACCTACAGGATGTGATACAGTGTAATTTCCAAAGAATCACCGTGACTTGTAAGTTGCACAACCTATGTTATAATATTTGTTACTTATGCAATGTGCTATGCATGCAACTTGCAAGTTGCAACCTCCATATCCTATAGAATTTGTAACATGTACTATGCATGGCCTTTGCTATAGAATATATAACTTGTGTTATGTATGCTTTACACAAAAATCAACATTCAAATTTAGGAAATTGTTATTATATTATATTATATATTGTTATTATTATAATATATATTGTTATTATATAATATATTTTTATTATATATCATTATTAATAATATGTTTTCATTAATAATATATTGTTATTATATTATATTATATAATATATTACAATACATATTGTTATTATATTATATTATAATATATTATTATTATTATTATTATAATAATAATATATATGGATATGGGAAAAAAAATTATTTGCCCATCAAATTAATAATTTCAAAAATGATGTGAACATCATTAATGACATGTTTAAATTGTCGGTATTTGACGATTAAAAATAGAAAAGAACGGATAAATACCCATCAAATTTAACCCCTGCTCCCTGCCTTGCTAATGGCGGTCCATTCAATGCTCGAGTCCATGAATGAGGGAATGGAATGACCATGAAGTGCTAGCATGGAGTATTAGATACTATTTACTATCTCTCATGTCTCTCACATACATTCTACTATTTATTAGTCCATGCCTTAAGGCAACATGGACTATTGTAAATGGTTTTCTCCCTTAGCATTAGTCTATTTGCAAAGCAATGCATCATTATCTTAAGTCTTAACTTGAACAAGTCAACACGTTTTCTAATCCAATAAACTATTTCAAATTTTATCGATCACTTTACTTAAACCAATAAGAAACGTGTTCGTCTTATTTGGCCTCATAGAAAAACCAAGAGGCTTAAAACTTAGGAAACAAAATATGTGAGAGGATTGGAACTTAGGAAACACAATATGTAATTTATGCAAAGTGAATTAATGCTAACTTCAAGTTAACATTAAATCCAAACATTAAATGTTTGTTCACTACTAGTTCATAACCCATAGTCTATGACCTATTGCAAAGTCCAAAGTCATTGGTAATGAAAAAAATTCAAGTGTCTGAAAAATTCAAGTGTATGATAAGTCTGCTATGGAGTTGCAGAGCTCGGCTCCTTCAAAAAATGGCGATCCCTTCACCCGATTGACGACCCCTGTTACCTTACCCTCTCTAGATGAAGGAGTTTAAAGTATCACGGGTGCTCACACATCCTTCCCGACCATCCATCCATTGAAATTTCCACCCTACTATTGACTAAACAACCCTCACTGTTCCTAGAGTTTGCTGCTAAAACGTATTGTTCACAACTCTGACCCCACCCATAAGCCTCCTCGATCCCTACATTCTTTATCTCCCATTTTTGAATCATCTCCCCCTCTTCCCATTTCCCCATTAACCTGTTTGAAATACTCCATTACACAACAAGGAAGACAGTAAACAATGGAGAGGGATGTCAGTGCACTTATGGGTGCAACTGACGAGGCCCTCTAGAATAGTGAGGGACTATTCTCCTCCACCGACGAACTTGCTAACCTAATCCACTCAAACTATTCCACTACATCCTTCCTTCCGACATCCACTTTGGCCCCACCTACCTACCCTTTACTTCTCCCACACTCCTCGCTAACTGGTTCACTCCATCTCCCACCAGACTCATCGCTCAGAACCACATATCTCCACTCTCCTATAAACATCCAGAACACCTCACTACCTTCCATTCATACTTCCACACATCGCCAGTCCCCAACTGAATGCCTTACACATCCTACTATCCGAGGGACTAACTACCATAATACCGAGTAGAATATTAGAGGTCCACACCAACATCCTACCCATCCTGGAGCTACACATTCTGGCAGACATTCTACTCATCACAGACCCTGGACTTCAAAAAAGTCCAAAAGGAAAATGGTTTTAGGACATGATATTGGTCTTGCTGAATCTGTCACTCTAAGTCTATGCACTTTAGTAGGAAGATATTCCTATAGAAACCTCTATCAAACAAACCTCTCAGAATGGGTAAACAACAACTGGAAACCACTCTTGTCCTACTCTCCGGAGATCTCCTATCTCACACAGGGTTGGATCTGTTTCAACTTCAAAACCTTAGAAGACTCCTCTGCGATCTTGGAACAGTTATGGACCATAGATGGTGGTAGCCTCATGCTGAAACGTTGGAGGATTATATTTGACCCCCCGTAGGACTATTTCCTTCTCAGACACCTCTGGGTCCTCCTCCCTGGCCTACCCCTTCATCTCTGGAACTAGAAATCACTTGAAGCCATTACCAATACCCTTGGACACTACATCTGTGTGGATCATATTTCTCTTACATCTTTGGTGAAAAAAGTTGCTAGAGTAATAGTGGAGATCAACATACACGATGGACTGCTGGAATTCCTAGACATAGATTGGCGAGGCAAAATTTATAGATAGAGACTGGATTATTTAGGCATTCCATTAAGGTGTGTCATCTACAGAAAAAGGACACCTGAAGAAATCTTGCCCGGGTCGCTTTACTGAAGAAGAATCTGAGGAGACTATGCTCGAACACTCATCTAGGATGGACTCTCTGGCTTCATCTACACATTTCTCATATCAGGACCTACCTTCAAATGATGACTCTGCTAGCTTGGATACTACCACAGGTAAACTCAAACGCATTTTCCCTTCTCTTTACAACTCTCTCACTAACTGGGAAGTAGAGCAGATTAACTTAGCTGCTTAGTTGACTTCTGTCCATACTCTACTTCTGGTGACCACTTCTCCATCCACTATTCAGTTGCCTCTTTCTCCCTTATCGGGTATCCCCTCTACACTTTCCCACCCCTGTAGCTCAGCAGATCATCCTTTGATCCATCCTAACAACACTCCCTTCCTTTCTACCACAAACCCCCTATCCCCACCCTTTTCAGATCTACCCTCCCTCCCTCATTCCGCCTATACCAGCCACTCTCCCTTTGGAATCCACTTCCAGGACGACTACCCTGGAACACACATCTATTTTACAGCAGAAATTCCTTTCCTACTCTGTTGAGAGTCTATAACCCTCTCCCTGTCTCCCTGTTGAACTCTCTGTGCCCTATCATATCTTGTCCTCCTTTCCATCGATTAATACTTTGACTTTGCCCTCCATCTCTACAGACCTTCCCTCTTCCCCTCCCCCTTCCCTACCCTTTACCCACTCATTAGACTCCCTTCCCAGGAATGTTAACTCGATTCCCCCAACTTCCTTCCAGTTGGCCTCTACTAATCATGTTGCAGATAACTTGGATCTACCCTCGACCTCATACCATCTAGATTCAAGTGAAACAAAACAGGCTAACACCTCCTTCAATGAGGTTCTGGACTCTCTCCTTCCCTCCTTTAAAGAAATAATCTACCCATCCCCTATTCCTACCTACCTAGGACACTCTACCATTTTACCAACTTCTGAGGCAGAGTCCATTGAACACAGGAGCACCTCAGGACTGGACTAGGGATCAACACACACTTGGTCCCGAGGGATTGGATACGAACACTCTCCGATCAAAACCAGAAGTGCTCGTTGAAAAGAGAATCCATCCTTACCATCTTCCTCCGTCACTTCCACAAAATCTTCTGATATTGGGGCACTTAGAGGCATGAAATCCCTAGCAAGAAATAAATAATGATCTTGCTCTCCCTCAAAATTAGAGGGGTGGGAGGGCCCCTGAAATCCTCTGCCTTTAGAAGTCTACTTGCTTGAACCTCGCATGACATTATTTTTCTTCAAGAAACATTAGTTGATGGACTCAAAGTAAGATCCTATCTTTCAAAGTTTCGACCAGACTGGAACACATGTTCAGTTAACTCTCTTGGAACCTTGGGGGGCCTTACTGTTGCTTGGGATCCATCTATGTTTGATTTACATCCATTTCTGAGTTGTGTTGGCCTCTTACTTATTCGAACCTGTAAGTGGAACAATCACCCCATCAACTTCCTCAATGTATATGGACCATGTCAAAAAAGGAAATCTTTTTGGCAACAGGTGGAATCACAAGGCTTGCTCGATCTCCATAATCTAGTATTGGTCAGAGACTTGAACTTCACTTTAAATTCTGGTGAAATCTGGGGTGATTCTTCAAACCAAGACCCTCTTGCCCATTTCTTCACTTCACTTTTCAATTCACATGGGCTATTCAACTTCCCACTGACTGTATTGTCACCTACATGGCGCAATGGTAGATTGGGAAAGGAACATATCTCCAAATGTCTAGACAGGTTTTACATCTCTGACAGCCTGGCTACAACAATGGATCGAATTAGAACTTGGGTTGACTTTTCCTATCTCTCAGACCACAATCCGATTTTTTTATAGTTCGGCCTTCACCCTAAGAGGATCTCCTATCCCTTCAAACTCAATGTGTGCTGGCTTTCAAAACTGACTTTCTCTGACATTGTTACAGCTTTGTGGTCAGATCCTTCTCTACAACTTGATTTGAATATTCAACCTTGCTTTATTAAGAAAATGAAAGCTCTAAAATCTTGTATTAAAGGATGGGTTGTGAATCACAAAGCCCTCACAAATCAGAAACTCCAAGCGCTGGAACACAGGGTATATGAGCTTCAGCGCTCTGCATCATTGACAGATCAAACAGGGGATTATCATCAACTCTACAAGCAATTAGAAACAGAAAGGAATAAGATCTTACTGGAAGAAGAGTCTCTCTGGAGACAAAGAAGAAGAGCAACTTGGGTAAAGTCTGGAGATCTAAATACCAAATTTTTCCACTCATTTTCTACCTCCTCTAGGAATAAAATACATATTTGGGACATTACAAATGAAATTGTCACTAAACATAGTGAACAACAAGATATAAAAGAAGATGCCTCCAAATATTTCACAAAATTTTACAAGGCAAGAACAGAGGTACATATTTCCACCCAAGTTGATGTGGAAAGACTCTATCCTCATTCAGGAACAACTGAGGACAACACTCTATTGGATAGACCTTGCAACATACAAGAAGTACATGCAGCCCTCAAATCCTTCTCTAAGGATAAAAGTCCAGGCCCCGATGGCTGGACAATTGAATTTTATCTGCATTTTTTTGATTTGGTGGGGCCATACTTACTGGAACTTGTAGAAGACTCCAGGAAACAAGGTAAGATATTCGGGGCACTAAATTCTACCTTCTTAACTCTTATTCCGAAATCAAGCCATCCAACTTCTTTTGGAGACTACAAGTTGATCGTGCTTTGTAATATTTGCTACAAACTCATTTCAAATATTATTGCAAATCGAGTCAAACCCATCCTCTCATGCCTCTTGTATAGAGAACAATTAGGCTTCTTAAAGGGCCGACAAATTATGGACGCCATTGGCACTGTCCAAGAATGCCTCCACAACATCCATCACAAAAAATCTCGAGCTCTTATCCTTAAGATAGACCTAAAGAAAGCCTTTGACTACGTTGACTGGGATTTTCTCAGACTTATTTTAACCCAATTGGGCTTTTGCCACTCCCTAACAGCTTGGATCATGAGTTGTGTCACAAGTGCATCCTTCGTTGTGCTGATTAATGGTGAGCCATCTTCCTTCTTCCGCAATGAAAAAGGCTTGCGTCAGGGCTGTCCGTTGTCCCCGCTACTCTTCGTCTTGGCTATGGAAGGTTTAAGTCTACTTCTGAAAAAGAGTCAGGCAGAAGGTAAAATTACAGGGATCAAAGTCTCCAGGTTGGTTAAGATCATACATCTCCTCTTCGTTGATGATGTTCTTATAATGACAAATGATAACTTGCTAGAATGGCAAGAAATCAATGATATCTTAAATCTTTTTTGTGCAGCTATCGACCTACAAATAAACTGGAATAATTCCACGTTCCATCATGTTAATATCATAGATCAGGATTTAGACTCGCTCATGGCCATCTTCCCACATAAATTCTTGCATCTATCACTTGGATTTCATTATCTTGGATATTTCATTAAAGCAGAACAACATAAAGCATCAGATTGGGACGGGCTGCTCACTAAGGTGAAAATTAAAATTAACAACTGGTGCAACAGATGGTTAACGATTGGAGACAGATACACACTTCTGAAGGACAGCCAATGTACTGGATGGCACTGACTGCCATTCCCCCTACAGTCCTGGAAAAACTCAGGAGATTGACTTTTAATTTTCTCTGGTCGGGATGCCAAGAAAAACGCATGCTACATCTCTGTAATTGGGATACCTTAGCAACACCAAAAAATAAGGGAGGTTGGGGATTTTGAAATCTCTTCAAATTCAATTCGGCACTTGCAACCAATACTCTCTGGCGAGCTCTTACTTCAACAGGCATTTGGAGCATGGTGATCAAAGATAAATATTTTCCATCCACTCCAATTGCGACCTGGCTCTTCACGACTCCATTAATTCCCAAAGCAGCTTCGGAGACGTGGAGGATTTTGAACGAATCAGCGCACTGGATCAGAGCATGGATCAGCTGGCACCCTGGTACAGGCCACTTCATCACACTTGGAACTAAGCGTATACTGGGAATCGACCCATCCTCCTTCCTCTCCCCATCCCTTTTGTCACTCTTACACAACAAAGGCATACATTTTCTCTTTCAAGCATCGGTTCAGAACCAGCTGGGAACACCGACCCCTGGATGGAGTTCGGGCAATATGCTAGAGCTAGCTGGCGATTTAAAAGTGGAATGGGCCCATTTCTGTGAGTCACTCTATAGTGCTGGAGTCTTTTTATACAACAGAGAGGAACGACTTCTTTGGACTGGCAGAGACTGTACAGGGCACATATATGTCGCGAACTTTTATACAACTATTATCAACTCAAGAAACATTCCCAACATCACAGGTTGGCACAAGTGACTTTGGAAGTGGAAAATTCCACTAAAAGTGAAATTATTCACCTGGCTCGTGGATAAAAATAAAATCTCTTCATGGGATAATTTTCTCAGGAAAGGCTGGATCGGCCCAAATATCTGCCAGCTCTGCTTCAAAGATGAAGAAACAGTGCCACATTTATTTATACACTGCAAATTTGCGAGAAAAGTTTGGAACTATATCAATCTTGACTGACAACTCACATCGACCTGGAAAGGGAATTCCATCTCAAACTGCTTCGTCAACTGGAGTTCAAGTGAGTTTGCACACAAGTTTTTACCCCTTGTGGTTATTTGGCATATTTGGCTGGCCCGAAACTCTTTGATTTCTCAAAATTCTACTCCTTCCAGCAATTTTGTTGCTTACAGAGCTATTGGCATGCACCAGCTTTGGCGAGATATCCATCCTTCCAAAGAGAATTTTTTTTTTTTTATTAACTCGTACATAGCTGAAAATATTACCAAAGGATGGTTCGATGTTGTAGCCCAACACAATGGTGCACTGTGTGGTGCAGGGGATTAATCAGATTGACTGAAAATTCTGTCTACAAATGGACCTTCAGTTGTGGTTCCAGCATCAACACAAGGGCAGAATTGTTGGGCACATGGGCCACCCTACACTTGGCAAGGAGGCTTAATATCGATTACCTCCATCTGATTGGTGACTCGAAAGTCATCATAGATTGGTTGAACTGTAGTGGTGATCTTCATTCGATATACCTCTTTGCTTGGATGGACTGAATTAAATCTCTACAACACCAATTCAAGACGCTCTTCTTCTCTCACACCTCCCAGGAATTCAATAGAAAAAAACTCTTTAAAACAACTCCAAAACAACTCTTTAAAAGAAAACAAGTCTGATATTCTACTCACACTAGCTGGATGGCCAGGAGGGCCCCACACATATCATTAAAATATACTAAGACTCTAGCAACCAGCCACCTTTGTATCTGCCTATTTCTTTGCATTTCATGGCACATGCTTCCGGCTGAATTTCATTGATAACTCTTTTTATGTTATGTCTCAGGCTATTTTCTGATTTATTGTCCAGGGTACCCTCACTCTCCTCCGAATTGAAAATATCCAATTGAAGGAGAATGACTCTACCTGCCTGCTGATCTGTCACAGCTCTACTTGAATGTACTTGACTATGAGAACAAATTATATTCTATAATATAATTGAGCAATTTTTCATTTGGAAAAAAGTCCAAAATCATTGGTGTCTCGTGGCAATTGCTCACCTGCCAACTTCCCTTCAGTTCCACTTGGTCACTTGTAAGTTCATGCAAGTTCCTTCTTACATGCAAGTTCCTTCTAGTCTTTTGCATGTATTTTTGTTCCTTCTAGTCTTCTGTGTGTATTTATGTTCCTTCTAGTCTTTTGTGTGTATTTTTTCGGCACTTTGCAAGTCTTGCAAGTCTTCTTACATGGTATTAAAATTATATTACTAAGCCATGGACATTGTGTTTATTTTTTTAATTTCCTCCTGTAAAATTATATTACTAAGCTATGGTTAATTTTCTAATGAAAAATTCATTTATATTTGTATTATTTTATGTAATAGTAAAATTATATCATTAAAATATAGGGACAACTTTTGCTCAAAAGTTAGGGACTTAAAACATAGATAGGGATAGCTTTTGTCTAAAAGCTCTCAATCGACCCAAAACATATCAACCAAGCAAAACCTGTTAACCAAACCATCTTATATCTAGACACCTCTAGCACCTCACTCCCTCCCCTCCCATTGTTAAGCATTTCAGGCTCCACTTGTTTTCCCCCTCCACCTTTTTTGTCTGCTAACTTTGACTTATGATTGCTTCATACGCCTCCAACTGGCCTCCATCACATATATTATTAATCATTTGCAATTGCAAGGGTCGTAGACACAGTTGGATCCACACTTGCACTTCAAAAGCACAACACCCACTCTCTCCCACTAGATGTTTCTCTTAAATCCCATATATCATTTCTTGATCTGTACCAGTTGTCATAAGCCCTAGCGAGCTATGTATTTCTTCATATGCATCTTTCACCCCTCACAGTCAAATCCACAGCATGCAGCCAGTCCTCCGTCCAATTTACCTTTACTTGAAAGGGGGGGAAATGGATATAGAGTGCGAAGGAAATCAAAAGCGATCTCAATTTGTGTATTTTCCCCAATATCGATCTATAATGGAGTAAAATAATTAACTGTAACTGGTTCTGTCTACTCCACTGCCAAATAAGCCCTGACTTTGCCTATGCCCATGTCATAGAATTATAATGGTGTAATCATTGCAGTGTAAGGTAGCCAACCTGAAACTATGGGTGTTGGAGTTGTTGAATAGAGTAACTACATGACATGAGTCACATTCATTACTAGCTTGAAATCTACCCTAGCCTACCAGTGTGGAACACCATGTTTCGACGAGGAATCCATAAATAGAAAGATGAATGTTCATTCAAATCCAACACGTATAAAAGATGAGAGAATAGTTACATGAAAGTAGTTCATTACCCAGTTCGAAAGAGAAGTATCTACAACAATACAACACTGTATTGGGCCTGGATACGCTGAACTGAGATACGAATCAATTAATTCATCTATCCTTGATTGACAGTTGCAATATATGTCCATCAATCATATGTTAGATTACCAAGTTCAACACCCATTGTTGGGACAAGATTTTGGGGACCAGTTTTGGGAACTACGCAGGAGCAAATCACGCGAAGATTAGAGCGTGCAAAAGAAGGAAAGACAGTTGGCGCACTTTCACGGATCAACGCACACAAAAGAAGGAAGATTGTTGGAATTCACTATGCATTTTGGTCCATCGAAGAGGGCTAAGCCCTATTGTAATTGTATAAATATGTAAGTGTTTTGGGATAGAAGGTATGGATGAAAGTAGGCAAGTAAGTAAGTAGCAAAGAGATAGTAGAACAACACTTGAGGGCATTTTGTATGTATGAGACTTGATGTATGAGCGCAATGCACATATTTTGTAATGGATGTTTCGAATAAGATAATAAGAATTCGGTCGTTGTGGGCGTAGCCCATCTTGGGTGAATCACGTTAAATCATGGTGTCTATGGATTATGGTGTGATTGTTATGTTTATTGTGCACATATAATGTATGTTTGGTTACTATGAATATGTTACATGTTAATATGTTTCTGCGCACATGATATAAGGACTAATGAACAAATGCTAAGTAGAATGGTTGTAAGGATTGCTTCCCATCCCTTCATCATTGTGGAAACATGGTTCCTACAGTTCCCATAGATACCTTGGGTGAGACTTCACCTACTTGTGGGTGATGCCAAATGGGCCGGTATCTGAGGGTTTTGTTGGTGAATTCATGTTGAAACCTGGGTCTGTCCACTGCGCGCCAACAAATGGTTTTGTTGTTGGGATCGAGATCTGCGACTGAGTGGAATGTGGAGGTCGAATAAGGAAGAGATTGGATGGTGGTTAGAGACGAAGGAGTGTGAGTTTTCTAGAGATCAGAATAAGAACCTGTGGAGCAGCTCAGAGAAGTGGTTACAAAGGTATGTATTTACAGACTTACATGAGATTTTATTTGTTGAACTCCTTATAGTTTTTTTTGAGTGGTTACAAAGGTTAGCTGAGAAGAATAGAAGATTGCACGTTGTTATTCCGAGGAGTTGGACCCCTGAGTTGATCCAACAATTTAATACCATAAGTAATCGGATCTCGTGCGCAGTTAATTTTTGGCTGGATAGTGTATTGAGGGGTTATATTACTTAGTTTGCTATAGATTGTACCTAGTCATACAGTATTATTGAGAGGGATTTCTTTAGAGGTCGACACAGAAGATATTTAAAATGATTGTATACTTGGGTCAAGATGTTGTTGTGTGATAAGGGGGTTATGAAGTTGGAATCTGATCACCCTAGTATCTAGGCGCCTTCACATGCATAGGGGGACTGGGGATGACCAGGGGATGGTCTGAGTGTATGGAAGAGAGGGATGCAAAAAATGATGAATAAGGAATGGATGGGTTGAGGATGTCAGTAAAATAAGAAGGTGTGATGAAATAAGAGAATGGAGTGATGCGTAGTGGAAAATTTTTTTGGTACAGTAGGAAGAGGATTGTAGTTGATAAAGAAGAGCAGCACAGTGAGTTTGAGGAAAGAGACACTGACGTATTACTCCAAATCATACTACGCACAGAAGGGGAGGAGAAGGAAAAGGACCATCAATTTAGTCCAATAGAAGGATATCCATTACATCTCAGTAAACCCACTCAGGCTAGACTATGTGTCGAACCCACAACCCTATGTGCATATCCAAGGTCTTAGATAAGATCTGAAATTTTATCATTTACAGTTAGTGAAGGAAGCAAGGATACCAGTAAAGTTAGTCAGAGTAGTGGAAGTAGTGCAACAACCCAGAATTAGTTAGCAACACCAAGGTAGAATATTGTGTAGTACACAATGGCGAGGGTAGACCCCACTTTGAGAATGCCTTTCTTCCACGAAGCGGGGACAGAAGATTCATAACATCACTTATTTGTCTGTGAAGCAATATGGATCGTGAAGAACGTCCCGGATGATGATGTAAAAATAACGTAGTTAGTGACAACATTCAAAGACTGTGTGTTACTCTGGTATACAAAGTATCAGTCCATTGTACCTGTAGGACAAGTCAGAACATTGGTAGACATCAGGAAATCCATTTTAAAGGAGTTCCAGAAAATGAAGTTTGAGTTGCAGTGTATTACGAAACTAAAAGAAATCAAGCAGTTGTAGAATGAATCAGTATGGGATTTTGATCAGAGCTTCAAGATATTGATGGATTAGCTGACCTTCTAGATTCTAGATGAGCAACATAGGGAATGGTTCATTATGGGATTGTTACCACATATGTGTTGTCCATTGATGCAGCAAAAGATTGTGTCGTAGTCAGAAGCACTAGAGATCACCATGAATTTAGAAGCATCCCCTATAGGAGAGAATGACACATGGATGGCTCATGTTTATTCATAGTTAGCGGCATTGACAATTCAGTTACAGGAGATTGCTAAAGGGAAGGAAAAATGTGAAGAAGTCTAGTGTGTTACATGCAGAAACGAAGGCCATCATAAGAATGAGTGTCCATCTTTTAAATAATACTTGGCTACAGGATCTCTAAATCCCTTGGCCATGGGAGGAGGGGTATGGTGTTAGATATGCAGAACGATGGGTCATCACCCAACCATTTGTCTTTTGATGCAGAAGTATCAAAGCACTTCCAGAAGCTTATTTTGTAATTTTTGTAAGTACGTGGCGCATGACGAAAAACATTGTCACACACTCAATCTAATGAGAGAACACATTACGGATGCATAAAGAGTTCAAGGAGAAGACAAATCAAAAGGAGGGGTACCACAATATAATACTTTGATGGGTTACAACCAAGGAGGAAGAGGAGGATTCATAGGTTTGGGAAGAGGAGGATTCGATAGAGGAAGAGGATCGATTATCTGCTATAACTATAACTATCCTGGGCATTTGGCATGAGATTGTCTGAATCCTTGTATGGCATGTACATAGTGTAGACAGTTGGATCATGTGACAGAAGACTATCCACATCTGATCATGAAATGGTAGGAAAAGCGGAACCAGAATGTGCATATGATAGCAATGGAAGAGCGTGATGATTGACCAAGGGTAGCAACAGTTATGCACGGAGGAGGAAGAACAGGAGTTGATGAAACCAAACAAGTAAATCGGACTAAATAGTGGGTTAGGTAAGCAACAGAACCTCCTCTGACATTTGAACCTTAGAAAGAGAGAGACACATATAAGCAAGGAAGGAAGGAGGTTCTAGGAATAGAATGGGGAGAGTCGACTTTGACTGCGCCACCTGTGTATGACATGCCTCTAGCCTATGACCACTTGATGACAAAAAGGCCAGTTGAGAAGAAAAGTACCCTGAAGAGTTTCTTAAAGAGTTATTTAGGGATAATAAAGGATGAAACTGCATTAAAATTGTTGTGTGGGATGATCGAGTAGTGTGCGCAAGATAAATAAGCACATGTTGCACAGTGAGCAGTTAACCAGGTACAATGCAAGAAAAGGATGAATAGTGAATTTTGACTTAATGTGCATATATGAGACTATGATACGGAAAATATCATATTGGATCTGGGATCTGATGTGAACATCATTCTGAAGCAGACATGGGAGATGATGGGAAAACCAAAGTTGATTTGGTCACCTATTTAGTTGAGATTAAAAAATTAGCACAATATTGTTCCAATTGGAAAACTGACAGGGGTGAATGTTAATGTTGATGGAGTGTGCATCGCAACAGATTTTGAAGTAATCGATATAGTGGATGATAGTAAACCATATCCAGTGTTACTTGGACTCGATTGGACTTTTGATAACCATACCATTATTGATTTGAAAAAGAGACAAATGATCTTTGAAGTAGGATACTTGAAAGTTATTGTGCCATTGGATCCCACATAAGGAAGACGATATGTAGAAATGGTAAGGGGAGGATTCGATACTGAGGTACTCGATGGCCTTTACAATGTGGCTGCATGGATGGATAACTATGTTAATTCTATTTTTGAGGATGTACTCAGTTGGTTAAGTATCAGTTCTTGCGCATCAGATTTAGAATAATCCCCGAAACATTGGTGATCCAGGATATTTTTATCGAGTGACTTATAAAGAATTGCATTAAATGAGCATAAATTAAAGTACACCATTAAAGAAGGAAAAGATCAATAATGAAGAGACATAAGAATCAAATATGAACACAAAAACTCGATAACGGAGTTCGTCCCTGGTGGACTACGTCTCCGGGTCCTACTCTCAAATGGGTAATCCTTTTTATTAGCTCAGCAAAAGAATTTGGAAAAATACATAAGTATACCTCATTCTGAAATCAAGTTGTAGAATCTTTTCTCAGATAAAAAATTAGACAACACCACTCGATTCGTGGCATTGAATTACCCAAAAATGTCTGTCTCCACGTTTCGATCCGACTAAGGCACTTCCAGGCCCAAGAGAAACTCTGTCTCGATTTTTGTGCCTTGCAACCTGCAATAAATGCTAAGAAATTTATCTCGAAATCCATGCCAACCCGTACCCCTGCATGCCCTCTTTCCATTGCTGGGTGGATTCACTTTTTAAATAATAAAACTATCATTGTAGACAATGTAAGTTCATTGGCCTAGTGGTTGCGAAGCATATGTTAAGGCGTGTATAGAGGGGGAGGTCCTGGGGTCGAGCCCGCAGGCCTCCCCTTTTGGCTTGTTGGTTGTAACAATATATATATATATATATATATGAATTTGGTTGTTCCACTAGACTTAGAAATGGTTCTAGATATTGGTCGGGTGCCAGATTTGGCGAGGTCCCGCCGGATTTGGCAGACCCACCAAATATTTTTAAATTTTGAATTTTCATTCACGATTTGTCATTGGGCATTTTCCCACTGCCACGTGGCAACCCATGACTGGGCCACGTGGAAGCCAACCATTGGGCCACGTCAACCACTATACAATCACCCTGCCACGTTAGCATACGGTATGTCAACTCAACTTCCAACCCAGACTACCATGTCACCGTACGACCTGCCACGTGGTTGTATGGACTGCCATGTGGCACAATTCTACTGGTCCACGAAATGACCTAGAAATGTCAAATATGAGTGACACGTGGCAGCGTCTGGTGCTACCACATTAGCATGACACATGTCTCCTTCCTACGTGTGCCACGTATGTTGTACGGATGTTGACGTCATCCATACTAATGTTGACGTCAGTAGTATGGATGCTGACTCATCCCCCTGCTGACTAGGCTAAGTTGACCAAACTTTGACCACGAATATCTTTCGATCCGTAACTCTGTTTCATGAGTCTTTTGTGTCATTGGAAATATGGTGATGCACTCTTCGTAATGATCTCATTTTCACTGAGTTTTGAGAAATTTGAATTTTTTCCCTTTCTCTGTCTACTGAGGCCATTCTGAGCTTCTTGAGTTGCTTCTGCAAGTTCTGAGCTGTCCTTAGTCTTCTCTAGATCCTTTTTGGATCACGCCTTCCCACTGATAGATTTTTGGTCCACCAAAAGCTTTCATCAATCAACAGATAAGTGAGGGAAGAGTTCCCTCACCTTATCTTTCTCAATCCACTTTGCCTTGCTTGGATGTGTGCCCTTTAAGCCTACTCGAAGATAATCAACATCACCCCTATGTGAAGTCCTCGTTCTTCTGTCCAGGATGATATATTCATTTAACTCATCCACGTACTCGGGAGCAAACTCATCAACTGAAGGTATTGAAACTTCCTCATCCTGATCCGTGATCATGGGAGGCTCAAAAAGTTTTAAGTTCTCTACATTTACAACTGAATAAATCTGCATATAAGGTGGAATATCCAGATGAAAAGCATTGGTACTACTTTTCTCGAAAATAGTGAAGGGTCCATAATGAATGGGCTTGAATTTATGGCCTTCACCCTTCAATATCTCCTTGCTAATGTGAAGCCATACCCAGTCTCCGATCTGGAACTGATTGTTATCACTGAAATTTCGTCTGCAAATGGTTATAGGAATCCAGCATCTCCAAACATCTATTAGTTCATCCATGGACCAAAAAATTCATTTCCAAAAGGTCCAAAATTATACAACCAGTAATAAAATCAGCATGCGCTAATACTACACAGGAAGCGCGCGCACATGCGCCATCCAGAAGCTCAAGAAAAGCGCACATGCACATGAGGCGTGACTGTGGACGCAAAAAACTGCGCACCCCTCAGAACGATGCATTTATGATATTGGTCTGCCTTCCACCCACTTCTGGTTCAGCTTTCAAGTCGATTTGACACCCAAATCTCGACTGAATCCGACTGGGTGGCTGGTCAAAGACCTAAGGGTGCCCTAAAGGGCCCCTTGTTCACACTAAAGGTTGGTTGAATAATGCCTCAAAGATATGCTATAAAAAGAGGCCATGGGTGCACTACATTTTCAAGGAATTCATTTGTATTGTTATGCTGCCTATATTCTCTTGGAGGATCCTCTTTCCTTGTCAAGAGCATACAAGCATCATTTCATTTGAGCTATTCACATCACCTCTTGAGTGAATGAGCTTGGGATTTCTTCACCATTTCCTTCAAGTTTGCTAGTTGTAAGAAGAGCTCAATATTTGGGGGTTCAAGAGCCCTCCCTTGGAGGAAGAGGGGACCCATAAGTCTCCCTTTCTCTTTGGTGTTTTATTTCCACTAATGCAATCCTTTCCATTGGTGGCATGAATGTTGTTTATTTCTTGTTCTAATGTCCTTATGCACTCTAGTTTAGTTTTTTTTATTGTTCTTAGCTTAGTCTTTTGTTTATATCATATGCTTGATGTTTCTAACTCTCATATTCACTGTTGTCTTGCCTAGCTAACCCAACTGGGCTTGTAAGCATCTCTATTTTTCTCATTTAGGCGACAAAAGAGACGCGACATTTTCAACACCCAAGAGCAAGAAATCCCTTGTCCTCGCCAAACTCATCACGACATTTCCATCCGATACTACCAGTACCCCCATCAATACTAACTTCCCTGATGAACATCTCTTTTACATCCCCTCGGATGATCCTTGGTACGACGATCTTCTTGTCTACCTCCGAGCACAGAAATTCGGAAACCACCTCTCCTGAGACGATCGTTGACGTATTCATCACCAGGATCCCCGCTACCTCCTTATCGGTGATATCTTATATTGGTGAGGGGTCAACACTGTACTCTGTCGATGTTTGACTATCGACAAGGCCGATCGAGTCTTGAACGAATGCCACAGTGGCGCTTGCGGTGGCCACCTCTCAGGGGTGTCCACTGCTCAAAAAATCATTCGTGCCAGTTACTTTTGGCCTACATTGTTTCATGATTGCATACATGTTGTGAAGCAATGTGACAAATGTCAAATTTATGCCAACAAAGCATGTGCACCACCTGCTCTTCTACACCCAGTCATTACTGTTGGTCCCTTTTGCAAATGGGGCATAGACTTCATGACTTGCAACCCTCCATCTAGCAATGGACACAAATACATTGTCGTTGCAGTCGATTACTTCACCAAGTGGGATGAAGCCATGCCTACCTTCAACAACACCGTTGAAACTGCAGCGCGTGTTTTCTTTAATCACGTCATCTCCCACTTTGGAGTACCACTACAACTAATCTCTGACCACAGGAAACACTTCGAGAATGAAATTTTCATCGAACTCTCATTCAGGTTAGGCTTCTCCCACGAGTTTGACTCCCCATACTATCCTCAGTCTAATGGATAGGTAGAAGCAGTCAACAAGGTCCTCAAAACCATGTTGCAGCACATAGTTAACAAACATAAGACCAATTGGAATCATATGTTATTTTCCACACTATGGGTTTATCGCACGACAGTTAAAACTGCCATTGGTTTCACACCATTTCATCTAGTCCATGGGGTTGAGGCCACTCTTCCCATCTAGTGCGAAATTCCCACCTTACGCACCGCTATTGAGCTATTACCCGACACTGCTCCAATGGAGCAACGTTTGTTGAACTTAGAGTCCCTGGATGAAGATCGTCGATCTTCATTATAGAACAATGAGGTAGCCAATAAATGGTCAAAGGTAACCTTTGATCGCCATGTCAACCTTTTCTCATTCAACGAAGGCGACCTCGTCCTTGCTCACGATATCGCTCATGATACCCTCGACCATGGAAAATTTGAGTCACTATGGCATGGACCTTACATCATCCAACATTGCCTCACTAAAGGTGCATACATTCTAGCCTCCCCCGAAGGCCACCCTCTCAAAGAACCCGTCAATGGGTTGTACTTAAAGAAATTTTACGCCTAAGTGTAGCCATTCTACACTAGGCTTTTTCTTTTTGTATGTTTTTTGTAGAGTTTTTTAATCTTCTTTTTTCCATACCTTACATCTAATCTATCATTTGTGTTATTGACAGATGCCTCCTCCATCGGCCTACCACATCAGTTATGCCGATGGAGCCAGCCGTTGGACATAGAATCTCGCTTCGGCCGCTTAGGCCCTCTATTCACCCTCACATGAGATGCTCCACTACAACGACATATGTTTGGGTTCTGCAACCAATAACCAAGCATAATACATAGCCGTCATTGGCCTCCTCGTTGAGGCCAGTCATTTCCATATTCATTACCTTAGCATCTTACTAGATTCCCAATTGGTTGTCCTCCAGCTCAACAATCTGTACCGTGTCCACGATCCTTGCCTCTTCTGCAAATACCTGCAAGTTAGAATTTTATCTCAACATTTTGATTCCATCACATTTACACATATTCCAAGACAATTTAATCAAATAATAGATAATATGGCTAACCTAGTGTTAGATTGGCATTTATCACATTAAGATACCAGTACGCATACATAAATCATCAACAGTCTGTCACAACATATGGATTAGACATCATCAAAAAACACTAAAAAACATCAACACATGTGAACACCACAAAGATCCCAAAATGTATATCCATATATATATATCGGTCAATGTACCATTAGTGTTTACAAAAAAAATAGTACATCAAGTACACCATCCGTAGGTAGGTGAACCACCTCACCCCTATAGATACAAAAACGATGCCACCTCACCATATAAAAAATGGGCTCACCAGCCTATATAAATACAAAAATACATATCGAGGCCCTAATGACACCTCTAGAGCACCACCACCTGGTCCCCTCTCTGGAGGAGGTACCCCACCAGCAATCGACTCCTCAGGCCTTGGGGGCAACTGCCCAGTCATTGTTTCTCCCGCCATCGCTGCTCTGTAGATCAGAGTTTGGGACTCCACCAAAAGCCCAATACAGTGCTCCAGGATCCCCTCATCCTGGATACGCACCCACATCCCCTCGGGTACTCCCTGTAGTACTGCATCGACGAAAATCCTCAAACTCTCCACCGGCCCCTGTCGGAGGAGCATGTGATGGCCCTGCACCTGGGTCATCGAAATGACATCACCTGGCCACTCTCTCATCATCAACGGGCCTCGCCCCAGCATCATCCTATCATTGTCTCTCTCCTACCCACGACTCTCCCCGCGGAGGTCTCACTGACCCCTAACGAGCCAACACTCTATCCAACTCCACCTCGTGCTCGCGAGGTCCCACATCTTCACACACAACAAATAAATGATAGCATCAACATCCACCCATACATAAAAATATATATGCTATACTATCTAAATATCAAAACCATCAAATCAAATACATCCACATACCTCTCCAGTCGAACACCTCTCCCGAGGGAAGCACCATATCTGGGTCCTCCCAGAAGTCCACCCCACTATATGAAAACTGGAGGATAATCTGTGGAATATGATGCCACACTCGTGCAACCTTGGCCGTAAAATAATGGCCACCCTCCCCACCACCACGACGAACCAATATTGTCGCCCACCGCCTCATTCAGGGCTCTCGCACACTAGGTGTGCCCAAAAGCACTCTAGGTGATCCAGGTGGATATCGATGGCCACCCACCTTCTCCAACT
>ML791375.1:79238-91026 GCA_009831015.1 Picea engelmannii
CGGATCACTAGGGCACAACATCGACACCCTCTCCAAGAACCAGGCCACCAAGATAGACCCAAAGGAAAACTACCCCAAGTCAGCAGTACGACACCTGTCAAGTTGACCTACCATCTTGGTGTGGAGCATCAAGCCCCAGGAAAAATGCTCACCCGCCAGTGCCCTCTCCATGATCCTCAGATGACGTCCACTGATCCGCTGAGTCGCGAGAGACCCATAAACTCTCACAATCATTGCTACCACGCAACGATGGACAAGGGCATCCATCGCCCCAATACTCACCATGGAACCTGACATAAAGTTATCCCCCGTACAATACCTCCAGGCTAAGACAAGCAACTACCCATCCCCGGGTACTACGGCTCCGTCGGTAATGGAGTTCCCCGAAAAGGGAGCCCAGTCAAAAAATATACATCCTCCACCATAGTGAAGGCTAGTTGCTCACCCCACACCATAAAAAAATGCATATCTGGACTCCACATAGTAATCAGGAAATGCAAGAGGTACTCCTATGCCCACACGAGCGAACACTCAAAAAACTTCAACAGCCCACAAGATGCCAAAGTATCCCGGACCATTGGCTCCTCATCCCTCACTGCCTCCCTCAGGCGTGACCAATCCCTCTCTCTCCAATGAATCAACATCGTCCAAATGATCACCTGCATCCACATATGCAGTACTTGATCAGCTATCTCAACCCATAAAAACATCAAAATCTCCAAAAAAGATAAGTTTTCCACCCTTCATCTTTGCCTCCAAGGCACGACTGTTTTCCCCACAGGCGCGCGCATATGCGTGCATGTTCATCCCACAGTCGCACGTGCATGCATGCCTGTCGATGATACAGGGGAACACACATGCACCCTTGTCACACACACAGATGCGCCTTACAACTCGCCTTTTTGCTACACAGTTGCGCACACATGCGCTACTGTCAAGAACACAAACGCGCATGCATGCGTAGCTGTGACTCGAATAGGCACGCGCCCACTGCGCGCCTGTTTTCCCCATTTGGGCGCCCCCGTGTGTGGCTATCCAAGTTACATCTGCACCCTCATGCGCGCGAATATTGCGATCGCCCATGCACTAGGGGGCCCACACACATAAAATCCCCCTGTACAGCCATCTGTACATCCCTACACACAAAAAGAAACCCTAATTCTATGCAGGAGGATACGACAACTAACCTACAACTCATTGATCCTAAATCGGCTGCCTCGATCTCCCATAATCTCCAAATCTCCTCTAAAATCGCTCATCCACTCAATAAGACAGAAGGTACAAATGAGGTGGCATTGTGGGTCCTACAATTATATATAGTCCATTTTGCCAAACTTCCATACTCAATTTCGGGAGCTCCAGGCGTCTGTTTTTCGATCCGTCTTCTGCCATGGGATCAGGACCTTGTCACCTACACCATTCCATTCCCTGGGCCACTTTCCATCCTCATCCCTCAGGGGGCATTTTTCTCATCTGATGCTCAGGTACACATGCTCACATTCACATATTATTGAATAACTATTATATGATCTTTCTCTTCAGATATTGTTCACGTCGGGTGTTTGGTTTTCATGTGTGYAGGTACTTGATCATCATACATCAGCAGTACCCCTTCAGGTATATCATCGAAACTGGCATGTAGTCATTCCCTCTGAATATCAAATTGCATATCCCAGTCACACCCTCTTATCGTTGCCTCTAGGATCCCTATGTCCARCTCTGCAGTATTGTCACCTCCGTTKCATTTTGGTACTGTCACCCGGTAGCACTCTCCCCCACATGAGTTGTCACATTCATAGTCCCCCCCTGACACTTTGACACTCATGTTGTTTTCACCCTTTAGGGATGGGAGTCCCGATAGTCTTATGCATTGTCGAGAACTAGCCACATACTCCTTCCCCTCATTTTTCTAGCCTACCCAATGGACTCCCAGGTTACTTCATCATGGTTCTATTTTGAATGTACCCCCACAGTGTCATTAACCATCCATTTCATCCACTGTCAGTTTGCCCATCTGCAGATTTTCCTCCATACATTTCCCTAATATAGACACCCGCCTATGGGGCCCCAACCCTCCACTTGTTTTCCAAGCAACTTGCGGCATCCTCAGGCCAAGCCATCTTACATTGGGGCACCCATTTCTGTATCTGCATAGTTATCCCAAATTATTTTTTATTCTTTTGGTAATTGTACAAACCCTTTTTCCTACATTTACATAGCTTTCTGTTGTTGCCTTTAGCGACCTTCCTTTTTTCGACAAAGCAACCCTTGTCGCCCTTGGTTGGGGAATTTTTCACTTCCTTCCATCAATCACATTATCCATAAACCCCGAGAATCTTACAGTCCATACACCTTTTGATCTCTGTGTTTATCCATTTTGTCACGCCTCTAGCACAATTTACCCTCATCTAGCCATCCCCTTGACGCTAGATTCAGTTCCACGGTTGCTGCCACTTTACCTCTACCCCCAACCAAGGGTAGTCTCGAGTCTCACTGCCTCTAGAATTTTCCCATGTTACTCCTCATTTCCTGATTTAATCTAGTGGATTTCACAAAGCCCTTCGCTTCTCGAAGTCGCATCTCCCTTTCTCTCGACATCAGCATAGTTTCCAGACAGGTGACAATATCTTGACTCTCATTACCTTCGAACTGAGAAGTCTCGGATGGCACAGAGAGAACCATCATCTCTCTCTGTTTTCGTTGACCCCCATGACATTTGACTTCAACACTTTATCATGTTGCGGTGGGTCTTACTTTGCAACTATTGCAGTTTTTTTTATATTTGCCGAAGACCTCTGAACATTGTTCGACCCTCAATGCCTGCGAATCAGTGACACTTCTTAGGTGTCATCGCCTCTTTTCAGAGTTTGTTCACTATCATAATTTTCGTCTGCTATTATCAACATGCCCCCAAGGGCACTGTAGTCATCTCCACCAACACACATCATCAGTCACTGTATTACACATTTTTGAGTTACATGACACGAGCATGGGGCATGCCCGCCTTGTTTGTACACAATTTTATTTTTACACCTTGCGAAAGGTTTGGGTCCTACAGGTTCCCCTCTCCCTCCAACGGGTTGCTCTTGACACTCTCATTATCTCTCTTTCTTACAATGGTACTCTCAGTAGAAGAAACATTGATGAATTTCGGCTATACATATGCTCCCAACCTCATCCATCAGGGGCCATCTGTTATCACTGAAATTTCATACGCAAATGGTTATAGGAATCCAGCATCTCCAAACATCTATTAGTTCATCCATGGACCAAAAAATACATTTCCAAAAGGTCCAAAAATATACAACCAGTAATAAAATCAGCATGCGCTAAGACTACACAGGAAGCACGCACACATGTGCCATCCAGAAGCACAAGAAAAGCGCACATGCGCACGAGGCGTGATTGTGGACACAAAAAATCATGCACCCCTCAGAACGATGCACTTATGATATTGTTCAACCTTCCACCCACTTCTGTTTTAGCTTCCAATTCGATTTGACACCCAAATCTCAGCTGAATCTGACTGGATGGTTGGTCAAAGACCTAAGGGTGCCCTAAAGGGCCCCTTGTTCACACTAAAGGCTGGTTGAATAATGCCTCAAAGATATGCTATAAAAAGAGGCCATGGGTGAACTACATTTTCAAGGAATTTATTTGTATTGTTATGCTGCCTATATTCTCTTGGAGGATCCTCTTTCCTTGTCAAGAGCATACAAGCATCATTTCATTTGAGCTATTCACATCACCTCTTGAGTGAATGAGCTTGGGATTTCTTCACCATTTCCTTCAAGTTTTCTAGTTGTAAGAAGAGATCAATATTTGGGGGTTCAAGAGCCCTCCCTTGGAGGAAGAGGGGACCCATAAGTCTCCCTTTATCTTTGGTGTTCTCTTTCCACTAATGTAATCCTTTCCATTGGTGGCATGAATGTTGTTTATTTCTTATTCTAATGTCCTTATGCACTCTAGTTTAGTTTCTTTTATTGTTCTTATCGTAGTCTTTTGTTTATATCATATGCTTGATGTTTCTAACTCTCGCATTCACTGTTGTCTTGCCTAGCTAACCCAACTGGGCTTGTAAGCATATCTATTTTGCTCATTTAGGCAACAAAAGAGACGCGACACTGATGATCAACCCTGTGTTTGTCACATCGAGCTTTATAATTTTCTTGACTTTTCTCCAATTGTTCCCTGACTGTTTGGTGTGCCTGTTGGATCCTCTGGATGAACTTACGGGCTTTGTCTTCATTTCTTTATTCATTTGAATCGACATCTCTCCCATACATCAAGTCTAGAGGAATCTTAGGTAGTTAACCAAAACATGTCTCAAAAGGAGAACATTGAGTGGAGGAATGTAAAGCTCGGTTGTAAGCATGTTGTACATAGGGTATCTGTTCATCCCATAACTTGGGATGCTTGTTGCAGTAGCCTCGAAGAAAAAGTAACATTGTTCGGTTTACAACCTTTGTCTGTCCGTCAGTCTGTGGATGGAAAGCAGTGCTCCTCTTCAATTTGGTGTCCATCATTCTCCATAAGCTTGTCCAAAAATCCCAAAGGAATCGAGTATCTCGATCCGAGATAATGGATGTGGGTAACGCAAAGTGAACCCAAACATATTGAAAGAAGAGATTAGCAGTATACTTACCAGTGATCTTCTTTTTACATGGCATTCATATACACATTTTGTTGAACCTATTCACTACAACATACAAATAGTCATGACCCCCTTTTGACATTGGTAAACCCCCTACAAAATCCATGGAGATACTTTCCCATGGATGGGATGAAGCAGGTAGTGGTGAGTATAGCCCCATTTTTCTATTAGTGGGCTTACACGTAGAACACATCACACACCCCTTTACATATTTAGTTAGAATTGCTTTCATTTGAGGCTAGTAACAAAACATATGTAAATGAGCCATATTTTTTCCTACCCCAAAATTCCCAGACACAAGAGAAGTGTGAGCTTCTCGTATTACATGGACTCGTTCACTTGTAGGAATGCATAGCTTTCCAAGATGGTAGAGTAGTTTTCCTTGCAAACAATAGTTCTCTACCTGTGCACCAAGGGTTAGCTTATCATATACTTCTTTAAAATATTCATCAATGGAATATTGTTCCACATAGCTATCATGAGATAAAGAAGTATTCTTCAAAATAATAAAAGCAACAATAGGAGGTCTAGAAAGCATATAAGCCACCTTGTTACTTGTACCCTTTTTGTACTTGATTACCAAATGAAATTGTTGTAGAAAACCCATCCATCTGTAGTGTCGAGATTGTTATAGTTTGTTTTGTGCTTGGAGATATTGTAAGGGTTGGTGATTTGTATGTATGATTGTTTCCTTCCCTAACAAGTAGTGTTTCCATTTCTTTACACTTTGAACTAATGCATACAACTCTTTATCATATGTAGGATAGTTAACAACAACTTGGTTAAAAGTTTCAGAGTGATAACAAATAGGATTATGATATTGCATCAATACTGCACCCATGGCGTATCCACTGGCATATCTCTCGGTATCAAAGGGCTGCTAAAGATTAGGCAGTGCTAATATTGGTGCAGTACTGATATTTTCCTTCAAAGTGTCAAAAGTGTTTTGCTGCTTTCCTCCCCACTGAAAAGTATTATTCACACTAGTTAAGGCATGCAAAGGAGCTGCTATGAAGGAGAAGTTTTAAATTAACCTCCTCCAATACTGGAATGCACCTAAGAAGTTCTGTATCTCAATTACACTTTTGGGCTCACGCCAATTTACAATTACATCAAAGTTGGAAGGATCAATTTTTAATTGTCCTCCTCCTACAATATGACCTAAGTACACAAGTGAAGTCTTACAAAATTCACATTTAGCCAATTTTACATACAAATTTTCCCTTTGCAAAGTATACAATACTTTCTTTACATGCCTCACATGTTCATCCCAAGTCCCGCTAAAAATAAGAATGTCGTCTAAATATACAATCACAAAATCATCTAGAAAAAGCCTGAATACATCATTCATCACACGCATGAAATTTTCTGGAGCATTACAAAGCCCAAACGACATAAATAACCACTCAAACAATCCATGTTTGGTTTTAAAGGAAGTCTTCCATGCATCATGTTCTGCAACCCTGATCTGATGGTATCTGATGGTATCCACTACACAAATCCAACTTAGTGAAATAAACAACATTCTTTAATTGATCAAGTAAATCATCTATATGAGGAAGAGGGTATTGATTTTCACCGTGATTTTATTTAAGGCCCGGTAATCGACACACATTTTCCATGTGCCATATTTCTTTGGCACCATCACGATCAAAGAACCATAAGGAGATGAACTAGGCTTGATGACCCCTTCATCCAATAAGCCTTGTACTTGCTTCTTAATCTATGTCATCTCTACAACTGACATCTTGTACATGCCCACATTAGGAAGAGGAGAATCCTGCTGAAGATGTATCTCATGTTGGATTTCCCTCTTAGGAGGTAATCCATCTGGTTCCTGGAAAATATCATCATACTTAGAAACAATATCAATTAATTATTTCTTATGAGAAGGATCACATCCTTGGAAAGCGTCGGATGTTCCGACATCTTTCTCTCTTACGACCATGAGTACATATCTCTTATTAGTGTTTATGATTCTCTCCATTTGTCCCGCACTAACAAATGTTGTGTTTACTCTCATGTTGTGAGATCTAACAATGTATTCCACTCCCCCCTTAGTAAAGTGGTATTTGTTCTCATGATGAAAGAAGGCTACTTTTCTATCATAAAGATAAGGACTCCCCAAGGATATGCCACATATATCAAGCGATACAACATCCAAATCCACTTCATCAATCAATTTTGAAGCAATAGAAAATCTGACCCTACATTGTTTGGTGACATTAAGTTTTTCTTTATCACATACCCAACCAAGAGGATAAGGCTTTGGATGTGGTTTCGTTTCAAGACCCATCTTTTTGACAAGTGCTTCAGATATCAAGTTTACTTGGGAACCTGAATCAAATAATGTATCTATCTTAGTGTGTTTAGATACAACCCTTATATGAAATAATTCATTCCTCTTTTGTTCATCATCATGAGATTCATTATTGGAATTTGAACTAGAATGAAGGGAATCTTTACTGTGTACTCCAACTGTTGTGATATTTCCTTCGTCTCCTGAATTGGAACCAAGATCTTGTTGCACTTTAGCAATGGTTTTTATCTTCCCCTTTCCACCGAACTGTTTCGATCTCTTCTATTGATGCAGTTTCCAACAGTGTTCATCATTGTGACCACTTTTCTTGCAATGAGTGCAATATGGATTTCCTCCTTCTCTCGTCACTATGGCAGTCTTCTTGTCCTTCCTTTTAAACTTCTTAAATGGCTTATGTGGGAGATTGGAAGGTTTCTTTGTGGGATGTTCTTGAACATGCTTTCCCCTGTTTTCAAGGTGAGTGGCTAACACACAAACTCCATCAAGACTAGTGGGGTTAAACAAGAGAAAAGTATGACGAATATAACTGTGAAGTGTGCCAATATAATTCATTAAAGTTTCATAAGAATCCAAAGGAATGCTTAATGCAAGAGATTTCTTCCTAAATTCTTCTTTGAAACTTTGTACAGTTTGACCTTTACTTTGAATTAAAGTTTGTCATTCCATCATTGCTTTATGTAATAACCCAATGGATAAAATTGCTTCCTTATCGCTGATTTAAATTTTGACCATGAGGAAAGAAGATTACCACACTTACTTTTGTCCTGAAGTTTTCTCTCCCACCATACAAGAGCGGTGCCTTTCAACCAAAGAGAAGCCAGTTGCACTTTAACTTCCTCTTCATCAATATGTTGAACATGGAAATATACTTCAACATGTCAGATCCAATTATATAGCTTTTCGGGATTAACATCTCCATTAAACATAGGTAAAGCAAATTTTACATCAAGCTTTAGTAATAGTTTCTTAAAAGAGGCTTTATGGCTAGAATGATGAGAATGATGAGAATGCTCAAAGGAAAAAGAACTAGAACTTGATGGTGAAGATGGAGGCTCAGGAGGGTCTCCTCCAACCCCTTGATTTATTGAAGCATCATCATCAGCATGTGCTTCTTTTTTCTTCCCTTTCTTCTTCATCCTCTTCTCGTAATCTCCATACATTCGTTTGACCATTTTTGTCATGCAATAAAATACCATATGGAATTTTTTCTCCTGTTCATCACACTTTTCCTCTTCTGCCATTTTCTTCCTTCGGGATGCATGACCAACTTGGGGATTGAAAGTATTAAGAGTTCCTTCACCCTGTTTATGCTTGGCCCTTGTAATCATTCACACTCAACAATTCAAGTCAAAGATGACTGCTCTGATACCAACATGATCTGGGATATTTTCATCGAGTGACTTATAAAGAATTGCATTAAATGATCATAAATTAAAGTACACCATGAAAGAAGGAAAATATTAATAATGAAGAGACATAAGCATCAAATCTGAACACAAAAACTTGATAACAGTGTTCGTCCCTGGTGGACTACGTCTCTGGGTCCTGCTCTTAAATGGGTAGGCCTTTTTATTAGCTCAGCAAAAGAATTTGGAAAAGTACATAAGTATACCTCATTCTAAAATCAAGCTACAGAAGCTTTGCTCAGATCAAAAAACAGAGAGCACCACTAGATTCATGGCATCAAATTACCTAAAAATGATTGTCTCCACGCTTCAATCTGACTCAGGAACTCCCAGGCCCAAGAGAAACTCTGTCTCAATTTATGTGCCCTACAACCTGCAATAAATGATGAGAAATTTGTCTCGAATCCATGTCAGTCCGTACCCCTATGCACCCTCCTTCCAACATTGGGCGGATTCACTTTTCAAATAATAAAACCAGCATTGTAAATGTTAGCGATAAAAAATGCACTGGCATTTTTTAAAGAATGATGCCTAATCTTGTAGGGAACATTTAACTAGCTTCCCGAGCTCCAAATGAAGATTTGAAAGAACCATTGGAAATATTAGGATTTCTAGATGTCGATCGACTATTCAACCATCTAAAATTGACTCTCCATGACTGAGAAATTTGATTTTAAAAAAATCTGCGCTTTCACCAGCTAACTCGTCTTGAATTTTGCTAGTTAGCTGGTGAAAGCTCTGCTTTTCACCAGCTAAGGAGCGGATTTTTGGGCAAATTAGCTGGTGAAAGCCTGTCACGGCCAGAATAACCGAATTTTTTCCCAGATCGGGATTTTTTGAGTTTGAATAGTTTGAAACCACTTCAAATGGACAGTTGTTGAATTATCAAGTCTAATTCAAAGGCTAGTTTTGAGGGATAAGGTCAAAAAGAGGTTTTTCAACTACATTTGGCATCTTTTTCAAAGGCAGAATATCAGGAGTTTGAAGACACATCATCCAATTCAAATTTTATCTTTGGAGGACCAAATCAAACAACCTTGGGAGGCTAAAACTGCACTTCATCAGCAATCTACTACTCTTAGAGATCATTAGATAGCACCTTTTCCTATTTTGTTTTGATTTTCCATTTTTAGTATTCTAGATCCATTTTTATAGGATCTCATCCTACACTTGTTGTATCTATTTTGATTTGACTATTTTTATTAAATCTGATCCATCTTTCAAGGATCTAGATTTCATCTTGTAAGGCTATAAAGCCAAAGACATTTGGAGCACTATGGGTTCAATCTAAGAGACATTTTCTAGCCATTGAATTTGACTTCTTATTATGATAATAGAATCATAGTCCTCTTTTGTTTTCAATATCATATTCTTTCATATATTTCATGATTCTACACTTTACTCCAGTTTAGTTTAGCCTTTAAGAACTAGCATCTTCTTATTAAGCTCATAAACTTGGATTAAAGAATTTCTTGTTGTCTTGTATGACCCTGCATATGGTTGTATTTGGTTATCTGGACTAGTATTCTTCATCCCCTTTTTTCAACTCTGTTGTCTGATTATTGTTCTCTAAAAGCATTGTTTTATTCAGATACATGATGAGTGGTTACTTTAATTAGCTATTGAGTTATCTTATTGTTCCAAGCATACAAATCCACCATATTCTTAAGTTACCAAGCACCTTTGGTCTACAACCACAAAGGGTTTCTTGGAGTGATAACAGATTGGCACCATTGCCGGGGAGAGGAGATCAAAGATCAACTTCCTTGGGACACGACATAGATCCAGCCTTGATGATAGACAAAGCCTGGACATTATTTGGTTGTAATCATCTATCTGGCGACTCCATGAAGAACGAATTCAGTGGCGATTCCATTGTTCAGAAATCTGTTGGTGACTCCACTGGTATGACATGAACTAGATCTTTGCTAAGAGGTATGCGTTCTGTGATTTTTCAAAAAAAATTGGTTTCCCTAATCCAGTGCCTAGCAGAGAGGAATGGGAACGCAGCCTTCCCAGATTTCGAGGAGAAGAATGGGAAGTGCCAGCTGAACACTTGTTGGATTTTCATGATTTTATTCATCGACTTGAAATTGTACATGAGGATGTTCAAATCCAGCTCTTCTTTTTCTCATTAGAGGGAATTTCTCGTGAATGGTGTCAGTCTCTTCCTAATGCAAGTGTTAGTTCTTTGACAGATTTCCATTCAGCCTTCAATTCCTTTTGTAAAGATTATTTTCCAGTTGAATATCTTTTTGAAGGATGTTATGAAGAGTTTTCTTCGTTTCATAAAKCTTTATTTGTTGAAGAAGACATTTACCATGTAGGACAAGAGGTGTCGAAGGATAATAGTGACATATCTGACATCATATCAAATGTGTCTGTTCTTTTGAATATTGATCAAAATCAACATGTCTCTTTTGGATGTATTGATGTCGAAGAACCAATGCATATATCAGCAGGAGAAAGTAATAGATCAACATATTTCAGATCTGTGTAAAATACTATGAGCAACCCTCAACTTTCAGATTTGCAGACACAGAAAAATTATAGTAGACATGAAGACTTGAAAGGTGATGAGCAGATTGACCAATCAGTAAGTGAAAGTATTGCATCTGCAGTATATGTTGAAGACAGCCCACATTTTCCAGATTTGGAAACAAAGGCGGTTTGCAACAGACATGAAGAGGAAGATGATAAGAAGAAGGGTCGAGATCTCAAGCAACCTGCATTCAACAGTGAGATTAGTAAAAGCAGCCTTCAACATATTTTCAATTTACAATTGGATCAGCAGTCCAAAGAGGTATTTCTTTGTGAATTTGATGACCCTTTTGCTGACTATTTGGAGTCTATGAGCAACATAAATCCAAAAATATTTCTATTAGATGAAGGTTGGTCTTGTAATCTTTTCAAATTGCATTACCACAATCTATGGTTTCTTTTATCTTTTGGGAAAAGATCAAACATGATATTAGCAAGTCAATTACTTTCTTGGCTACTTTGGAAATTTAGTTTTACTTGATCAATCTGCCTCTACTGGCTAGTGTAGGGATTGATAGAAGAATAAGCTCTTTCTTTGAGCAGGTAGATTACTTTCAGTTTTATTAATTAGGCAAAGAGACTCCCTTTTCACGCTTAATGGCTCGATCTCGATCATCCCTCCATGCTGCAGCTACTCAGTCAACCTCGAGTCATCCATCAATCTCTCAGGTGTTTATTGCAGATTCAGAGAAATTTGATTTTTTCCCAAGGCAGTTTTTCTGGGCTTTCACCAGCTTATTGGTTTTGAAATCTGCTAGTTAGCTATTGAAATCTTTCCTTTTCACCAGCTAAAGGGGCAGATTCAGAGAAAATTAGCTGGTGAAACCTGTTACATGGCAGCAAGGTTGTACTTTTGCCTAGATTTGA
>ML791375.1:97013-127340 GCA_009831015.1 Picea engelmannii
TTTCAACTCTATTCCTCCCTTCCTTCCTTGTGCAGATTGGCTTTTCTATGTTTGGTACCCAGTTTCAACTACACTTGGTACCTGGACCCTTCTCTTTCAGCTTTTACTTAGAGCTGGAAGGCAACTGGTTGTCATAGTACAACTTTAGCCGACTCCCATTTACTAATCCTTCCTTCCATTCTCCATTCAAAGTCTTCAACTGCGTAGCTCCTCCTTCTATAACATAGGCAACCTCATGTGGCCCAAGCCAATGCGTTCTAAACTTTCCTGGATGTTTCATGAACTTACTGTCATATACCATAACCAAATCGCCTTGCTTAAATGCCTTCTTCTTGATGTGTATGTCATGGTAGGCCTTTTCTCATTCCTTCTGTACCTGCTGATGAAATCTGGCAATTAATCTGTCTTCTTCTAGTTCAATCAACTGCACAATCCTTTCTTGAACAGCGACAGTGTCATCCATATCTGTAAAGGCAACGATTCTTAAGCTTGGGACCAAATATTCCATCTGGACAACTGCTTCGAGACCATAAACCAACTTAAAGGGAGTCTTCTTGGTCAGCTTCTTGAAAGTGGTTCTATAAGCCCATAACACTGTAAGTACTCTTAAATCCCAGTCATCCATGTTCACACTGCAAATATTCATCAACGTTGTCTCCAAGATCTTGTTGAATGCTTGAACTGTCCTATTTGCTTGTGGATGGTAAGGTGTGCTCTTCTGATGATGGACTGAAAATTCCTCAGTCAAGGCTTGAATGGTCTTATTAATGAAATGGGTGCCTTGATCGCTCATAAGGATCTTTGGGCATCCAAACCTAGTTATGATGTCATCAAATTTGAAGCGTGCAGCTGTAGTTGCACTACAATCCTTAACTGTTGTTGCTTTGGCCCATCTGGTCAAGTACTATGTTGCAGTGACTATGTACCTTGCTCCTGTGCGTTTTTCGGGTGGGTTTATAGGTCCTACGAAATCAATGGCCCATTTCTCAAATGCTTGTAGGGTCAGTTGCGGTGCTAAAGGAATTTCATCTCTTCTGGATGATTTCCCAACTCTTTGGCATACATCGCAGGATCTATAATAGTCCTTAGCATCTTTTTGTAGGGTAGGCCACCAGAGGCCAGCTCTAAGAACCTTCTATGTTTTTGCTTTCCCTGCGTAGTGTCCTCATGTGACGAATTCATGAGATTCTGTGAGGATCAATGGTCGTTCTACCTCCATAACACACCTCCTCAATATCTCATCGGGTCCCATCTTGTATAGTTGTCTAGCTATAAGTGAAAAGTCTGCAGTGCGCACTACCAGTTGTTTCTTTTGGGTAATTGTATATTCACTAGGTTCCATTCCTATTGATAGGAACTGGACTATCTCTACGAAGTGATCATCAATATTTATAATGGCCAACAGCTATGCATTTGACAGTGCATCCTTCAAACTAGTAGGCTCTTCTCCATGTTCCAACCTTGACAAGTGGTCAGGACCTTTGTTCATTCTTCCTAGCTTAACCACAATTTCAAAATCATATTCCTGAAATAGCAGGAGCCATCTGCATATTCTCCCCCCCAACACTGGCTTGTTGACTAGGTACTTTAGCGCGGAGTGATCAGTAAACATTTTAAAGTGTCCTCCCATTAGGTAGTGGCTAAACTTTTGCAGCGCATACACCATGGATAACCCTTCTCTCTCAATGGTGGTGTAATTAATCTCAGCTGTTGATAGCTTCCTGCTAGAAAAGGCTAATGGGTGGTCAATGTCTCCAGCTCCCGGTTATGCTAACATAGCTCCTAATGCAATATAATATGCATCGACATGAATGTGAAATTCCTTTCTCCAATCTGGAAAAACCAGGATAGGCACAGTAACCATTTTCTGTTTCAGTGTGTCGAAGTTCTGTTGGCATTCTTCTGTCCAATTAAACTGACAATATTTCTTCAAAAGATTCTTTCATTGGTGTTATGATCTATGCATAGCCTTTAATGAAATTCCTATAATATTCAGTGTGTTCCAGCGTAGTGTGCAACTGTTTGACTGAAGTAGGAGGGGGAAAATAAACTATAATGGAAATCTTAGATGGATCTACCAACAATCCTTTCTTACATACAATATGACCTAACACCACTCCAAATGGTGAAAATAAGATGCACTTTTTCAGGTTTAAGGAAATTTGACACTGCCTCCACTTATCCAACATTAGTCTTAAACATTCAATATAATTTTTCAATAAACTAAAAACAGTCCAATCATCAAAGTATGCTTCTAAAAAATTATGTAAAAACTCCTTGAATGCTTCGACCACCACCTTGGAAAATATGGTTGGGGAATTCTTCAATCCAAACAACATCATTGTATATTGGTAGGATCCCCATTCTGTTGCAAATGTGGTCTTATGGCGATCTTCCTTGGCAATTTGGATCTGATGGTACCCTGAAAATCCATCTGTAAAAGAATATACCTCCTGTCCACCTACATTGTCTAACACTTCGTCAATGAATGGTGTAGGGAATGGGTCATGCAAACAAACATCATTCAGCTTCCAAAGATCTACGTAGATCCTGATCTCTCCTGTCTTATTGTCTTGTACCACCATAGGGCTAATCCATTCTGACTCTTCAACAGGTTTTATGATGCCTGCTTCCAACATTCTGTCAAGCTCAATATTCACTTTCTCCTTATATTTAGGGTTCAATCTGTAGGGTCTCTGTTTGACTGGCCTTGCATCTAGTTTCAAAGGGATCCTCATCTCTCCCATAGGCCCTTTAATTCCCTTCATATCAGTGAACTTGGTTGGAAACAAGTCCTGCTATTCATGCAATAACTCTGTGATCTTGTCAATAGCAGCAACATCCCAATAATCTCCAAAATTTTCAAGCTTCGGTGTTTTCTCTGTTCCAATATTGAATTTTTATATTTTAATCGGTTGTCCAATGAAATGTAGCTCAATTCCTGGTCCTTCTATGTCTCTTTGGCCTTCTATTTCGGCGATGTTCACCTTCCTAGGATCATCGTCTTCGTCAGCATTGATATTGTAACAACCTTGCAGTTTCTGGAGAGGCGCAGTCCATTCGTCTTCTTCTTGTTCCAAAGGGAGGCTAGGGTCCTCCTCAAATACTTTCTATCTTATAATCTGTAATGCTTGATCTATTATAGGATATTGAATTTCGAATAAAAAGGTAGTTACAAAGTTCTGAGTCATACCTTCCCAATCTGTAGTGATGAGGCACAGTTATACTTGAAGATACCAGTTGATAGGGGTTGTGTCCAGCGTGTTGATAAATTTGTGCACCCACTGCTCTTGAGGAATGCTTCTCCATGCCTCCTCGCAACTTCGCACATGGTCCTTCAGACAACTTCGACCTATGTATCTAACTTTTCAGCCTTCTACTTGCTCTAAAAACTACGCTATCATCAATGTGTGACATTGTACCCAGTCTATAATGTTGTTTTTTTGTTTCCCCCAACATCTTGCTGGTGTTTCTTTCAAGGCCTCATCCATTTCCAACAATATTTGTTGTGTTGGTACAATTTTTTCAAAGTCCAACAAGAATGCTTCTAAATGATTCAGACCATCAAAGGTGGGAAAGTTACTTATTGTTGTGTCGATCCAACAAACTTATCTGGTTAATCTAGCACATCTTCTTGTAGATACTTCATACATTTTGTTTTTCCAGTTCTCCAGTGCTTCTTCTGAATCTGATGAACATGCGCTATCACTTCACCATCTTAGGGTCCGATCCGCCGTAGGATTAATGTAATCCTGATGTCTGGATGTTAATTTGTATGTGTTTTCTAGTTCATATGCATGGTCTTCTTCTCTGATGGGTTATGTGTATCTCTGACCTTCATCAGGATCCAAAGGTGCAATGACCCTAATGCCATCTCCTTCAAACGTCATTCTCCTTTTCTTTAAATCAACCATAGTGGAATTATTGAAAGCCCGATCAATTCCTAATAGTGCAGGGTAAGGACAACTATCATCAACTATCTCAATCACCTCGAAGTCTGAAAATGTTTGTACTTCATCAATGTCCACAGGGACATGTTCCAATCTTCCAAAGGGGATTACAACTTGTTGATTAGCCATCCTAAGCCTGATAGGGGAATATATCAACTTAGGTTTTCCCATCAGTTCCCAGGTCTGCTTCGTCATGACATTGACCTTCGACCCCAAGTCGAGGACCACATAATCTATATCATACTCTTCAATTTGAGCATTCAGGTGAAATTCCTTACTTGTCCTTCTCTTTTTAGAGACTTGGGTAAGGGATCTATCTTTCCTAGCTCATATTGTCTGATTAAATTTTGCAGTTCATGTACAACGCTTTCATCCTGAATCAACTTAATGCAAGTATATAAGAATTCCCTGAGCATGATTACCTTTTCTCCTTCTCTCGGCAGAGTAGAATGATCGAATGCTAGAGGCATTCGATATTCTCTTACTTCTTGTCGTGTCTTCGATGAAGAACCTTGGTCTCTCCCGAATTCTTTTCTTGCTTCCTCAAATATTTGTTTTTATTTCTTTGCATAAAAAACTCGTGTCTTCTCTATAGCTTTCCTGACTCCTGATTATTTGATCTAGATGGATATCGATGGCCACCCACCTTTTCCAACTGGCTGAAAACAGTTTTCTGGCAATTTTGGCAATTTACTATTTTTAGCAGGTTTTAACTTCCAAGGCCTAAATGAAGGTTGTTCGAGATAGACCAAAAAAAATGATATCCAAAGGTATGATTGAGGCCCCAAAATGAATCTCCTCAATGATACCTTTCCAACGGGCTATCATGCACCTAAAATGGAGATTGTATGCAAAAGTTACGACCCTGGGAAGTTGATGCACTAACTTACCCAAACGGGGCCCACATGACTTTTGACACTTCATCTCCTAGGGTTAGGTTTTTGGATGTCTAGGACTTTTGGCATTCCTGTTTATTTTAAAAAGGCCTTCATAGCCTCATTGTAATCATCTTCTAGAAAATGCGAGTAACCGTCACATCTCTTCTCAGAGATAAGCTGCCACCATTCTAGCGAGTCTTTCACTCTGTATTTTTATAGTCTCTGTACATTTCTTTTACTAATAGAAATCGTGTATTACGGTATATGTATGTTTATGGTTGTATCTCTGATACATTTCTGTTATATTATCGAATATCTACGATATCTCTATGCATTTCTTTATTATATCTCTGCTCTTGTTTCGTGCCGAAAAAAAGCTGGATCAATGGAATCAAACCAGGTTGCTCTTGATCGTTTTTCATTGCATGTCCCCGACGAGGTCCAAGTATAGAAAGTTGGGTCTCGAGCTTGTCTCTCTTGAAGACAATCACTCTCATACACCCAATAAACCCTCAATGGTGGAAGAAAAGAAAAAGGACGGAGCAGACGATCCTATCAGTGTGTTTCTTGAAAAAGCTCTCATGCGACATAAGGACGAAATGATGGAGAATTTTTCTCACTTCCTTCAACGCCTGCCGATAGCAATAGGCGCATCTTCATCAAGTGGCCACTTTGGAGGCACATCGCCTTTCAAGGTACAAGTTAATTTTTATATTCTTGTATTTGAAGGACAGATGGATGCAGAAGCCCTAAACAAATGGTTAAATCTGCTAGAAGGTTATTTCTCTGTTCACAATTTTTCTGACAAAGAAAATATCACCTTCGCACTCCTTAAAACTCTCCCCCATGTCAAAAATTGGTGGGAAACTTATTGGGAGTAGAGTTCCACAGAGGACTCTAAAATATATGGGGCCGATCCCACTTGGTATTTTTTTGTGGATGTGGTAAAGGAACAATATTACCTTGTTGGAAACTATGAGGACCAGTACATGAGATGGAGAGAGGGGCCAAGTAGTTCCGGAGTTCACCAATAACTTCCATACCTTGTGCACGAAGCTAGGTATCAAATACTCCGAAAAACATTTGGTTCTGAAATACCATGGGGCTCTACATAGATACATCCAAACTAAAATGGATTTTATGAACATCTCATCACTCGGTGCTACCTATCGATATGTTGTTAAAATTGAGTAGAAATTTAAGCACCAGAACAAGCGGGAATTCGGGTCTGCAAATCTGTAACAACCAAAGTATGAAAAAGACAGCCCTAACAAATAGTCTCCCGAAATCCAGTCCAAGACACAGGAAAAGAAGAGTCACAAGAAGACAAAGAAGGACACCGGAAAATGGTGTGATTTTCACAAAATCCCCTGGCACAACACCGATGAATGTCTCTCAAAACAGTCATTGGTGGCTGAGATCAAAGACAAGGAGCCAAACCCTGGTTCAGAATCTGATTCTGAAAATGCTGGTAAAGGATAGATCATTGACACAGACCCCACTGCTATTGTCGTGACCACAACAATTCAACCAGAAGAACCAACAGATCCTGAAGAGGGGGAGTGCTTGTTTCATTCACAGATGTGGGTGAAGGGGACCCCGCTGCATTTTATTGTTGATAGTGGAAGCCAGAAGAACCTCATCTCAGTAGAGGTTGTCAAACAGTTGGGATTTCCAACAACACCACACCCACAGCCATACAACATCGAGTGGCTTCGCCAAGGACGATATCTTCGTGTCAGCCAACAGTGTCAATTTTCATACAACCTCCAGCCCTTCAAGGATGAGGTATTATGTGATGTTTCCCACTAGATATCTGTGATGTTCTCTTGGGCCAACCATATATGTGGAAGCCATGCTATTTATGTGTCTCAACCTCGTAGTGTCATTGTCACTTTGGGGGGTCATCTCTACAAAATACTAGAGGTAGTTCCCACTATTGTTCCACCTAAAAGGTGTCGCAAAGTAGTATCTCATACTGTAAAATTTAGCTTCTTCACAATCTGTTCAAAAGGAGAACAGAAGGACACTGCAACCACTACAGCCTTGCCCCAAGCACCTTCTATCCCATAAAAGCAGGTCGACAAGGTTGTAGAAAAATGCAAAGATTCCTTCTACACACTGTCCTCTCATGTATCTCAACTTGTTGAACAGCCTTAACCTCAACAGGTTCGTGACAGACTTCCAAAAACTGAGCAGCGTGTGTTATCCACAATTTTGGTCGTCGAGATGATGTCATGATAATGTCATGATGATGGAAAATCAAGCTCTTCCCTAAGAACACTTTCCTGAGAAAAGTTACATTTGTCTGCTTCCAGAAATCACATTTTAAAGAGAGTTCGCAGGTTGCCTATATACTTGCCTGCGAGAATGCTTGATTCTCGCAGGCTGCATTAAGCTGGAGTGCGAGAAGTTCGCACTGTACCTCATTGTTAGGGTGCGGACATGTTCTTAATGAAGGAAAAAGATAGAATCTTGAACCTTCTAGAAGGGAATCTTCTAGAAGGATGAGTTGGCTTTCGAATGGTTGGCAAAGTACTGGCTTTCCTGATATCTTGGGATCATTCCCTATCCAAGTAACTAATCTATCTTCTCCTATATATTGAGGAGATTGCTCATGGAAAAGGTTAGAAGCAAACTAGCAAGAGATTGATTGGAGAATTAGTGCAAGACTGTATGGAGGACTGATGCTACAGCAGCTAGAGACAACAGCAAGGTCATCAAGTGTGTTGATTTTCTTCATGCATGAGCAAGTGTGTGTGCCAGAGCTAGGAGCCATCGAAAGGAGATCTACGACATCAAGGCTCAGGTTGTAAGTTTCACTTTCAATTAATTCAATACAGTAATATGTCCCTTTCCCATAAAGATGATGTCACTTTATTACATAATTCCTTGATCATATGTATAGATTAACCATTGAATATATTGATCTGCCTTCACTTCGATTGGTTTGTACCGTTGTGATCTGAACAGGACAAGAGCATTGGAGCGAAGCTTGGAACAACAGAGACTTAAGGAAAGCGTTCATAAGGTATGCCCATAATCCTTACCTCTTAATTCATTCAATAGGTTAAATCTAGGGGAAGTGTATTATTTTGTCCTGTTTTGTTCTAGATCCAGGTGGATCTAGGGAGATCGGTTTGTGTCTGCACTCACGGATTTATCCTGAAACAACGTGACGTCTCCAGTAAGGCAAACAACTCACCAAGATGCAGATTCAACAAACGCTTTTCCCTCTCCCCCAGAACTTGACACAATCAATACCATTGCTTCCTAAGGAGGGAGGATTGATCTAGATGGATATCGGTGGCCACCCACCTTTTCCAACTAGTTCAAAATAGTTTTCTGGCAATTTTGGCAATTTACTATTTTTAGTAGGTTTTAACTTCCAGGGTCATTTTGAGGGCCTAAATGAAGGTTTTTTTGGATCGACCCAACTCAATGATATCCAATGTCATGATTGAGGACCCAAAATGAATCTCCTCGATGATACCTTTCCAACGGGCTATCATGCGCCTAAAACGGAGATCGTATGCAAAAGTTACGACCCTGGGAAGTAGATGCACTAACTTACCCAAATGAGGCCCATGTGACTTTTGACGCTTCATCTCCTAGGGTTAGGTTTTTGGATGTCTAGGAATTTTTTCATTCCTGTTTATTGTAAAAAGACCTTCAGAGCTTCATTGTAATCATCTTCCGGCGAATGCGAGTAGCCGTCACATCTCTTCTCAGAGATAAGATGCCACCATTCTAGCGAGTCTTTCACTCTGTATTTTTATAGTCTCTGTACATTTCTTTTATTAATTGAAATCGTTTATTACTATATATCTGTGTTTATGGTTGCATCTCTGATACATTTATTTTATGTTATCGAATATTTTTGATATTTTTGTGCATTTCTTTATTATATCTCCACTCTCATTTCGTGCCGAAAATAATCCGGATCAGTGGTATCAGAGCAGGCTGCTCTTGATCGTTTTTCAATGCATGTCCCTGACAAGGTCTGAGTAGAGCAATATGGGTCTTGATCTTGTCTCTCTTGAAGAAAATCGCTCTCGCACACCCAAGGAACCCTCAATGGCGGAAGAAAATAAAAAGAACGGAGCAGATGATCCTATCAGTTTGTTGCTTGAGCAAGCTCTCACGCGACAGAGGGACGAAATGAAGGAGAATTTTTCTCACATCCTTCAATGCCTGCTGATAGAAACAGGTGCATATTCGTCAAGCAGTCACTTTGGAGGCACCTTGCCTTTCAAGGTATGAGTTAATTTTTATATTCTTGTATTTGAAGGACAAATAGATGCAGAAGCCCTAGACAAATGGTTAAATATGCTAGAAGGTTATTTCTTTGTTCACAATTTTTCCGACAAAGAAAAACTCACCTTCGCACTCCTTAAAGATCTTCCCCATGTCAAACATTGGTGGGAAACTTATTGGGAGCAGAGTTCCATAGAGGAGTCTGAAATATATGGGTCTGATCGCACTTGGTATTTTTTTGTGGATGCGGTGAAGGAATAATATTACCCTATTGGAAACTATGAGGACCAGTACATGCGATGGACCACACTGTGTCAAGAGAGGGGCCAAGCAGTTCCGGAGTTCACCAATACCTTCCATACCTTGCGCACCAAGCTAGGTATCAAAGAATCCTAACGACATTTGGTTCTAAAATACCATGGGGCTCTACACAGATACATCCAAACTGAAATGGATTTTCTGGACATCTCATCACTTGGTGTTGCCTATCGATATGCTGTTAAAATCGAGCAGAAATTTAAGCACTAGAACAAATGGGAGTTCAGGTCTGCAAATTCGCAACAACCAAAGTATGGCAAAGAAATCCCTAACAAACAGTCTCCCGAAAACTAGTCCAAGACATGGGAAAAGAAGGGTCACAGGAAGACAAAGAAGGACACCGTAAAATGGTGTGATTTCCACAAAAAATCCTAGCACAACACCGATGAATGTTGCTCAAAATAATCATTGGTGGTTGAGATCAAAGATAAGGAGTCGAACCCTGGTTCAGAATCTGATTCTGAAAATGCTGGTAAAGGACATATCATTGACGCAGACCCCACTACTATTGTCGCGACCGCAACAATTCAACCTGAAGAACCAACAAATCCTGAAGAGGGGGAGCGCCTGTTTCATTCATAGATGTGGGTGAGGGGACCCCGCTGTATTTTATTGTTGATAGTGGAAGCTGGAAGAACCTCATCTCAGTAGAGGTTTCCAAACAGTTGGGATTTTCGACAACACCACAACCACAACCATACAACATCTGGTGGCTTCGGCAAGGACGAGATCTTCGTGTCAGCCAATAGTGTCGATTGTCTTACGAAATCCAACCCTTCAAAGATAAGGTATTATGTGATGTTTCCCCACTGGATGTTTGTGATGTTCTCTTGGGCCAACCATATATGTGGAAGTGCCATGCTATTTATGAGTCTCGACCTTGTAGTTTCATTGTCACTTTGGGGGGTCATATCTATAGAATACCAGAGGTAGTTCCCACTACTATTCCACCTAAAAAGTGTCACAAAGTAGTATTTCATACTGCAAAATTTAGCTTCTTCACAATCTGTTCAAAAGGAGAACAAAAGGACACTGCAACCACTACAACCACGCCCCAAGCACCTTCTATCCCATAGAAGCAAGCCGACAAGGCTACAACAAAATGAAAAGATTCCTTGTCCACACTGTCCTCTCATGTATCTCAACTTGTTGAACAGCCTCAATCTCAACAGGTTCGTGACAGACTTCCACAAACTGAGCAGCGCGACGTCTCCAGCAAGGCAAGCAACTCACCAAGATGCAAATTCAGCAAACGCTTTTCCCTCTCCCTTGGGAAATCAACGCAATGGAGACCATTTCTTCCTAAGGAGGGACAATTGATCCAGATGGATATCGATGGTCACCCACCTCTTCCAACTGGCTTAAAATAGTTTTCTGGCAATTTTGACAATTTACTATTTTTAGTAGGTTTTAACTTCTGGGGCCATTTTGAGGGCCTAAATGAAGGTTTTTTGGGATCGACCCAACTCAATGGTATCTGAAGGCATGATTGAGGCCCCAAAATGAATCCCCTCGATAATACCTTTCCAATGGGCTATCATGCGCCTAAAACGAAGATCGTAAGCAAAACTTACGACCCCAGGAAGTTGATGCACTAACTTACCCAAACGGGGCCCACATGACTTTTGAAGTTTCATCTCCTAGGGTTAGGTTTTTGGATGTCTAGGACTTTTGGAATTCCTGTTTATTGTAAAAAGGACTTCAAGCCTCATTGTAATCATCTTCTAGAGAATGTGAATAGTCATCACATCTTTTCTCAGAGATAAGCTACCACCATTCAAGCGAGTCTTTCACTCTGTATTTTTACAGTCTCTGTACATTTATTTTATTAATAGAAATCATGTATTAATGTATATCTGTGTTTATGGTTGCATATATGATACATTTCTGTTATATTATCGAATATCTGTGATATATCTATGCATTTCTTTATTATATCTCCGCTCTCATTTCGTTCCGAATATAATTCGGATCAGTGGTATTAGACCAGGCCGCTCTTGATCGTTTTTCAGTGCATGTCCCCAATGAGGTCCGAGTGTAGCAAGTTGGGTCTCGAGCTTGTCTCTCTTGAAGACAATCACTCTCGCACACCCAAGAAACCCTCAATGGCAGAAGAAAATAAAAAGGATGGGGAAGACAATCCTATCAGTCAGTTGCTTGAGCAAGCTCTCACGCGACAGAGGGATGAAATTATGGAGAATTTTTCTGACATCCTTCAATGCCTACCGATAGCAACAAGCACATCTTCATCAAGCGACCACTTTGGAGGCACCTCGCCTTTCAAGGTACAAGTTAATTTTTATATTCCTGTATTTGAAGGATAGATAGATGCAGAAGCCCTAGACAAATGGTTAAATCTGCTAGAAGGTTATTTCTCTGTTCACAATTTTTTCGACAAAGAAAAGATCACCTTTGCACTCCTTAAAGCTCTCCCCCATGTCAAACATTGGTGGGAAACTTATTGAAATCAGAGTTCCACATAGGAGTCTAAAATATATGGGGTTGATCCCACTTGGGATTTTTTTGTGGATGTGGTAAAGGAACAATATTACCATTTTGGCAACTATGAGGACCAGTACATGAGATGGACCACACTGTGGAAAGAGAGGGGCCAAGCAGTTCCAGAGTTCACCAATACCTTCCATACATTTCACACCAAGATGGGTATCAAAGACTCCGAACGACATTTGGTTTTGAAATACCGTGGGGCTCTACATAGATGCATCCAAACTGAAATGGATTTTCTGGACATCTCATCACTCAATGCTTCCTATCGATACGTTGTTAAAATTGAGAAGAAATTTAAGCACCAGAACAAACGGGAGTTCGGGTCTGCAAATCCGCAACAACCAAAGTATGGCAAAGATATCCCTAACAAACAATCTCCTGAAAACTAGTCCAAGACATAGGAAAAGAAGGGTCACGAGAAGACAAAGAAGGACACCAAAAAATGGTGCGCTTTCCACAAAATCCCCTGGCACAACACCGATGAATGTCACTCAAAATAGTCATTGGTGGCTGAGATCAAAGACAAGGAGCCGAACCCTGGTTCAGAATCTGATTCTGAAAATGCTGGTAAAGGACAGATCATTGACGCAGACCCCACTGCTATTGTCACGACTGCAACAATTCAACCAGAAGAACCAACAAATCCTGAAGAGGGGGAGCACCTATTTCATTCATAGATGTGGGTGAAGGGGACCCCGCTGCATTTTATTGTTGATAGTGGAAGCCAAAAGAACCTCATCTCAGCAGAGGTTGTCAAACAGTTGGGATTGTCAATAACACCATACCCACAACCATACAACATCGGGTGGCTTCACCAAGGACTAGATCTTCGTGCCAGCCAACAGTGTCGATTGTCATATGGCATCCAACCCTTCAAGGATGAGGTATTATGTGTTGTTGCCCCACTGGATGTTTGTGATGTTCTCTTGGGCCAGCCATATATGTTGAAGCGCCATGCTATTTATGAGTCTCGACCTTGTAGTGTCATTATCACTTTGGGGGGTCATATCTACATAATACCAGAGGTAGTTCTCACTACTGTTCCACCTAAAAAGTGTTGCAAAGTAGTATCTCATACTGCAAAATTTAGCTTCTTCACAATATGTTCAAAAGGAGAACAGAAGGACACTGCAACCACTATAGCATCACCCCAAGCACCTTCTATCCCACAGAAGTAGGTCAAAAAGGCTGCAGCAAAACAAAAAGATTCCTTATGCACACTTTCCTCTCATGTATCTCAACTTGTTGAACAACCTCAACCTCAACAAGTTCGTAACAGACTTCCACAAACTGAGTAGTGTGACATCTCCAGCAAGGCAAGCAACTCACCAAGATGCAGATTAAACAAACGCTTTTCCCTCTCTCCTGGGAACTCAACGCAATGGAGATCATTGCTTCTTAAGGAGGGAGGATTGACCCAGATGGATATCGGTGGCCACCCACCTTTTTCAATTGGCTCAAAATAGTTTTTTAGAAATTTTGGCAATTTACTATTTTTAGCAGGTTTTAACTTTCGGGGCCATTTTGAGGGCCTAAACAAAGGTTTTTCGGGATCGACCCAACTCAATGATAGTTGAAGGCGTGATTGAGGCCCCAAAATGAATCTCCTCGACGATACCTTTCTAATGGGCTATCATGTGCCTAAAACGAAGATCATATGCAAAAGTTACGATCCCGGGAAGTTGATGCACTAACTTACCTAAACATGGCCCACATGACTTTTGACGCTTCATCTCCAAGGGTTAGGTTTTTGGATGTCTAGGACTTTTGGAATTTCTGTTTATTGTAAAAAGGCCTTCAGATCCTCATTGTAATCATCTTTTGGTGAATGCAAGTATCCGTCACATCTCTTCTCAGAGATAAGATGCCACCATTCTAGCGAGTCTTTCACTCTATATTTTTACAGTCTTTGTACATTTCTTTTATTAATAGAAATCGTGTATTATTGTATATCTATGTTTATGTTTGCATCTCTGATACATTTCTGTTATATTATCGAATATCTACGATATCTCTGTGCATTTATTTATTATATCTCTGCTCTCATTTCATGCCGAAAATAATCTGGATCAATGGTATAAGAGAAGGTTTCTCTTGATCATTTTTCAGTGCATGTCCCCGACAAGGTTCGAGTATAGCAAGTTGGGTCTTGAGCTTGTCTCTCTTGAAGACATTTTCTCTCGCACACCCAAGAAACCGTCAATGGAAAAGGAAAAGAAAAAGGATGGAGCAGACGATCCTATCAGTCTGTTTCTTGAGCAAGCTCTCACGCAACAGATGGATGAAATGATGGAGAATTTTTCTGACATCCTTCAACATCTGTCAATAGCAAAAAGCGCATCTTCATCAAGCGACCACTTTAAAGGCACCTCGCCTTTCAAGGTACAAGTTAATTTTTATATTCCTGTATTTGAAGGACAGATAGATGTAGAAGCCCTAGACAAATGGTTAAATCTGCTAGAAGGTTATTTCTCTGTTCACAATTTTTCGGACAAAGAAAAGATCACCTTCGCACTCCTTAAAGTTCTCTCTCATGTCAAACATTGGTGGGAAACTTATTGGGAGCAGATTTCCACAGAGGAGTCTGAAATATATGGGGTCGATCCCACTTGGGATTTTTTTGTGGATGTGGTAAAGGAACAATATTACCCTGTTGGCAACTATGAGGACCAGTACATGAGATGGACCACATTGCGGCAAGAGAGGGGCCAAGCAGTTCTGGAGTTCACCAATACCTTCCATACCTTGTGCACCAAGTTGGGTATCAAAGAATCTGAACGAATTTTTTTTTTGAAATACCGTGGGGCTCTACAGAGATACATCCAAACTGAAATGGATTTTTTGGACATCTCAACACTCGGTGCTGCCTATCGATATGTTGTTAAAATCGAGTAGAAATTTAAGCACCAGAACAAATGGGAGTTCAGGTCTGCAAATCCGCAACAACCAAAGTATGGAAAATACATCCCTAACAAATAGTGTCATGCTATTTATGAGTCAAAGAATCCAAATGACATTTGGTTATGAAATACCATGGGGCTCTACACAGAAACATCCAAACTGAAATGGATTTTCTGGACATCTCATCACTCGGTGCTACCTATCGATATGCTATTAAAATAGAGCATAAATTTAAGCTCCAGAACAAATGGGAGTTCAAGTCTACAAATATGCAACAACCAAAGTATGACAAAGACATCCCTAACAAACAGTCTCCCGAAAACCAGTCCAAGACACAGGAAAAGAAGGGTCACGGGAAGACAAAGAAGGACACTGAAAAATGGTGTGATTTCCAAAAATGCCCCTGGCACAACACCGATGAATGTCGCTCAAAATACTCATTGGTGGCCAAGATCAAAGACAAGGAGTCGAACCCTGGTTCAGAATCTGATTCTAAAAATGCTATTAAAGGATAGATCATTGACGCAGACCCCATTGCTATTGTCGTGACTGCAACAATTCAACCAGAAGAACCAACAAATCCTGAAGAGGGGGAGTGTCTGTTTCATTCATAGATGTGGGTGAAGGGGACCCCGCTGCATTTTATTTTTGATAGCGGAAGCCAGAAGAACCTCATCTCAGCAGAAGTTATCAAACAGTTGGGATTGTCGACAACACCATACCCGCAGCCATACAACATCAGGTGGCTTCGCCAAGGACGAGATCTGCATTTCAGCGAGCAGTGTTGATTGTTATACGACATCCAACCCTTCAAGGATGAGGTATTATGTGATGTTTCCCCACTGGATGTCTGTGATGTTCTCTTGGCCAATCCATATATGTGGAAGTGCCATGTTATTTATGAGTCTCGACCTCGTAGTGTCATTATCACTTTGGGGGGTCATCTCTACAGAATACCAGAGGTAGTTCCCACTACTATTCCAACTAAAAATTGCCGCAAAGTAGTATCTCATACTGCAAAATTTAGCTTCTTCACAATCTTTTCAAAAGGAGAATAGAAGGACACTGCAACCACTATAGCCTTGCCCCAAACACCTTCTATCCCAGAGAAGAAGATCGACAAGGATGCAGCAAAATGCAAAGATTCCTTCTGTTATCTCTCCAAGAAACTCTTTAGGGTTGTAAGCCAAATATGCTTGGTAACTCAAGAATATGGTAAATTTGGTATGCTTGGATCAATGGGATAAATCAATGGCTAATGAGAAGAACAACTTATCATGCATTCGAATAAGACAGTGCTTTTAGAAATCAATGATCAGACAGAGTAATTGAAATAGGGTATGAAGAACACTAGTCTAGATAACCAAGTACAACAGTGTGTGGGGTCATACAAGATAGTAAGAATTCCTTTAATTCGAGTTCATGAGCTTAATAAGAAGATGACAGTTCTTAGAAGCTGAGATAAACTGAAATAAAGTACAAAATAATGAAGTGGATGAACAAATCTGACATTGACAGCAAAAGAAGACTGTGATTCTATTATCAAGATAAGAGTCTTAGTACAATAGCAAAATGTATCCAGGATTGAACCCCTCGGTGCTCCAAATGTCTTTGGCTTTATAGCCTAACAAGATGAAATCTAGATCCTTGAAAGAGGATCAGATTTGCTAAACATAGTCAAATCAAAATAGATACAACAAGTGTAGGATGAGATCTTATAAAAATGGATCTAGAATACTCAAAATGGAAAGTCAAAACAAAATAGGAAAAGATCCTATTAAGGAGTCAAACTCTATCTTGATAGCCTTCATATCCTCCAAACTCTTTGACAGATGTAGAAAACCTTCCAAGGCTGATGAATCTTCATAGGAAATTCGAATTTGCCACCTTTGGCAAAAAAGACAGTTTTTTGCTCATGAAATAGGTCACCATTTTCACTTTTCCACCTTCTTAAACATTAAATACATCAAGATAAAACTTTAAATCTGATGTATTTAATTATTATGTATCTTTAGAAACCAACCTCGAAAGATTTGGTTGAGAAAAAGTCAAGTCTGGGCAAAAATACGACCTTGCTGCCATGTAACAAGTTTCACCAGCTATTTCACCTTAAGATTTGCTAATTAGTTGGTGAAAGCTCTGCTTTTCATCAGCTAACTGGTTATAATTCTACCTTATGTGCTGGTGAAAGTTCTGTCTTGGTAAAAATCAAATTTCTCAGCCGTGGAGAGTCCATTTTACACACTTGAATAGTTGATTGACATCTAGAAATCCTAAGATTTCCAATGGTACTTTCAAACCTACATTTAGAGTTCGGGAAACTAGTCAAAAGTCCCCCAAAAGATCAGTTATCATTTTTCAAAGGTTCTTTTTAGATAAGTTTTTAACCTCCCTGTGGCACCTTGTGAACTAATATCTTCTGAAAGAATTGGTGCTTCTTGATTCTTGGATATGAGCAATGTGCTCATTTCAAACCCTGTTCTACCCCCAAGGAAAGGCATATTTGAAACCAATTTGAGCGTTGGATATGAAACGATCCTCTTTAATAATGTTGCACATGAAATAGATATAAACCAAGAATGTAACAAAGAAAAATCTTCATATCTCCTTTGCTTGCAACAAATGTTGGGCTCCTTTAACAATTGGAAGAACTCGGTGTGGCCATTCAAGAAACGGATTTGCCAAGTGATGTTTTGGAAGAATACATAGATCCCCAGAGCCGAGGTGCTTAAGATCAGATGCCCAAAAGCTAGGATTTCATTATTATAACATCTGCAGTGATCTGAAATATGAAGCATGTGATTCCACAGACAATAATCTTAGAATTCTTTCCATTCTATTGCTAGAGTGTCGACTAATGACTGTTAATTTCTCCTATATCTACAATGATGATTGAGATTTCGTTATCTCAAACCCTCTCCTTACTGTCACACGAAATTTGTGAGCATGATCCACCATAATGTCTTGTTAAAACGTGAACAAACGGTATCATCATCATCGTCTGTTTCGACTAGCTGGTCATAATGATTGTATGACGTGTGTCGAGTGTGTCCATTTTTGTTTTCTAGAGTCATTTAAGAGAAATCTATGTTTAGCGCTTTCACCATCTTGCTTGCTTGCGGGGAGTACACCTTAACCGTTGAAACCCGAGGCTTTCACCAGCTAACATCAACTTTACAACATATGTTAGTTGTTGAAAAGATTTTTCACAAAATTTTGAAACAACCTTTGGAGGATCAATTTATTTCTAGAATAAACCTTAAATCCTATGTTTTGACACTTCTAAAAGCTAAAAATTTATATAATATCCTATTAATGACCACTCTATCACCTACAAAATGGAACAAATTGACTTATTCATTTTGGGAGATAACATTTGGCTCCAACTGGGATGGATACCTCCCTGCGAGGTTTCCAAGAACCTAGTAGTTCCAGTAGCCTTTAGCATTGGGCATGGAGTCATATAGCCTGTGTAACTGTTCTTCTATAAACCTGTAGCCTACATGTAGCTTACCTGTAGCCTGCCTGTAACCTGCCCTGCTTATTTATGAGCTCAACAACTGAAAAAGATCTAGTTGCTTGTATGGCGAGCTTATTCTTCTACCTACTCCTACACTAACCAATAGAGGCAGATTGATCAAGTAAAACTGAATTTCCAATGCAGCCAAATCAGAAACTGATTTTCTGAATTTATCTTTGATCTTGACCCAAGAGATAATGAAAGCCATATTATGCAGAAATATAATTTAAAAGGACGATAAAACTATCCTTCGTCTGAAAAAAATGTTTTGATACTTAAGTTGCTCATGGATTCCAGAAAATCAGCAAAAGGGTCATTAAATTCATAATGAAATAACTCTTTGAACTGCTGATCCAACTAAAAATTGAAATGATGTTGAATGCCTTCAATGCTAAATATGGACTACTCAACCTCTGTCAGAGAGTCATAGAAGATGGACTGTTGATCTGAACTTTTCAGCACATCATCTTCCTCGTTGTATCTGTTGCAATCTTCCTGATGTTCTAGCTGAAGATTAGGCAGTCCTTGCAAATCTAGAAACCCTAAGCTTCCCTCATCATCCTCTTGTTCATGTGTGTTGCAATTCCCCTATGTCTGCAAATCAAAAAACTGAAAGTTGTCCTTACTATCTGTTGCAGATCTGAAACTATCTTCTACTGATATGTCAATCTGCTCAACATCTTCAAAGTTTTCAGAAGGAATAATCTGATCATCATGACAGTCATATTTAATAGATGAATTTGATACAATGTTAAAGGCATCCTCATGGCTATCATAATGTGGATCAACAATTTCTTGATCATGATGAGAGATATCTTCTTCGTAGGTGATTTCAATTTTCTGTTCATGAGACATTATAAACAGAAGAGAAGACCTGAAATCTTCGGCCAGATTTAACTCATCATATTCAATGTCTTCTGCAAACATGGAATGGATGATTACAACATGATGTCATTCCTTTATGGGCAAAGAAAAAGGCTCGTCGAAATTAGATTCATAAATGTCATATATGGGCTGGCTGTTGTTAAAATCAACATCCTTTGAAGTAAGGGTCTTCTCTAATGCATCAACATACTTATCAACAATAGGTGAGAAGAAAACTCCTGAATCATGCGAAGAAAGACATACAGTCTTTATATCCTTCTCCCCAATCACAGGTGAAAACATATCGTAGGAAACCTCTTGAAAAGGTTCAGAAAAAACTTGTTCTCTAACTATTTCTTCATGTAAATCAAAGGTAGTAGGTGTAATAGAGATAAGGTCTGATGCATTTACATCTATGCAATTCTTATTTGTATCATGAATATCTTCCTTAACAACATAATTTTCATCTTGACAAACAAAAGAAAAGACTACTTCCTGTTGAACATCCTTATCAAATTCATCACAACAATCTTCAAAGAGACCTTCAATTGGAAATTCATCTTTACAAAACAAATGGAAAGCATAATGAAAACTTGCCAATGAGTGAATGCTTGAAGGTGGAAGAGACTTGCACCAATCAAGGGCTATCCCCTCTAATGAATACTTGAAAATTTTAATCTTAACATCTTCATGTATGATCTGGAGCCGATGAATAAACTCATGAAAATCCAACAAATGTTCAGCTGGTACTTCCCATTTTTCTCCTCGAAATCTGGGAAGGTTGTGTTCCCATTCATCTCTACTAGGTACTGGATGAGGGTAACCAGAAATACTTGAGAAATTATAGAAAGCATACGTCTTTGCTAAGATCTGGTTCATTTATATACCAGTGGAGTCGCCAACAGATCCATCCTTCATGGAGTCGCCACTGAATTTGTCCTTCATGGAGTCGCCAGATAGATGATTACAACCAATGGAATGTCTAATCCTTGTTTATCATCAAGGAGTAGATCTAATGTCATCTCCCAGGGAAGCTCAGCTTCAATCTCCTCTCCTCGGCAATGATGCCAATTTGTTATCTCTCCAAGAAACTCTTTAGGGTTGTAGGCCAAAGATGCTTGGTAACTCAAGAATATGGTGAATTTGGTATGCTTGGATCAATGGGATAAATCAATGGCTAATGAGAAGAACAAATTATCATGCATTCGAATAAGACAGTGCTTTCAGAAATCAATGATCAAACAGAGTAATTGAAATAGGGTATGAAGAACACTAGTCGAGATAACCAAGTACAACAGTGTGTAGGGTCATACAAGATAGTAAGAATTCTTTTAATTCAATTTCATGAGCTTAATAAGAAGATGACAGTTCTTAGAAGCTGAGCTAAACTGAAATAAAGTACAGAATAGTGAAGTGCATGAACAAATCTGACATTGACAACAAAAGAAGACTGTGATTCTATTATCAAGATAAGAGTCTTAGTACAATAGCAAAATGTATCCAGGATTGAACCCCTTGGTGCTCCAAATGTCTTTGGCTTTATAGCCTTACAAGATGAAATCTAGATCCTTGAAAGATGGATCAGATTTGCTAAAAATAGTCAAATCAAAATAGATACAACAAGTGTAGGATGAGATCCTATAAAAATGGATCTAGAATACTAAAAATGGAAAGTCAAAACAAAATAGGAAAAGATCCTATCTAAGGAGTCAAACTCTATCTTGATAGCCTTCATATCCTCCAAACTCTTTGACAGATGTAGAAAACCTTCCAAGGCTGATGACTCTTCATAGGAAATTCGAATTTGCCACCTTTGGCAAAAAAGACAGTTTTTTGCTCATGAACTAGGTCACCATTTTCACTTTTCCACCTTCTTAAACATTAAATACATCAAGATAAAACTTTAAATCTGATGTATTTAATTATTATGCATCTTTAGAAACCAACCTCGAAATATTTGGTTGAGAAAAAGTCAAATCTGGGCAAAAATATGACCTTGCTGCCATGTAACAGGTTTCACCAGCTATTTCGCCTTAAGATTTGCTAATTAGTTGGTGAAAGCTTTGCTTTTTATCAACTAACTGGTTATAATTCCACCTTTTGTGCTGGTGAAAGTTCTGTCTTGGTAAAAATAAAATTTCTTAGCTATGGAGAGTCCATTTTACACACTTGAATAGTCGATTGACATCTAGAAATCCTAAGCTTTCCAATGGTACTTTCAAACTTGCATTTAGAGCTCGGAAAAGCAGTCAAAATTCCCCTAAAAGATCAGGTATCATTTTTCAAAGGTTCTTTTCATATCAGTTTTTAACCTCCCTGTGGCACCTTGTGAACTAATATCTTCTGAAAGAATTGGTGCTTCTTGATTCTTGGATATGAGCAATGTGTTCATTTCAAACCCTGTTATACCCCCAAGGAAAGGCATATTTGAAGCCAATTTGAGCGTTGGATATGAAACGATCCTCTTTAATAATGTTGCACATGAAATAGATATAAACCAAGAATGTAACAAAGAAAAATCTTCATATCTCCTTTGCTTGTAGCAAATGTTGGGCTCCTTTAACAATTGGAAGAACTCGGTGTGGCCATTCAAGAAACATATTTGCCAAGTGAGGTTTTGGAAGAATACATAGATCCCCAGAGACGAGGTACTTACGATCAGATGCCCAGAAGCTAGGATTTCATTATTATAACATCTGCAGTGATCTGAAATACGAAGCATGTGATTCCACAGACAATAATCTTAGAATTCTTTCCATTCTGTTGCTAGAGTGTCAAAAAATGGCTGTTACTTTCTCCTCTGTCTCCAATGATGATTGAGAGTTCATTATCTCAAACGCTCTCCTTACTGTCACACGAAATTTGTGAGCATGATCTACCATAATGCCCTATTAAAATGTGAACAAGCGGTATCATCATCATCGTTTGTTTTGACTAGCTGGTCATAATGATTGTATGATGTGTGTCGAGCATGTCCCTTTTTTATTTATGGAGTCATTTAAGAGAAATCTGTGTTTAGCGCTTTCACCAGCTTGCTTGCTTGTGGGGAGTACACCTTAACCGTTGAAAACCGAGGCTTTCACCAGCTAACATCATCTTTACAACATATGTTAGTTGTTGAAAATATTTTTCACAAAATTTTGAAACAACCTTTGGAGGATCAATTTATATTTACAATAAACCTTAAATCCTATGTTTTGACACTTCTAAAAGATAAAAATTTATATAGGATCCTATTAATGACCACTCTATCACCTACAAAATGGAACAAATTGACTGATTCATTTTGGGAGCTAACACCTTCTGCACATTGTCCTCTCTTGTATCTCAACTTGTTGAACAGCCTCAACCTCAACAGGTTTGTGACAGACTTCCACAAACTGAGCAACGTGACGTCTCCAGCAAGGCAAGCAGCTCACCAAGATGCAAATTCAACAAACGCTTTTCCCTCTCCCCTGGGAACTCAACACAATGGAGACCATTGCTTCCTAAGGAGGGAGGATTGATCCAGATGGATATCGATGGCCATCCACCTTTTCCAACTAGTTCAAAACAATTTTCTGACAATTTTGGAAATTTACTATTTTTAGCAGGTTTTAACTTTTGGGGCCATTTTGAGGGCTTAAATGAAGGTTTTTTGGGATCGAACCAAAACAATGATATTTGAAGGCATGATTGAGGCCCTAAAATGAATCTCCTCTAAGATACCTTTCCAACGGGCTATCATGCGCCTAAAACGAAGATCGTATGCAAAAGTTATGACCCCGAGAAGTTGATGCACTAACTTACCCAAACGGGGCCCACATAACTTTTGACGCTTCATCTCCTAGGGTTAGGTTTTTGGATGTCAAGGAATTTTGGCATTATTTTTTATTGTAAAAATGCCTTTAGAGCCTCATTGTAATCATCTTCTGGCGAATGCGAGTAGTCGTCACATCTCTTCTCAGAGATAAGCTGCCACCATTCTAGCGACTCTTTCACTCTGTATTTTTACAGTCTCTGTACATTTATTTTATTAATAGAAATCGTATATTACTGTATATCTGTGTTTATGGTTGCATCTATGATACATTTATGTTATATTATCGAATATCTGTGATATCTCTGTGCATTTATTTATTATATCTTCGCTCTCATTTCGTGCCGAAAATAATCCAGATCATTCTTCGGTAGTCTTTCCTTAGGTCACTCTGTCTTCTCCTGTAACAACACCTCCTATAGTGATAATAGTGACTCTAGGGTCCTCTCTGCGAGGTTCATCGTATATCAGTTGCACTTGCGGGTTATGTTGAGGTCCTCGCCTCTCCTGAAGTTTGGCTAGCAGTATAGGACAATCTTCGATAACATGTTCAAATGAGCTACAATAGCTACAAGTGGTACAAGGGTTCTGATAGTCCCTTGATAAGTGTCTTTCTTGTGCGTAGTTGTAACAAATGATATGTCCTTGACCTCGACCCATACCTCCTCCTCTTCCTCTTCCTCTGAATCCATCGTGAGGGTTGAATTTGCCTCTACCTGGGGAATTATACTTTGCAGTGCTTCCTTCTTGTTGTACTTCGCCTTGAATTTTGTATATATCCCTCCACCTTTCATGCATGAGGTCATAAGCCCTACAATCCCTATCATCGTGTCCTACCAAATTACAGAACGTACAATACATATTTTTGGGTGTCTGGACATATTTTTGCAGATAGTAACATTCACCAGGGAGATGTCGATTTCTACATACCTCGCACCAGGGTAGAGTAACTTGCTTCAAAGGACTTGGGGCTCCAGAGGCGAAGTATTCATGAAATAGGGGGCAGTGCTCCTTGTCATGGCCCTCTGATTTACATCTGATACACCATATGTCTTCTCTTTTATCTTTTCCCTTGTCTTTCTTCATATCTTCGACCTGCAGAGATAAGCTAGTCAACTGACTCAATATTTGACTCATACCTGAGCTGGATTATCCCATAGGGGTTGATTCTAACTTCATGGAGATATTTAGTGCTCAGCCTACGAAGCAATGTTCTGTTGCATCAGAGGAACTCTGATCTGTGGTAAGAGAGTAGAAATGAACCATTCCTTTTTCTTCTCATCTGGAATCTGAAAGCTCAAATGGCCTGTCAAGGTCTTAAATCTCTGATCAAACTCCCACATAGGTTCAACTATTCTCTATTTGATTTCTTTTAGTTCTGTAATGCACTACGACTCTGACTTAGGTTTCTTGAATTCAGAAATTAGTGTAGTCTTAATGAAATTCAACGGTTTAGGTGCAGCTCCTTGGACAAATTTCATGTACCAGATGAGTGCGCGATCTCTTAGGGTAGTACTGAACTGAGCTCATTTGACAACTTCGTCGGTGATATTCTTAATACTCCACACAGCTTCACAGAGAAACTAGTGTTGATCAGGATCTTCAGATCCATCTCCTCTAAAGGTGGGTAACCTCATCTCATCTGCCATAGATCTTCCTAGGTTTCCTGACTGAGTATGTGGTGGGATGCTAGTGACAGTGCTCTGAATGCTCAGATGACTCTGATTACTCTAATTTCATAATGCTGTTGAATCAACAAGAGGAATAATAGTACTTACTTCATCAGTTAATGTAGTTTTTGAAGATTTTGGCTCTTCCTGACGAGGTTCTTCAGCTTTCCCTTCCTCCGTCCTAGCGGATTCTGAATGCTCTTCGTCCGTCAGATCTTCCTCTTCTCCACTGTAGAAATCCTCGTCCCCGTAGTTCTTTTTAAACATGCTCGCAAGAGGGACTTCTCTGAACGCTCTCCCACTACGCGTATGTCTAACCTCTGTGTCGTTGTCACTGTCCAATTTCTTGAACATTAGCCTCTTCTAATCCGACCAACTACTGTATCTTCAATATGTTCTTCTCCTGCAATAACATCTTGATCTTCAACTTCAAAAAGTGTAAAAATTTTCCTCTGGTTCCCTTGAAGAAATACCTCTCAGCTTGGCTATATGACTCTACTCTGTCAACAACAAACTTGGTGATATACCCTCCAATGGTGCTATCAAACTAGTGATCTACGGCTCTTGACACAACGTTATCAACTCTCTTAACCTTCTTGATCAGCGTCGATGTCCAAACCATAGGTGGTCTAGATCTGATCTCAAATTGGGTGTCTGCTAACCTAGCTAGCCACTCGTATAATTCCTGATGAATTCCTCCAAAGAAAATCTCGTGTATATCAGTAAAGATATATCTTCCCAACCAATCCTCTATACTAATATTAGGGTTCTTGTTTTCGACTTCCGTGAAGTCCTTTTCTTGATCTTCTATCCACTTCTGAATCTTTTTGTTCGATGGAAACCACCTTGACATTCCCTCAATAAAATTCTTGTCCCGACAATGGAACCATTTGTTGGCACAGGGGAAGACCCAGGGTTCAGCTCCACAAGCGCACGAACAAACCCTAACTACCATCCCTTTCGGCAACACCTGCGAGACAGATGCAGTATCACCCGAAGTAGTTATGGGGGGGTTGCAGGACACAAATGTCTACAACCAAAGGGAATACAAAGTGGATCCAATACAAGAACAACACAACGTCTAGATATCAATTACCAGCTTAGATCTACTTCACACCACTATTTGTTAGATCTAACACAATAATGCAACAACAATATATCTATAAGCAAGAGAATGCAACATCAATCACACACAACACAAGATATACGTGGTTCACCCTCTCCCTAGGGCTACATCCACAGAACTGTTCTTTATAATATACTAAAATGAAAGCATACAGTTCTTATATGCACTCGTAGCTAGCAGATCTTCTCTTCTTCTCTCTCTTTCCCTCCCCTCCCTGCGCACCCAGCTGCAGGGTTGATCTTCGTACCCAGCTAAAGATCTTGCAATATAGACTGCTCTCACAATACAATAGTTCTCTCTCAATAGCAATCCCTTCTCATAACATAATCGAACCCATCCAAAGTCCTCTTGGCCTTTATTTATACATTACAATAGCTCACCGACAGCCTTAGGTCGAGACCTAAGTGTCAAAACCCTAGATACCAAAACCCTAGGTGTCTAAAACCCTAGGTCAACTTGACCCGTGTTTTCAAGGCTTCGCCAGCATGTATTTCCTTCCTTCTCGCGCGATGCTCCAAAGCATCCAACAATGGCTTTTTCCACTTGTTGAGTTGTCCATGATTCGTCTTCCTTTCTGATCTGTCATCCTCGATATCCTCGTCCAAGGGCTTGCTTTCTCTCACTTCGCTCTATCTTTTCTGCTCTTTTTCTCACTTCGACCCAGTATCAGTCACTATGTCTTCTGCCCAGTTCGTGTTTCACCTTTTCTGCCTTAATCTTCACTTACTTCCATACCCAAGGGTCAACACACAATATATATATGTGTGTGTGTGTGTGTGTGTGTGTGTGTGTGTGTATGCATTTGGTTGTTCCTCCAAACTTAGCAATGGTTCTAGATATTGGTTGTTGGCAAATATTTAACAGACAACGAATGGCATAAGTACAGGAAGAATGTAACAGACGGGCATAAGTAAAGATAACATGAGTACAGGAAGAATGTACAGAGGATTGTTGGCATGTTTTACAGGGCATGAGTACAGGAAGAATGTACAGAGGATTGTTGGCATGTTTTACAGGCAGCGTATGGTTGTCATTGATGGCAAGTACAGTAGTGATGATGGCTTGAGTACAACAACGATGATCAGCGGTGTAGTAATAATCAGGGAAGAGAAACAACCATGTTCGTTGGATCCCTTCCTGAATTCCCGATGACCGTCAGATCTAAATAAGAGCATGCTGATGAGGTAGGCCCGTAAGGTTTGAGAAGCATTTTTGTTCATTGGATCCCCTTCAAATTCCTGATAGAACGAGGGTCGTCAGATCTGAATGTAGACAAGAAGAGTGCACTGAAGAGGAGGACAGATCTCAGACGTTAGATCCAAGCGCAAGACCCGACCATCATTGGATCAAGGAGAACATGCACGCTCTTTAAAGTACAAGGAGAAGTGGGTGTACAAAATTCCAAAAGAAGGAGGACCGTCCATTTACAGGTAGGACACGTGGGGATAAATCATCAGTTCACTGACTGGAGAGTCAAAGGAACGATGTTCCCTAACTTCTCGAAATCGCGATATGCAAAATCGCGATTTAATCTAAGCCGTTAGATTAAGGTTGAATCTGGACCATTGATTCCAGTCCATGTCGGAGTTTCGGGGATCGAGAGTTGGAGATGTCAAGTAATATCATCCACAGGAATCCYGATTTCACGATATGCAAAATCGTGACTTAATCGCAGCCATTGAATCAAGATCAGATCTGGACCGTTGATCCAACTCCATATCGGAGTTTCGTGAATCGCGACATGGAGAGACAAGAAAACAATGCAACAAGAATGCCGAAATCGTGATATGTGAAATCGCGATTCAATCGCAGCCATTGAATCAAGATCAGATCTGGACCGTTGATCCAACTCCATATCGGAGTTTCGCGAATCACGACATGGAGAGGGAAAAGAAACAATGCAACAAGAATTTCGAAATCGCGATATGCGAAATCCCGATTTAATCGCAGCCATTGAATCAAGATTGAATCTGGACTGTTGATTCCAGTCCTTATCGAATTTTYGTGAATCATAACATCAAGAGGAAAAGAAACAATGCAACAAGAATTCCGAAATCGCGATATGCGAAATCGCGATTTAATCGCAGCCATTGAATCAAGATTGAATCTGGACTGTTGATCCAAGTCCATTTCGGTGTTTCAAGGATCGAGTGTTGGAGATGTCAAAGAATATTAACATCAAGAATCCCGATATCGCRATATGCGAAATCGCGACGTAATTGCAACCGTCAGATCAAGATGTGATCTGGACCGTTGATACGACTCCATTACGGAGTTTCGTGGATCGGGACTTTGAAGTGACAAAAACATTGAACGTCAAGAGTGTTGAAATCGCGATGTGTGAAATCTCGACTGAATCTGAATCGTCAGATCAAGATGTGATTTGGACCATTGATCCGACTTCATTACGGAGTTTCGTGGATCGGGATTTGTAGGTGACAAGAACATTGAACATCAAGAATGTTGAAGTCGCGATATGCGAAATCGCAGAATGATTTGAACCGTTAGATCAAGTGTTGATCGAAGGGTTATTGTTCTCTCTCATAGTTAACTCCTCAGTTTCGAATCTATTAGCGAAATGGACTCATGATTGCCGATTAGTTGGCATTTCAGTTGCTCAGACAGTTGTCTTCCTTTTTCCTAAGGAGTTGGGAAGTTGAACCACTGTGGGTGTGTATAAAAGAAAATGAGACAGACAGCGTGTGGTTGGTTGTTCTGTATGAAAAATGAATAAAACTGTAAGAAAGGGAAAATCATACAGTGCATAGTGAGATGGAGAATATGCACAGTGTGAGATGAAACTCAGGGAAGAGTAACAGATGATGAAGAAAACTTGAAGCTGAGTAGAATGACAGAAGAATTTGATGCAGAGCAGACCTACTGAACAGACAGAGGAAGAAAAGAATTGCAGAACAGTTAGAAGAAGACCAAATTTACAGAACAAAGAAAGATTGGTAAGAATTGATTTATCTGTGTAGTTGAATGTTTATTTATTCATTCATTTTCTAGGGAGGTTGGGAGGTGCTCAGGAGGACTGTTGTCCTTAGAGGTTCAAGTGAGAACTTGAACACAGGAAGTTGTAGCTTCCATCTGGTTGCAGCCAAAGAAACCAGGGTGGCAGGGTGGTGCAAGGGAGAACAAGTGTTCTTTGTTATGCAGGTTGGAGCCTGTGTAACTGGAAGTTGGTGCTTCCATCCAGTTGGTGCTGGAACATTAAGGGAGTTGGTGCTTCCTTCTAGTGGGTGCTAGAGAAACCAGAGATTTGATGCTCTCAAACAAGTTGCAACTTGTAAAACAGAGGTAGAAGCCTCACATTGAGTTGGTGCTCAATTATAGATGATGTACAGAACTTAAAAGATTGCCTATCATTTCGAAGAAGAAGAGGTTTTCTCCCTTTATGGGTTTCCTCGTGAAAATTTGTCTCTGTGTATACCTTATGTGTGACTGATGCTCTTTAATTTTACTGTCTATATGTTGTACATTGTTGATGATCACTTGAAGAAAGATTAATAATGTTTTAATAGACTTCAAATTGTTTAAGCTCAATTACAACTGATTCATCCCCCCCCCTCTCAGTTGTCTTAGTAATTTCAACAATTGGTATCAAAGCGGGTTCCTTTTATTCAAAGGTATATTTGTAAGCTTAAACATGACAAGTCATGAAGGGACTTCAGCTTCTAATCCCCCTCTTTTTGATGGAACAAATTTTGCCTTCTGGAAGATTAGAATGAGAACATACTTAATGGCCTTGGGTGCTGATGTTTGGGATGTAGTAGAGACTGGATATACAAAGACTGTTGTGCTAGCCTCCAAGGATGATAAGTCAGAGTTTAGTTTTAATGCTAAGGGGATGAATGGTATCTTGAATGGACTGGCTGAAGCTGAGTTTGTAAAGGTGATGCATCTTGATACTGCCAAAGCAATGTGGGATAAACTTATTAGCAGTTATGAAGGAAATGAGAAAGTAAAAGATGCCAAACTTCAAACATACAGATTGAAATTTGAACAACTAAAGATGAATGAAGATGAAACAATTAGCAAGTATTTTTTAAGAGTTGAAGAACTTGTAAATTCCATGAAGGGTCTTGGTGAGAAGTTTGATGACTCACTCCTAGTTCAGAAGATTTTAAGATCTCTGCCTAATAAATTTAATCCAAAAGTCTCTGCAATAGAAGAATTAAATGATCTTAAAACTCTGTTAGTAAAAGATCTTCCGAAGATATCAAAGCCATATGACTCTGTTTGTAAATCCTGTCAGATAGGAAAGCTTACTCGCACTCAGTTCAAATCTAAAAACTTTCCCTCAACAGAAAAACCTCTCCAGTTAGTACATATGGATCTATGTGGTCCATCAAGGAAAGAAGGTACAGGAAAAGAAAATTACTTTATGTGTTGTGAACAGGCACGCTCATGAGCGCGCCTGTATTGTGACGCCAAGACCGAGGATAAGTTGTGCCAGAGGCGGGACAATGTGAACAAATTCAGAGGATAAATGGTAAGTGACCTAGGTAGTACTCTGAAGATATAGACGATGCC
>ML791375.1:136491-166644 GCA_009831015.1 Picea engelmannii
TGTTGACAGTAACCTTTACATTAAGTCTGAAGGTGATAATTTACTAGTTGTTTTGGTTTATGTAGATGATATTATTTTTGGTTGTACTAATGAATCATCTGTCCAGTGGTTTGCTAATTCTATGCAAACATAATTTAAAATGTCCATGATAGGAGAACTGTCATATTTTCTTGGCTTATAAGTAAAACAAAGTTCTGCAGGAATATTTATTTCTCAAGAAAAATATTTGAAAGAGATGTTGAAGAAATTTCAGATGGAAGATTCCTCTACAGTTAGTACACCTATGGTGATTGGTTGCAAGCTGAGTAAAGATGATACCTCACATGATGTTGATCAAAGGACATATCTCTCTATGATAGGCAGTCTTCTGTACATCACAACATCCCGTCCTGATATAATGCAAGCTATTGGAATGGTAGGTCGATTTCAGTCTGCTCCTAAACAAAGTCATTTGGTAGCTATCAAAAGGATATTTAAATACTTGAAGGGAACAATGACTTATGGTCTATGGTATCCTAGAAATCAGAATGACCCAGAAATGTCAAATATGAGTGACATGTGGTTGCCTCTGGTGCTGCCATGTCACCATGATGACGTCATCATGACACATGTCACCTTCCTGTGTGTGCCACATATGTTGTATAGATTCTGACATCATTCTTACTGATGTTGACGTCAGTACGGATGCTGACTCATCCCCCTACTGACTAGGCTAGGTTGACAAAACTTTGACCGCGAATATATTTCAATCCGTAACTTTGTTTGCATCGTTGGAAAGCTTGTGAAGCGCTCTTCTCAATGATGTCATTTTCACTGAGTTTTGAGAGCTTTGAATTTTTTCCCTTTCTCTGTCTGCTAAAGCCATTCTGAGCTTCCTGAGTTGCTTTTGCAAGTTCTGAGTTGTCGTTAGTCTTCTTTGGATCCTTTTTGGATCAATTGGAAACAAAGATTCCATGAAGTTTCTACAAGGAGATGTGCTTAGATTACCCATGCATTGCACTGGATTGGAGCTGAGGTATGTGATCCCTCGTATGATGGAAAAACAAATATATACTCTTTTGTAAAATATTTTGAATTGCAGATACCAGATTAATAAAGATTTCTAGCTTTATATGTTGTGCTAAAAGAAACTCTTGCATGATGGTGGATTGTGCATTAGGACAAAATAGATAACATGCAGCAATGCAGAAGGTTGTTATAGGTCAGATTCAGAATAGAGACTGAATATACTACGTAGAAGTATAATGGGTTGACTTGTCCTACAGATCATCTTACACAGTGCACTATGACATGGAGCTTAGTACCTAAGAAGGAATGAACACACTTATTTGTACACACTCTGAATGTGATCCCAAAGAACTCGTATATAGAACTGGAAGTACGTAGAGGAACAACAGACTGGGAATATTTGACTCACAACTTCAAGGTAACTTTCAATTTTGAAGATGATTCTCCTTTGATCGACATAGCTCTGCAGATTATCAAGAACAATATTTTTTCATCAAAAGACTTCACGGGACCAGTACCCTTATGTAGTGTGCCCATATCTTCTGCAACTGTTCAAGAAATTTTTGAATGCTATAACATTGTTGGAGGACTAGGAGGACGAAGATCCGAGAAATTTACAAGTGCTGGAAACTGAAGGAGAGTGTGCAGTAGAGGGTCACGAGCTTGAATCTATCGTGTCATTGAAAACGTGCAAGGTGAACATTGGTACGAAGGATAATCCCAAGTTTGCACTCACTAGATATTACTAGAATGAAGAAATTGTCGAGAATATTATTGATTTACTACATGAATACCTAGACCTTTTTCCAACTACATTTTGAGAAATGAAGGGGATTGTTGGGGAGCTAGGGGAGATGAGGATCCCTTTGAAATAAGATGCCAAGCTAGTGAAGCAGAGACTGTACCGATTGAACAATATATAAGTAGAAAGTGAAAGAAGAAATAGATAGGATGTTGGAAGCTCAAATTATTAAACCTGTCGCAAAGTCAAAATGGATCAGTCTGATGGTGGTCGAGGACAAGAAAATGGGTGGAATCAAAATTTGCATGGATCTGCAAAAATTGAATGATGCTTGCTTACATGACCCGTTTCCTAACCCGTTTATAGATGAAGTTTTGGAGAATGTAGGAGGACATGATGCTTACTCATACACTGATGGATTCTCTGGGTATCACCAGATTAAGATTACATAGGAGTATATGTATAAGGAGACATTTGCGATGTAATGGGGATTTTATCGGTATACAGTCGTATCTTTTTTATTGAAAAATGCACCAACAATATTTTCCCGAGTTTTTGTCATGGCTCTTAAAGAATTTATTCATAAATTCCTAAAAGTATATTTGGATGATTAGACAGTGTTTAGTTTGTTGAAGGACCATATTGGAATTATGTGCTTGATGTTGAAAAGATGTAGACAGTTCCATATTTTCTTGAACTTGAAGAAGTGAATTTTATCCACACCATTTGGTATCATGTTAGGTCATGTAATATGTAAACAAGGACTTTTGGTTGATCCTGCGAAGATTGTTGTTATTGTTGATCTGCCACCACCTACTTCATTGTGACAACTATGAGAAAAATTGGGTCATATAGGGTACTACATAAATTTTATTATGGGATACACATATATCATAGCCCCGTTGGAAATTTTACTGAAGAAGGAGGTCAAGTTTCAATGGAACGAGGGATGTCATCAAAATTTGGATACCTTGACACAGAAACTGGTTACTATGCCAATTTTAGTATTTCCAGATTGGAACAAGGAATTCCATGTCCATGTAGATGCATCATATGTAGCGTTAAGCACAGTTCTAACTCATCCAAGGGAAGGAGATTTGGATCATCCCATTGCATTTTCCAGTAGAAAGTTGTCAACTACTGAAAAAAATTACACTACTACAGAGCGTTAAGGATTGGCAATGGTGTATGCACTCTAGAAGTTTAGGCATTATCTATTGGGATCACATTTTAAGATGTATAGGAATCATTATGAGTTAAGATACTTTGTCAATAAGCTAGTGTTGGGGGAGAATATGCAAATGGTTGTTATTATCTCAGGAATATGATTTTGAAGTGATTGTGAAGCCAAGAAAATTTAATACAGGACCTGACCATTCATCTAGCATACTATCAAGGGAAGATGCAGGAAATATGGATGGCAGTCTACCATATGAACACTTGTTCGCAGTACAGATGGTCAATGATTACTTTGCAGATATTGTTCATTTCTTGAGCCCAGGAGTAGCCCCACTCGATTTTGCAGTTATGCAGAAGAAGCAATTAGTAGTAAAGGAAGCAGATTATCAACTTATAGCGGGGAATTTGTATAATTTAGGAGCAGATGGTATTCTCCGATGATGTGTATTGGAGGATAAGCGGCCTATGATATTATTGGAGACACATGAAGGAATTGTGAGAGGCCACTATGGAGGGAAAGCGACAGCTCATAAATTTGCATGCAGGACTTTGGTTGCCCGCCCTTCATAAGGATGCTAAGGAGTTTTTTCATAGCTATGATGTCTATCAGTGAGTTGGGAAGCCATCCAGAAGAGACGAGATGCCTTTAATACTGCAAGTTTTGTTGCAGGATTTTGATAAATGGGCAGTTGATTTCATTGGACCAATCAACCTACCAGCAAAAAGGTCAAGAGAAAGATATATAATCACTGCGATAGATTACTTGACCCGATGAGATGAAGTAGAACCTGTCAGAGATTGCAGCTCAGAGACTACTGTGCGGTTTCTATTTGAGAATGTTGTTACAAGGATTAGATGTCCGAGAATCCTTATGAGAAATCAGGGGACCCATTTTTTAATAAAACGATTGTTGAATTGATGGAAGAGTTTCAAATTTATCACCAGAAGAGCACACCTTATCATACTCAAGTGAATGGAACAGTAGAAGCGTTTAACAAGATCCTAGAGCATGCACTGACGAAGATATGTAATGTAAATTGAGATGACAGGGACCTAAGGATTCATGTAGTACTATGGGCATATCCTACCACATGTAAGAAGTTGATAGGATAGACACCATTTTGATTAGTATATGGCCAAGAAGCAGTTATGCCCATGGTGTTCATTGTGTCGATTCTACATATTATCGCACTAACAGAGCTCATGGATTCTAGTGTAGTAGATAAAGGACTCTCAGAGCTAGTGGAACTAGAAGAAGACTGCTTCATCGCAGGATTTCATCAACAAGTTCAGAAAGTGCACCAAAAGGCATGGAATGAAAGACATATTAAATAGAAGAAGTTCCATATGGGAGACCTGGTTTTTCTCTATGACAGTAATTTTTTATAGTACCCTGGAAAGTTTCAAATGCATTGGTTGGGTCCATATGTGATAATATTTGCGACATAGGCAAGTGTTGTTCAGTTGGAGAAATAGAATGGGGAAATCATGGAAGGATCGGTAAATGATAGTCGACAGAAACTGTATAGGGATTATCATCCTTCCATGCACTAGCCTGATTGCGTAGTATGTATACTATAGTATATGTACCATATGAAAAGAAAAAGAAAAAAAAGAAAAGAAAAGAAGTAATGAAAGAGCTCGAGGCAAGCCACAATAAACATTTGAAAAGACAGAAGGTTTGAAGTTTTGGAACAGACATTGTTCAAAGAGTCAAGTTAGCATAAAAAGAGATGAACAAGAAAATTTCACAGAAAGGAAGGAGAATTGAAGAACTGGGATGAAGCCCTGCACAAATGACAGGAAATAACATTAAAGAAAAATCATGATGGAGAGACGACGGAAACGCGTAGTCATAAATGAAAAATGACGACAAGATTTTAATAGCTTGGAAAATATAGACCAAAATCCACCAAAAAAAATGAAATTAATGAAGAATATGAACAAATTGAGTGTTAACAACATTAGATTGGACTACAAATTTTGGCGCAAAGAGGAATAAAGCAGCTGGAAACATCCTATAAAAGAAAACAAGGGGCGATGAGAAAGGGTTATTGTTGCTTGGACATTTGAAGAGAACAAAGATCCAGTGAAGAGCTAAATCTTACAAAGGACAGATCCGAAGTACAAAAAGGAATTGCACCACCAAAGGTAGAAGCATCTACATTGTAGATAAACAAACTGAGCACTAAGCAGGCATCAAAACTTGTACAAGAAGAAACCCCAAGAGCAGAGGCATCATATCCAATAAACTTTCCAAGGGCATATGTGCCACCCAGGAAGCCAACAAAAAAGCATGTTAGACTTCCCAAGGAGATGAAGTATGACCTTGTTACACCGGTGATTCCACTCGGGGTCACCATTGAGGGAGACATGTTGGGACCAGTAGAAAGTTTGCAGTTTTCATACCATGATCTTTCAGATCTAAATAAATTTCTGAAGTTAGCACCACAAAAATATCTATGCACAGGGCTCATCCCAGATTCACTCGTACTCACATTCGAGTTGCATGAATGAGCAACATGACTGCAACAAACATGCATATTGAACTTGTTGGAGATCCCACATTTTGGCAAAAGTCTAGAAATCAACATCTGTGTCAATTTATTGTTGAGTTTCATCCATGAGGTTTCCTTTGGTTGGAAAGGAAAATATCAATCGACACCCAACTTATTGCATGGATTACAGGATTGTCCTCAGCAGGGGAAGACCCACTAACTATGTTCATGGATTACACTCAAGATAAAGTACTAGCAGAAATAATGAAGGACAAATACGGCATGCATAGAGAAACACGTGAATTAGACATCGAAAGCATCGATGATGATTTTATTAAATTTCTAACGTAGGTGATGGATTGCAAGTTACTCAGGAAATGTCATAGAGATTAGTTTGCAGTAGGAGTAATAGTAGCAGCAGAGAAGTGTGCAGCAGGAGTGCAGATGGACTAGGTGACATTTTTGGTGAACTAGATTTTAACTGACTACATGGAAGCATAGGATAAAGGTACTGGATTTCATTACGCTTGGTTATTAATTTTGATTGCATTAGTTTCTTGGAGGGATATTGAATAAACCTAGTCCCTGGAAGCTACGAAGGAACCATGCCTGGTAGAAAGGTATGTTTCGTTGTGGCATACCATGCATAAGAATAGACAAATTGATAATAATATCACGTTCTACATTTATAAGGAGACTATATGCAAGTGTATTGAGGACACACTATGAATACTACCTCAAATAATTGAAGCATACAAAGAAGTATCATGATTCAAATCAGGGTCACACCACATGTATGTCCAAGCAAAGAGAGATCAGGATCAACAATGGTTGTTGACCAACTACAAGTTGACAGAACAGGATGTTAGTCTGATTATAAACGTCTGGGAAGAAGAGTTGAAAACCCCAGTGCCGATAACAACGCAATAGGAGATGCAACACCTAGAGAAGGATCAAGAATAAGAACAAGAACACAAAGAACAAGGGAATGGTGCAGGAGACAGTCAAACAACATTTCCTACTAGAGAGAAGAGAAAAGAGCATCCCAAGGAGTGATCAAAGGATAAACATAAGAAGAGGAAATCCTTAAAGGAATTAGCTATCCATGCCTTAAAAAAGGATGACTTGGAGAAAATTGGAGATCATATGAAAGAGGTCATTGAAGAAGCATTCCAGCTAGCTACGCAGAAACAGGAGGAAATGCACATGAATGTGTAGGCACAAATAGCTAAATTGCACCAGATTTTGGAATCGACCAGGATTGTGCAAGTACGGACGACAGAAAAAGAATAGACATAGAGCACAACAAATACAATGGAGCCATGATCAACGACCTCTCAACCACCATCATCATTGGCAGAGTGTCAGATCATGAAGATATCAGCAGAGGCCACAGAGTTCCCCACGACAGAAATGTAAGAGCGCACACAAGAATTAAGTCATATTGACTTAGTGTTGTCACATTTACCCATGAACATGCTACATAGCTTGCAGACAAGTGTCACACAGGAGATCTAGTTGCACGCAAAATCAATTGCTATGGAGTTCGTCAAAGTGGCTGCATAAAATGAAGCACTACACACATAGTATAGCAAATACATGCTAGAATGGGATGCGGCCGTGCAAAAACTATAAAGGTTGAAACAGGTAGTGCAGAAGGTATACAACAATATCCCATAGGTACAAATGGAAGAAGATACTCCTTTGGAAGAGAAAGTGACAAAGATAAGTAAATCCATTCATGGCTTCCGAATAAAGATAGTCAACTCGGAAGCTCACACAACACCGAGTACCCCACCAGAAGAAAGGGAGCAACGGGAGAAGACGGCCATGACCACCGTGGAGAGAATTAGGAATTTGGATGAGGAATGCAACAAAGATATATGAAGAGAGTACACAAGTGTGGACTCAATTATTGGAGAATGCATATCTATAAGCATTAGAACAGAGGTTACAAACTGTGCGGGAGAAGGCGTGGAAGTTCAAAGAAACAATGAGCACTCTGCCATCAATAGAATGAATGGTTGCAATAGTTGAGAATAGACATTTACACCAAGAGATAAACCAAATAAGAGATGAAAAACATACTCTCAGGCAGAAGCTTGAGCTGTTGTAGGAGGAATCATTTCAGGTGACAGAATAACTTGCAGTTGTACAAGGCATAGTAAAGAAAGTAGTGCAAGACAACACAAAGAAACTGAAGACCCCCATGAAGACCCCCATTACCATGCATACAATAGAGGGGATTTTGACGCAAGAATAACAAGAAAAGGAGAAGGTTGTAACCATGAAGGAAAATTTCTAGAAGTTCATTGCGACATGGAAGGGAGCATAGCAGAAGGACTGAGTGGCTCAGGATGAGCCACGGGTGAGTGTTGGGGCCTGTTGGGATAGGATTTTGGGGACCATTTTTGGGAACTATGCAAGAGAAAATCATGCAAATATTAGCACGTGCAAAAGAAGGAAAGACAGTTGGCACACTTTCATGGATCAGCACGCACAAAAGAAGGAATATCATTGGAAGTGGTTAGAAATTTTGGTCCATCGAAAAGGGATCATCCCTATTGTAATTGTATAAATATGTAAGGGTTTTGGGATCGAAGGTATGGATGAAAGTAGGCAAGTGAGTAAGAAGAAAAGAGCGACGAAGGGTGTTATGAGGGAAAAACTCTTTATGGCTAGGGTAAACCACAACAGACGGGCATGACTATAGAAATCAACTCAATTCCAACATATGCTATATAAACAAATGTGCAAACAAGATAAGAAAGAGGCCTACCTTGATCCAATGTTTGATGATGTCCATCGTTGAGCACTTCGACCTAAAGCTTTATACCTGCAACAAGTTCTCAAAAAACAAGCAGAGAAATCATATAGTGATAATATAAAGGGGTTAGCACACTAAATAACATAATCCACTAATAATCATAACAAACATGCCCATGGATAATAATCATATATTTGCAAGATATCAATAGGACGAGAAAGGAGTTTTTCTATTAAGTATGATCAATAGAAGTGTAAACATTACAAACTTCTGTGTCGACACGGTTTGGAACCAAGAAACCAAGTTCCTTCCAACTGGGGCTCCACCACTTCAATCCTCCATCAAAGACAATCTCATAGAAGGGAGACAATGAGGTTCTCCAACAATAAGGGAAGAGCTTGGGGGCTGAACACTGTGTTCAGACTTGAGGAACAAAGGGATGCAGACTCAATATGAAGTAATTTCTCCAGAGTAACTTTTCTCTCAAAGTTGAATGCTTTCTCCTCTTTTCCATAGCTCGAAATTGGGCTCTTATAGCCTTCAAAATGCAAATGAAGGGCCGAGCCAGAACGTTTCCATTATATGGAAGGCCTAGGATCAGAGATCTCCTGTCGTGACATGGAAACTCGACTCCATTTTTGTATTTTCTAGCACAAATACCGATGTACACGGGTTGTAGTGGATCATCCAACGTATACACATGTTGTATAGTATATAGGGCACGTATATGTGGAAAACTATATATTTTTAGCTCTGGATTCATCAAAAAGGGATGATAAGTCTGCATAGGGAAATGGAAAAAGGACCTCTATGCAAGATTGCATAAGGTGAGGCAAATCTTGCTATAACAAATGCCCCCTAATGTGTGAGATCAGAGGAGAATCTGCAATGGCCAAAATACATTATAAATAACCCACAAGTGGAGTGATGGGAACCCAGCTAGAAAGACTAGTCTCTCATTACATTCTTCACTGACTTTACATACATGGTTGCTAATAGAATACACTGCAGATCCATGTGGAAAAGATACCAAACAAATTTCCATGGCCATGAATAGGAAAATACAAATGCGGTTACATGCCAAAATTTGTCATAGTCACAAACAAGGCCCAGTAGAACCAGTCTCAAAATCAATCTGAAGATATCTGTATACAATGGAGTACAATCTCATCTCCCATGATCACTGAAGTCATATAGGTATTGGTCCAATGAAAAGGAAGCAACAGCTCAGGAAAGTTGCGGCCACATAATGATGTCTTCAAGTCTTCTACGAAATCCGTCGAGGTGCAAGTCTAAATCATGTGAATAAAGGAGTTGAGGTCGAACACAATGAGACGTCATTTAATTACCAGTCATTGAGGTATACCATTAACAAACGGGAAACAACCTACCAATAATGAAAGTAGGTATCAAGGAACAGAGCACATTCCTACAGGTGTGAATAAAGGAGTCAGTGTTGAACACCTGAGGAATCCATTGATCAGGAGACATTGATGTATTCCCATATGTCAATGGCGAGAGAACCTACCACTAATGACTGCAAGCCTCAAGGTACTCATAAAACTCTAGGTCCTATATCCAAAATAAATGAGTTGAAGTTAATGGAAAGAGACCCGCTGAAAGGAGAGCATTAAGGCATCTCTCATCAGTCAGCACGAGGAACAAAGCAGGAGCTTCATAATTTGGTGGAAATTGGACAAAGAGCATGTTCACAAACCAACGACCATGTGCATCTTTCACATGTGCCAAGTGCAAGTGGTACACAAAAAAGACCCTATGAATAGCAGCCAATGATGAAAACTGTTGACAAAGGAAAGGAAACCACCAATAAGGCTAATGGCATCCAAGACACTGCACAAATCCCAAAGTGTGAATAGATTTCTTGTCGTCGAACACAAGGGAAACCACCCAGTCAGCGACCAATGATGAAATGTCGACTGCTGGGTTCAAGGTTACCTACTAATGATGAAAGTAGGGCCAGGGTGCTTGATAGAACTTCAGTACCATGTGATTTTGAGACAAACTGAGGGTATGACCGACATGCAAAGTCAAGAGTTTTGAGGATTCACTGACACAGGTTGATAGACTTCCTTTTAACAAGAGCATGAGATATACGAAAGACCCAGACAACATAGACTTGATGATGAAATCATGAGATGTAGGAGGCATCAATGAAATTCTCCATAGTGACTAGAAGAGTAACCAGTCGGTAGAGAAAATCTGTAACGAGATCAACTTCCTAAGGTTATGCTAAACCCAAAATTATAGTGACAAATGGACTCAATAACTCTATCTCTGTTCAAAGGCAACATGACTGCTGCCAACATAATATAGTACTCCCTTCTCGCCCGTCTTTTTTTTCTTTTTTCATAACAAATGAATTATATGATACAGAGGAGGAAACGAGTGTTACAAGTAAGCAAAACTAGTTCCAACCGTGGAACATAGCTATGATCAATGAAAGGAAATGCATGCGGGAAATGGACACTCGGGGTGATGTTCCCTCTTGGGTATAGGGTGTCAAATTGCAAAGGATATAAAAAAGGCTCTGCTTGGTTGAGGATGAAAAACTGCTGAGGCAAATGGTTAATAACACAAAGCGAGAACCGGCTAAAGGCTCAATACTGCAAGCAAGGGAATGAGATGCAATCACAACTTGACGCCAAAAAATGTCCTTTTTATGTCTTTTAGTCTACTTGGTGTGAAAAAAGGAGTAAACCTGTGCCAAATAGACATCTTTTCAAATCCAATTTACAAGTGTGAAAAGACAAGTTCACTCGGTGATCTTTTCTATTTTTGGTAACGAGTTGGAAAAGAGATTAATTAAGACTCACAACCTTTCAAATCCAATTTAACGAGTGTGAAAGGGACAAATCACTCGACAATGTTTTCGATTTTTAGTCAAGTCAGAAAAGAGCTTAAATCAGACTCGTTTGGGAGTCCTTGGGGTATAAGGTCGCATGTGTAAGAGTGAGAAATGAGGCTCATCATAAGGTCATGTATCAACTATAATGGACTCTTGGTCCTAAGGAAAAAATCTCAGCATGAGCACCAAATGACAAAGAGTATCTAACCAGGGCACCCATGTTAGGTAAGTCTCTACCACTTGTTAATGACACTACTTATAGCAGATGGAAGGTTCTATGTCGCAACAAATGGGTTCGTACCTAAGGCATTAAAAGTAGTATTTGAAGGATAATGCAAAATGCACGATGGAGTGGATACCTATCCTATACACTAGGTCATGAAAATACCTGCCTGTGGCAATGAATGGCCAACACAACATGGAAATCTGCAAGAAATTTGGATCAAAACTACAAAAGCCAGCTCAAACCACGCTTGTATTAGTCCATTAGGTGAAAAATGGCGTGAAACTATATAAAGTGGGTAAAAATATTTTATAAATAGTAAAAAAATAAAAAAATTACTATACCATTTTGATTTTTACCCAAATAGTGCAAAATTGGACCAAAATACCTCCACAATTTAAACGGTGATTGCGAGAGAATCCGGCAACAAAATCACGAACCGTCTGGATCAGGTAAATGTACTTCCCTTCCTCTTCAAATTCAGTGGATTACATTTTTTAATTAGGTTCTAATTTTTTAGTTTTTAAGGGTGCAAGATAGAAATTTCGGTGTACACGCTCTTCCTTTAATAGGGTCATGTATACAATAAGGTATATTCCCCTATGTAAACCACAAGGAGCAATTATCAAGCCCTACACGTGACTGTAAGCAAGGTAAGCCACGTACAGGCACACAAACAAAGATTTTTAAAGGTTCTAACTCAAGATTTGGTTTGTTTTTTGCAGGATGGTTCTTGAATGGAGAGAAAGAGAGCACGAGGAGGTTGATGCAGCTGTGGATCGAGATCCAGTGGCTCAAATGGCTTTAAAGTGATGTGGCTTATACAATTTTTGGGCTCTCAAAGGAATGAGGGCCCAAGTGAGGTTGCTTGAGATGTTAGTGGGTTACTAGGACCCTGATAGCGAAAGCTTTATCCTCAATGGACAACCATTGAGGATCGAAGTAGAGGAAATCTACTTCTTGATTGGTCTCTCATGCCGAAGAGAGGTTGTAAACCTCAAATCGCGAGGAGAGGGGAGTGGGATGAAGATTGAGGAGTATATTGATGCTCACTGTGTAGCGGGGACACTAAAGGTGGGAAGCCAACTCCCCATCCAGGCAATAAATAACCTCAACATGAAGGTCATCGTGCTTATATTGACAAGGATTATAGGTTCGACCTTGTTGCACCAGGCATCAAGACCGCTCATGTTTTATGCAATACAATGTATGAGAACCACTATATATGGTTGGTGTACCTCACTACTGACCAATATGAAAGGTCAGTTGACGGAGTGCAAAAAAGGAAGTAAGAGAAATTTCAGGTTTGCCTCCATCCTTTGTAGTTTCTTTTTCGAGCAGGTTCCAAGTCTGGGACCTAGAGTTGAGATTCTTCTGAGAGGACCACTCGATCCAGCCATGGCCTGGTTGAGCGAGGTCATGAGATGACAGGGGAGAGGTATGGTGCAAACATCCTACAACGAGGATTTTTTCTATTGGTGGTAATGATAAGTCATCGCTCTGGATGACTATCCCTATGCAGGGATAGACTTTAGAGGAGATCCAGATATGCCACTTCCACTAGGGGCCTCCTATGGTGACATAGGCAAAATGTTTTTAAATATTTATTTATTTTTTGTATTTTTGTATAATTAGAACAAAAATATTTTGGGATGGTGTTTAAGTATTGAATATAATTTATGTGTTGCAAACGTGGGTCTGTGAGGGCTAGAGGGTTTCCCTCGACATCGACGGAGGAACCGGGAAGACGAAGCGGCGGGAGGGGAAGCCAAGAGGGTGCTACAAAATGTGCAGGGCAACCTGTCGCATCTGACACATAGGATACCCATGGTTTAGGTAGAGGATCTACCTAAAGCCATGCAACGACAGGTGGTTGGTGTACCCAGGGCATGGGTACAACTCTTTCAGCGTCTCGCAAACGTCATGGTTTGCTACCATGACACACATCCCGTGCCACAGGCATAGATGTCGTGAGATATTATGATACCGTTTGTATATGTATTTGAGGGTGTTAGCCCCATTTTGTACTATAAACACCATATTTTTTTGGAATATATAAAAAGGGATCTTCAACTTTACTTATATTTTACAATGTGTACATTGATGTGATGGTTTTCTTTGCTTTATTAATGTGACAAATGCCAATCTAAAACGTAATTAGCATAGGCATCGGATACATTATTAGAACTCCTAAGAATGTGATAATATGTAATAAAATCAAATTTTCATTCCAAAAGACGTACTCGTAGGAATCAATGGAGTAAAGTAGGATCATGCACGTGGTAACTATCATTCAACTGACATACTACTAACTGGGAATCTAGGCAAACCTCTAAAGAGCGAATACCATGTGAGATAGAATCGCGCAAAAGTTCTATGACAACGCTTATTTAGCCACATTATTCATGGATGGCCCTAGGTATATGCCACCTAAAGACACCAGTACACCCTTGGGTGATTAAACCACCCAAGCGGTGTAAGACAAGTTCCATGTATGATGACTAGCTCCGTCTGTGAATCCTAGGTAAACTGAAGGCTCCGTTGACATCTGCCAAAAAAGGGAAAACTTGATAAGCAAGCCAAAAACATAACAAAAGGGAAAATATATGTATATACACTAAATTACATTAGTATACAAAGAGTTCCTCCCAAGATTGGGGCTCAAGCGTAATATCTTTTCAAGTAGAGCCCATTTCTAGGCTCAGCCAACTTATTCCCTTCATAATATTCTAATTCGTAGGCTCCTTTTTCTAGAACACGTCACATGATATAGGGACCATGCCATGGGTTTAAACTTGCCTACCCCTAGTGGTTCTTTGGCTTGATCATATAAAAGGACCAAGTCACCCTCAGCATACAACCGAGGATAGACAGACTTATCGTACTGCACCTTGACACGTTTCTTATTCACCTCAATAGCCGTAAAGGCGTATCAACGCTACTCATCAAGACTCTCTAGATGCATAAGGTGTCACTGTAGATCTAAAGTGTTAGGTAGGAGCTCAACTGCCAGCTTAAGGGAAAAGATCTTGCATTCAATAGGTAAAATTGACTCCACATTGTGTACTAACTGGAAAGGGGAAAATCCGGTGGAAGTCTTAACCGAGGTTGGGTATGCCCAAAGTGCAGGATATATCATGATGTTCCAATCAGATTTACTCCGACTAATAGTCTTTTGCAAGATGGTCTTGAGAGACTTTTTGACAGCCTCTACTTTCCCATTTTCTTAGGGGTAATAAGGAAAAGAATGACCATGTCTAAACCCTAGTTTAAATGTTAGTTCTTCCATCGTTTCATTTTGAAAGTGACTACCATGATCAATGACAATCTCACTCGGGATACCGAACTGGGCGATAATTTGGTTGAATATGAAGAAGACTACAGTCTTCCCATCGAACTTCATGGTGGGCATGGCCTCGACCCACTTATTAAAGTAGTCGATGACCACAATAATGTGTTGATGCCCCCCAACCAAAGCTGGGTTGCAATTGACAAAGTCCACCCCCCATTTGGTGAAGGGACCGATGGTAATGACTGGGTGAAGAGGGGCTGGATGCGAGCGCATTTTCTGAGTGAACACCTCGCAGGGGTGACACTTCTTAACAACTTCGATACAATCTTTAAATATAGAAGGCTAGAAATAACTGGCTCGCAAGATTTTTTGGGCTGTCGCAAGCCTGGATAGGTGACCACCACAAGCCCCTTTGTGGTCATCATTTAAAACTGACTCGGCCTCTTCATGAGTTAAACAATGATGTAAGATATCATATATTCCTTGGTGATACAAAGTGTCTCCAACGATAGTATACTTCTTAGCTTGGTATATAATACGTCGTCGGTCATCTCGCGAGAGATGTTGAGCAAAATTCAAGGTTTGAAGATAGAGAAAAATATCTCCATACCAGAGGTCAGACGACGAGACGACAAAAATGTGTTCATCCACAAACAAATCAACATGGATAACATCTTCATCTAATCGTGGAAAATCAGATATTAATTCTGCAAAGAGTAGTGATTTCTTGGACTTTTCCGAAGCGAAGTCGAGATCAAACTCTTGTAAGATGTCAATCCATTTTTTATATTTCCCCCCTATGATACACCTGGTGAGGACGTATTGAAATGGATTGACATTGGCAACCACGGTAGTCTTGCAAAGTAATATATAGTGACGTAAACATTGGATTGCATGAACGACATCCAAAGATAGCTTTTCGATGTGAGAGTAATTAAGCTCAGGACCAACTAAGTTTCGAATAAGATAGTAGATGGTGTGCTCATGGAGATCATCATCTTCCTGAACTAGAACCATACCAATCATTTCCTTAGACGCGGTGATATAAAGCAATTAATCTCTACTATAATCAGGAGACTTCAGCAGAGGGCTCGATACCAAGGCTTTCTTCAAAGCATCGAAAGACTCCTAGGCTCGCTCATCCCAGATAAAAGGGGTGTCTTTATTCAAGAGGCCCATGAAACCCTTAGTGATATTGGCATAATTCAGTATAAACTGACGTAGAAAGTTAGCTTTCCCCTGTAAACCTTGAAGTTGTCTAATTCGTGCGCGGGAGAGGCAATTGAAGTATTGCCTCAACCTTGAGAGGATCTACCATGATCCTCGTCTCGGAAACTAGAAAACTTAAAAGACGACCAGACTTAATGCAAAAGATGCACTTGTGAGGGTTCAACCGGATTCTATAGTAACGACATATTTCGAAAACAAGCCGAAGGTGAGTAACGTGATCCACTCTCTTACGAGAGTGAGAAGCAAGATCATTGAGGTAAGCTTCGACTATGTGCTTTAAATCATGAAAGGCATAAGCCATGGCATGTTGGAAGGTTGCTCCAGCATTTTTAAGGCCGAAAGGCATTTTCTGGTATGAAAAAGTACCCCAAGGACAAATAAATTCCATCTTGTGTTGGTCCTCAAGTTTGATCTGGATTTGGTTATACCCTGAAAATCCGTCCATAAAATAAAATATCTCCCTTCCTGTTATAACCCTAATTTGCACTAGACATGCTTACCTGGCATCAGGTCATCTCATATTCCTTCTTTGTCAAGCCAATACTGAACAACTCTTCTTAAAAACACCCTTTTTAAAGGCACGCGCGCCCTGCTCCACTATAGCCCGTGTGTACACTCTAGATGACCCATTAAAGCCTGCGTGTACACGCTAGCTGACCCACTATAGCCCGCGTGTACCTACAAAAGCACAAAAAATGGAAAGTTGCAGATGGAACACACAGTTTTGGGTAAGTTAACTAAACCTTTCAACTTCTCATAGCCAGTCACTCGACCAAATACCTAGCCCTTTCTAGCCTATAAAAGAAGGGGTAGGGGTCCTATTTGAAAGGAGGAAAATCATAGTAATGAAACTCTACCCGATTTAGCATTCCCCTTGCCCCAACCTTTTGCAACTATTGTGTGAAGAGAAGCATATACAGAAGCAGTTGGAGAACAGTTGAAGAGGATCCTAGGACCAGATTCGAGGAGCAGTGGTCGATCTCACTATTGTAAGGTTACTCTTGTGAGATTAATAAAAGAAGTACTTTTCTCGTCCGGCCATATGAGATTGTCAATATTTAAATTTGATTATGTTTTGATATAATCTCTAACCCATTAGTCTATAGATCATATGCATGTGGAGTTCTTTATTTGTTTTGTATGAATGCAGGTCAACATTGGGAGGAGATTTGCAGCCAAGGAGTGACCAAGCGTTAAAGGGATCGACATCAAACATGGAAACTAAGGTACAGTAACTTGATATTTTTTAACCTTGCATTTGCATATGAATAATGGTGTTTATGATTGGGATGTTGGTAAGAAGTAGGAGACTTTAGTTCATTTATGAATGCATGATAAAACCCTTAATGCTAGTCTGTAGGAGGGATTTCCCACCCATAATAGAATTGGCGACCATACTGGGGAATCTATAGGGTTTTCTGGGGATACTTTTTGGGTATTTTTAAATTGGTTTCATCACCTTTTTTTTGAGTTTCTGCGAAATTCTGAGCTAGTAGGGATTCTAGTCTTCAATACCAGTATTCCCTGCTTTCTTTGCTTTGCTGCATTTTCTTTTCGGGAAGTCATAGAGGTACATGCGGCATGTATAAGGATTACATGTGTGTACACACGCCCTACCTTCACACATCTTGCGTGCACACGCTAACTGATGAAGTGTCAGTCGTGTGTTTGAGTTCAGAAAATGTTTTTTTAGAGAGGCAATCATCCTCTTCCCTGTCATAAGTGATCCTTCTAAGGGATTTTTTGGATCTCATTCTGGTCTTTGTTTTTTCAGTTTGTAACTTAGGTACCACCTCATATTTTCTTTGTTCTATGAAATTTTCCTTGAATTGTTTTTCTTTTCTGTCAAAGTAAGTTCCCGAGTCTTCAAGAGATTCTGGTTCTCAATACCAGTAGTCTTTGTCAGTGCTTGATTCCTTGTTTTTTTCATTTTTTGAAGATTTACAGAGGTACACGCGACCTGTATAAGGCCTACATGCATGTACACACGCCCTGACCTTACACAACTCACGTGCACATGATGGATGTTGAACTGTCAGCAACATGCCTGTTGAGAAAAAAATTGTTTAACAAGAGGCAATCATCCTTCTTTTTTTTTTATCAAGAGTTATACCTCTCAGGGATTTCCTTGATTTAGTCTTGGTCTCTGTCATAGTAGTCGACAACTTAGGTCTGATTACAGCAATAACTTTCTTTTTCATTAAAGTTTTTTCCTCAAATTTTTCTTTCATAAGGTTTTTAGACAAGTGTGAGAGTCTGCTTTAATAAGCTTGTGTGTTATTGTCAGTAACTCTTTGTGATCTGTGCTCAGGCCAAAAGTTTTCTTGGTCTTTACTTGTCGTCATTTTTCCTTTTTTCTTTGTTAGCATTAAATAAAATAAAAAAGTTTCACTTCTTTGTTTGATTGAGTAGTTGGTTGTTTGCATTAATAATCAAGGAAAAGTTTTTCTTTCATAAGTTCTTGGTTATTTACTTAGGACAATAAGTAGCTCGTGGTCGAGCGAAATTTTGTTTTGAGTTTGCTGTCCAAAAATCTTAGAAAAAAAAAGTAGTTTGAAAAGTTGGTTAAAGAATTATAAAGTGCAAATTTGAATTTTTCAAGAAGTTATTTTGTTTCCAGCTTTTTGTTTATCTTTTCTTCCGTCTCTCAAAACATCACTAGTTTCACTTTCATAACCTTTGACTTAAGACAAGCCATAAAAAATTAACGATTAATTAAAACCAACTAGACTTTATGTTTGTAGGGTCCATCAACTAGTCTAGGCTAGAGCCTTGATTTAGGTTGGAGAGGAAACTCTTCAAGGCTGCAAAACATACATAAGATTCTATGCTAGGGAGTGTTAAAATTCTAGTATCGTGAAATTTATCCGGGACCCCCCTCTAACACAGGGGATAAACACAAGGTCGTGTGTAGAAAGATGGCAGAGATAACCCCTCTAAAGCTGAACCAAGCGTAGTGGGGAACGCATATAGAGGGCTTGTCTTGGGATTCCGTCGATAGCATTTTCCACAAAGCTTCATGGGTCCTGAATCCATTCAAGGTCCTTAGTTGTCTTCCAGACCACTTTCTTTCAATACCCATGATAGGTTTCGGGCTTGATACCCTTCTCATTGCGGTCCACCCGACTATCGATTGTACCCGCCTGGTGACTGTTCACGCGTTGGTAACCTAGTTGCCTTTATTTTTTAGGGACTTACACAGGTGACTGTGGGGGTAGACCATGGTACCTAGGAAATACATCAGGCCACACTTTGCAGAGTATAACTGGAGGGTGCTTCCATATTTGAGTTGCACTTGCACTAGTAAGTTGCTCTAGTGTTGCTTGTTGTAACTGTTCTTTCAACTAGTTTTAGTGATTGCTTGATTTATCTCGTAGGGACTTTTTCTAGTGTGTGTTGATTTTTGAACGAATAGAAAGCCCTAGTGTGTCGTTGATATTCTCACATAGTGGAGGATCATGAGCTCCGCTGGTCACGAAGGCTTCTGGGCCTACCACGAGTTACACTGGAGCCACCCCTGCCACCGCTAAGGCGAAAGCTAGACCAACAAGGGTCCTTTGAAGCGATCGGGTCACAGGAAACTATGCCTGACCAACATCTAGAGAAACCGACCATTTCAGACCTTGGAGTGGAAGCTCTTGGTCCATCTAAAACTCCAACCACTAATATTTCGGTGCCCATCATTGTACAAATTTATCCTTACAAGTGCCAGACAATATCACACGCAGCAATGGAAACAAATGCTGCCACTTCTTCGGGGAATTCTCCTATTCGCACTATGGTTGTCACCACAGGGGATGTTCCACCTCCTAACCCACCATCATCGGTCCAATCCACCATGGTCTTGACTACCTCTACCTTGAGCAGTGGTCTGATCCCATCTTTGGCGGTGGCCACTGCTCCTTTCACACATAGTGCGACAGGCCCTCCATTCTCATACGGGATGCCTAGCTCAAGCACAAGTCGTGTACTTTCCTACTCCATTTTATAGACTTTAGGTCTGGGGGTAGGGAGCTCTAATTCTCCTCTGTAAGGACCCATGGGGGGAACTTCAGCTCCCTTTATCACTTTCCCTTACAGAGGAGGTCATATACCTCCTTCGTCCCCTTCACTCAGCGATTCCCACCAACATTCTACTGAGCCGAACAAACACCATAGTTCAATTGGAGCAGGGAGTTAAGGACTACCTTCTCATAGCATGTCGGTAGGTTTGAAACCATTCTCTTTATTCCAAGCATTTGGTAACAACGCTTTCTCGTCAGCTTCTTTCCCGGCTGGGGGAAATCTCAGTTATGGAAAACCAAATCCTATGTAGGGTACTATTCCTGCACAGGGGGAAAACCCAGGAATTCCTTCTGCACCAGGACCTTGGAATTCTTGGCAGGGATCAGTTCCCTCGTCAGGAATGTTGATCGGGGGAAACCCCTTTCACAACCAATGGAACCCTGGGCAAGGCGCAAGACCTATGCCCATGGGATTGGCATGGGGCAACCCTTCCCAAAGTCCTTCGAATGCAATGCACGCCCAACCATCTACATCCTATTTTGGGAATCAACCGATGATGTCTCCACAAATGCAGAATCCATATGCTGGTCATGGCCATGGTTTTTACCAGAACCCTAGCCAGCAACCCAACTTTTCCTGGCAACCTAGTGCCAATCAAACTCTAGGCCCCTTTTTCCATGGTTATCACCAACAACCCAAACTACCTTTCCTGGCAACCTTGCACTTGCCAGACTTGACAAAGTTGTTGGATGACCCTATCTGTCACGATCCGTGTTGGCCCCCTATGCCGACAAAGTTTCTTTCAGACATACCAAAGTTTGAAGCCAAGACTAACGAAGATCCAGGAGATCATGTGACTACCTTTAACCTTTGGTGCTCGTCTAATTTGTTGAAAGACGACTCTGTATAGTTGCGATTGTTTCAATGCACTCTCATTGGGAGTGTTGCGAAATGGTACATTGAGCTTGACCGCTCAAGATACTCTTCCTTTGGTGAATTGGAAATGGCTTTCCTAAGCCATTTCCAATTACCTGTGAGATACAATGTCGGCATAGAATTTCTGGCCAATTTTGAACAGAAAAAGGAGCACCATATCTCTGATCACATCCAAGAATGGAGATGTCGAAAGAGTTTGATTAAGGTGCCAATCTCACCAGAATTCCTTCTTGAGTGGTCCCTTAAGTCTTTGGTCCCATAGTTATCCAAATACGTCGCAACGTCGGGAGTTTTTTCCAAAGAGGATGAAATCATGAGAGCTCAATAGCTTGAGCTGATTTATTCTCAGTCTGGTCTCTTATACAAAATCTTGCCAGATGCGCCACAATCAATACTTGATAAAACCAGATAGAGAGTTGGACCACATGCCGATGGTATTGTAGGTTCAGGACAAACAAAGCTCGTTGAACAACTAAAAAAACAATTCCAACAACTGTCTCTACATCACACAGCAGCTAGCCATACCACTAGTCTGGCTTCTCCCCCTACCCAAACGTCGGATGTACACAGTGTGCAATCGACAAAATCCAAAGGCCACCCAACAACTTGATGGAAAGAAGAAACAATGTAAGAAGGGTAAGGAGGATAAGAAACCCACTAATAATTCTAGTGGGGGCAACACTGAAAAAACGAAGTCGAAGTATCCATGTAACCTGTGCGCAGAAGACCACCCGACTCACCAGTGCCCTCGGCTTGTGGAGGCCCAAAATTTATTGTCACAGCAATAGCCTGCTATGTTAACGAACCCATTTCAACATGGGCAAAATCTAACCCAAGCCTCTACAAGTGCGGAAGGGGGTAGTCAAGGACCCCCTCCATCTTCGAGCAATCCTGCATCCGTGAATGTGTATATGATGAAACATGATGCCTATATATCGACTAGAGAACATGACTACAGCAAGCCAAGCACCTCCAAGAAAGGTAAAGAAGCTGAAATCCCATCTCTTCCTCTCCAGATCAAGAAGACGTTGGGAGAAACAATGACACGCATCCCAAAAGGTGCATTCAAGAAAGCTTCTCACAACCCAAACGCAAGGGTTGCCCAGAACTACTCTGTGGTGGAGGATTTGTCTCAAACCCCTTGTGCGATGTCTTATTTGGAGGTCCTCTAGAGCTGCCCTTCCCAGAGAAAGGCTCTGTTAGCCACTTTAGGATCTGCCATGACTTGTAATCCGAGTATTATCATGCTTGATACGACCGACTTAAAACCTCGTCACCCTTACCACGTAGCGTTCCAGATAGTAGTGGCTTACACCACGAAAAATTTTACTCGGAACATTTTCCGCATGGTGGTTGATGAGGGAACCTCAACATGCATAATGTCTTTGGCGTGTTGGAAGGCCATTGGCCAACCTACTTTGTCTCTATCACCTACTCTTCTTACCACTTTCGACGGTCGTTCATTCTGACCACATGGCATCATCCCCTCTTTTCCCGTGCAGTTAAGAGGGAAGACCATGTGTGTCGAGGTTTAAGTGGTCGATGCATCTCTCGACTACAATCTCTTGTTAGGAAGGATTTGAACCTATGCCATGCAAGCAGTGGTCGCTACAGTTTTTCGGGTCTTGTTGTTTCTACACGAGGGTCGGATCGTGACCATTGATCAGTTGTCTTTCTCCTATCCTGACCCTTCATTGGGGGCATCCGCGGTCCCAAAGATTGATAACCCTCAACCCGACGTCGTCAACATAGCATTTGGTTTGTGCCCACCTTTGATGGGTACTTTCGATTACCTGCCTCCTCAAGGAAATGCTAAGTTCATATCAGACCACCATAAGGTTGAGATTTTCCAAGTTTTGTCATTTCGCATGACTTACTTCAACGATCCATGGATTCTTCCTTCCCCATTGACCACGATAGAAGGGACAGGGCACCATGGTATGTCCATGTCCTTGTCCGCGGCAGAAGTGGTGTACTCTTTAGTCCAGCAAGATTCTGCTGACCCCGATCTGACTCCCACACAAGAGTTAGATCTAATTCTACAACCTATTTGGGCTCAAGGTTCCCTCCCTGATACAGATTCTTTAGACTTAGTCTTGTCCTTAGACGAAGCAATTATTGAAGAAATGACTAGTTCAGACAGACCCTGGGATGATCTCCATCACAAATCTTATTTTCTCCCAGAGTTAAAAAGAATTGAAGTAGGAGAATCCACTTTGACTATGACTAGAGATAGGTCTTGTCCTATAAACCCCTTGGCTACACACATTGTCTACGCCGAAGGAAATATGGAAACCATCACTAAAACGATACCTATAGATATCTCTAGAACCCCTGGTGTCATGGAGAATGTTTTCGTTGGAACGGACTGCTCCCCCGAGACAATGTCAGGCATCAACCCACAAAGTTTTGAGCACGAGCAATCTTTGTTGTCTTTCAATCTCCCTTTGAAATCCGAAAACAACATCCGGCGAGACTGTATTTATGTTTTTCGATCGCATCTAGATTAACTGATAAAATCAAACAATGACGGGTCTTCTTTTAAGCCCTTTTCAAACCCTCTAAACATGAAAAGATTGTCGAGCAATCTTGTGTCCTTTCACAATCGCTAAACTGAAATTTGAAGTCACGTCTGTCCGGCGGTAGCTTACCCCTTTTTCGGTCCAGATGGTCAACTGTACGAACAAAGGTATACTCTAGGGGGCTCGGTTCTCTAGAAGAGTATTCTCAGGTATAATTTTAATCCTTTTTGAGCCTGAGGGACTAAATCTACAAAAAAGATACCGCCACAGAGTCCATAGTTAAGATCTTTTTAGACTCCCTAAAATTGAAAAGATCGCCAGGTGACCTTGTTCCTTCACACTCGTTAAAATGAGCCAGAAGAACATCCTACGGAGTCCATAGTTAAGCTCTTTTCATACTCCTTAAAATTGAAAATATTGTCGAGTGATCTGGTCATTATCACACTCGTTAAAATGATTTTGAATAGATGTCTTTTCGGTGCTAGTTTACCCCTTTTTCAAGCCGACTAGACTACCTTCGAAAAAGGTACCCCAGTGGAGTCTCCTTTTACATTTTTTCAGACTCTCTAAAAATGAAAAAACGTCGATCTTACCTTCTCTCGGCTCATTAAACTTACATTGAAGGACGTTATCATTGTGTCTCGTTAACCTCATTTGCATTCCTGCCTCTTTGGCCTAATGTCAGATCCATGTTGCTCTCAACTGGATCATCTGAAGCATGCCTTATAATGCAAGCCTTGCAGCACTTTGCCTTTGCGTCTTGACACCTTGACCCCTGGAGAGATTTTTCCTAGTGTCCTTTCTCTAAACATCAGTCTTGTCCTTGCGCCTAGAACTAGTATGTTTGTGACACTTGTTCCTCCTTTGTAACGTAGCATTCTTTTATTCTTTTTCCAAAATTTTTGAAAAAGACAAAAAAATCAAATATACCCCAAAAAGAGGAAGGGAAAATTATTTTCTTTTTATTGGCAGCACAATCAGTCACCCTTGGATAAACCATATCCTTCTGTTTTTTCGTCAAGCCTTGGGATTTAATATGACCTTAGGAAGTTGTTCTCGCTAAATAGAGCTGTGTCCTCCTCCATTTGGTTATTCTTCCAAACATATGGAGAGTTTGCATTGCCTCTTGCATCGTGAACTTATGTCAATGTCATGCTTCCTGAGTCTCATATTTTGTCATGCAATTGTCGAGGGGATGTTTTTACCAAAGCCTGAGTCGACCCCTCTGCATTTTGTTTCTTTCCCTCATGCCCGACCATCCCGAAAGTCTAATCAAATCTTTGTTTGAAATCAATGAAGCCTTCAGTCTGATCATCAAGATCCTCTAGTCCATGCTCGACGAGCTGTCGAAGACCTTTGGGTTGAAAAGCCGTACACTCATATTACACTCCTACCTGAGTTTTGAAGATTTTGAAGTTGTTGTTCGAGCTCTGAAGACCTCATCTCCATCCATCAAGCCTTATCAGCTTCTAGAAGATGGATACTATACATGCATATCTTTTTGATTTCAATATGTAGATCCGTTGTGTATTTCTTGTAGCTAAACTTTATATAATTATATGACATGGAGCTGCAGTGTATTTGATTGGCAGCCATGATTTTAATTCATCCCGAGCATGGGTATGCCTGCCTCGGTGAGACAATTGTTATTTTGTAGATGGCACCTCCCGAGTTCTGGTCTCTGGGCTCACTGGTTTGGTACGTTGGTGAAGATTGATAATGTATTTCGGCCATTAGATGCTCTTCTGACCTCACACATTAGGGGGCATATGTTATAACCCTAATTTTCACCATACATGCTTACCTGGCATCATGCCATCTCATATTCCTTCTTTTCCAAGCCACTAATGAAAAACTCTTCTTAAAAACACCCTTTTTAAAGGCACACGTTCCCTGCTCCACTACAGCCTACGTGTACACTCTAGCCGACCCACTACAGCGCGTGTGTACACACTAGCTAACCCACTACAATGCGCATGTACCTACAAAAGCATGAAAAATAGAAAGTTGTAGATGGAACACACAGCTTTGGGTAATTTAACTAAACCTTTCGACCGCTCATAGACGGTCACTCAACCAAATACGTAGCCCTTTCTAGCCTATAAAAGAAGGGGAGGGGTCCCATTTGAAAGGAGGAAAATCATAGTAAAGAAACTCTACCCGATTTAGCATTCCCCTTGCCCCAACCTTTTGCAACTATTGTGTGAAGAGAAGCATATACAGAAGTAGTTGGAGCACAGTTGAAGAGGAGCCCAGGACCAGATTCAAGGAGCAGTGGCCGATCTCACTATTGTAAGGTTACTCTTGTGAGATTAATAAAAGAAGTACTTTTCCCATCCTGCCATATGAGATTGTCAATATTTAAATTTGATTATGTTTTGATAGAATCTCTAACCCATTAGTCTATAGATCATATGCATGTGGAGTTCTTTGTTTGTCTTGTATGAATGCAGGTCAACATTGGGAGGAGTTTTGCAGCCAAGGAGCGACCAAGCGTTAAAGGGATCGGCATCAAACACGGAAACTAAGGTACAGTAACTTGATCTTTTTTAACCTTGCATTTGCATATGACAAGCGTTCTCTTTAGGACAAGCGTTGTTCAGGTCGCGAAATTCCATACATACACAGATAGTTCCTTGATTTTTAATCATAGGAACGGGGTTGGATACCCATTCGGTCAAGGGAACTGGGTAGGTGAAGCTGACATTAAGCAACTTCTCCATGTCTGCCTTAATAGCAGGGGCCTTCCTAGGATTCACAGCTCTAGGACGTTGTCGAACAGGTTTAGCATCCAGATAAGTTCTAATCTCATGTTCGACAATACGAGGGTCTATCCTTGGCATCTCTTCATATGACCATGAAAATACATCTCGAAATTTTTTGAAGAGTTCGGTGTAGATCAAAATTTCTTCAGGCGAACAATCTACACCTATATTAATGTTTTCAACCTTACCAGGGGTATGAAAGATATCGATCATGAGGGTAGGGTAAATACTCATGATGTTTCCTTTTGCATAAATGTCATGCGTATCAAGTGGAACCATGGGGTGACTAACTATTTCACTCAAGGTAGACTGAAAGTCATCTCGTTCGATTCTTTCAAGCTCTGGGAGAAAATAAGATCAATGATGCATATCATCCCAAGGTCTATCAGAACCATTCATGGCTTCGAGGATGGATTTATCCGAAGGAAAATTATCATCTAGGAAATCATGTGAACCAGACAACGAAGTGGACCATGCAAGCCTAAGAACAGGATCCTCCTCGTCCGTCGGTGAGGTAACAGGATCGGGATTGTTGAGATTTATACCTGCAACAAGTTCTCAACAAACAAGAAGAGCAAGCATATAGTGATAATATAAAGGGGTTATCACATTAAATAGCATAATTTATTAATAAACATAACAAACATGCCCATGGATAATAATCATATATTTGCAAGATATCAATAGGACGGGAAATGAGTATTTCTATTAAGTATGATCAGTAGAAGCGTAAACATTACAGTCTTCTGTGTTGGCATGGTTCGTAACCAAGAAACCAAGTTCCTTCCAACTGGGCCTCGACCACTTCAATCCTCCATCAAAGGAAAGCTCATAGAAGAGAGACAATGAGGTTCTCCAACAATAAGGGAAGAGCTTGGGGGTTGAACACTGTGTTCAAACTTGAGGGACAAAGGGATGCAGACTCAATATGAATTAATTTCTCCATAGTAACTTTTCTCTCAAAGTTGAATGCTTTCTCCTCTTTTCCATATCTTGGAATTTGGCTCTTATAGCCTTCAAAATGCAACTGAAGGGTCGATCTGGAACGTTTCCAGTATATGGAAGGCCAAGGATCAGAGATCTCCTGTCGTGACATGGAAACCTGACTCCTTTTTTGTATTTTCTAGCACAAATCCCGATGTACGCGAGCTGTAGTGGATCAGCTAGCATATACACATTTTGTATAGTATATAGGGCACATATATGTGGAAAAATATGTATTTTTAGCTCTGGATTCATCAAAAAGGGATGATAAGTCTACATAGGGAAATGGAGAAAGGCCCTCTGTGAAAGATTGCATAAGGTGAGGCAAATCTTGCTATAACAAAGGGATAGGGGAATGACAAGGGAATTTTGTATGTTTGATACTTGATGTATGAGCACAATGCACATATTTTTTAATGGATGTTCTGAATAAGATAATAAGAAGTCGGTCGTTGTGGATGTATCCCATCTTGGGTGAATCATGTTTAATCATGGTGTCTATGTGTTATGTTGCGATTGTTAACTGGTTTGGGAAGCCAAGTACACTCTGGAACCGTCCTTGTGGATTCACAGCCCTGGCTCGGGGTTGACATTGTTGTTGAGATTTGGAGCAGTGGTGTCTATGGTTGGGTGGAACATCCTTGATCTACATCCAATTGGTTTCATATTTCATAAGGATAAATTCTCTCTGTTGTGATATTATTATCGGCGTATGAATGTATTTCTACTATATATTTAATTATCGTTAATTGAATATTTAGAATATGCATGCTTGTTGGATATTGTTTTTCATGTCGTTAATTCTCTTATCTTATGCATCCTTAATAAATAAAGAAGGTATCGGTATGAGAAAGAAGTCCAAGGCTGGGCTTGCAGGTAGCATACCCCAGCCTGTGGATGGCTGGGGATGTTACAGTTTGGTATCAGAGATTCTAGTTGAAACACTAGGCCGGTATGGGTCAGGTTTGTTGGTCAAAGTCTCGTGGTTGAGATTGAACTCTGACTGTGAAGTTGAAAATCTCAAGAGGAGTGGCATTGCAGAATCTACGCAAGAGTTATATCATCAGAGACCCGTTGTAAGGGGTTCGAAGGATCATGACCGTCCCCTTCGAATTTGGGAGCGATCGCCACTATAGGATCAAGAGAGATCTGGGATCATTGGATCGGAGAGACGGGTGGCACGAGATCCACAACTCCGAAAGTTTGTGGACGGGGAGAAGGTGAAGTATCCTAAGTACATCCTGACCGTCAATCACCAAGAGGTACATGTCAGCGGATCAATAACTCCAGGGAAATCTGTTCGAGAGGTTTTCAATTGAAATTTGAAACTCCCGAAGGCTAGAGAGATGGAGAACCGAAGTAAATCTCGATCGTCTGATCATCCGAAATAGATCTCATTCGCCAGATAATCCATAGTAAATCTCAAGCGTCGGATAGTCCGAGGTGAATCAGGGTTGTCTGATCCAGAAGAAACATGGCGTAAATTTGTGGATTTCGGGTAAAGGCCCGAAGTAAGCCTCAATCGTCTAATTCAAGAGGACACGCAGTAGAATCCCTTGTACTTCGAGGAGGTTTGAAGTTTGAGATTTCTAAAACCAGAAGACCCAAAGGGATCTCAGCCATTGATTTGTCGAGAACCACGCGTCACAAGATCTAGGGCTTCAGATAAAATCCAGTGGGGCTAGATAAGTCTTGAAAGTTTAGATCTCCGAAGTCTGGAGTCCCGAAGTAAAACACAGCCATCAGATTAAGGAGGACATGTGGTGCAGATCCGTGGACTCTGGGTGAAGACCCGAAGTGAATCTTAGTCATCCGATCCAGGAGGACCCATGGCGACGGATTGGCCAGTTCGGGAATTCAGAGTTCGAGAGAATTGGAAGTGTGCTAGTATGAAAACTCCCGAAGTCCCGAAGCTTGAAGAGGTGAAGTGATGGGGCACGATGACGTCACCTAGAGGTGATGTGGACCATGGAATTCCCGATGTGAAGTGGCTTGTGAATGTCACCTGGGATGACGTCGATACATGGGATGTGCTCCATATGTTAGTAAGTTTTGGGCATTTGGAGTATTGAAAAGTTAGTTAGAACGTGACATGTGGCACCTGCCTGATTGGGCCACTTGTATGTTTTCAGTATTTCGTCACATGGCAACAGATCATGTAGTACGGAGACTGGACACTCCAGAGGGGAAAGATGTGACAAGTTGCGTTGGGTCAAAAACTCCTGAAGGTCGTAGTACATATCGACCGTTGATTCCAGAAGACACACATCGAAGGATCGTCAACTTCGGGTGAAAGCACTCTGAGAGAAAGTGCAGGAGGGAAGTTGAAACTTCCGAAGCCCGAAGAGTCGAAGTGATTCACATTCATCGATCTGTGGGAGGAAACACATCGGCAGATCATGAACTCCAGGTAAAAGCATTCCAGGAGGAGGAAAGTGAGGAAATTTGAGACTCCTGAAGCACAGAGTCCCGAAGTGGATCTCGATCATTGATCATGAATGAGGATGAGGACCGTTGATTCGGTCCTAGCTGAAATTTCCAAAGTCCCGAAGTTCTGGACAAGTGCTTTTCCAACTAAGCACATGGTCATGGTCATGGTCATATGCAGATTGAGAGCTGAGGGAAGGAGGGCTAAGGGCAGAATTGGTTTTCTTCGAGACATAAAAGTGATAATGAAGGATTTAGCCACGGTTTATAGTCGTGGTTGTTGGGCATGTGTTATATTCTTTGCATGTGTATGTGTGTGGGTGCGTCAGATACGACAACTGCGTCTGACGATTAGGGTTTTAGCGGATTTTTCTATTTTTAGCGGATTTGTAAATTAATCACGGATTAAGGGATTAGGGTTTTGGTATCTATGGAATACCTAAAAACATTGTATATATTGTATGGCGAATGGTGAAATTTTATATAATGAAAATAAGAAAGGTTTTCTCGGTTGAGGGTTTCCCGTATAAAATCTCTGTGTACTTTGTGTATGAGCCATTGATTAATTTATGTATTTCTTAAGAATTTATATGCATTGCTTTACTTCACAGTTTTAAAACTTACATGTGGTATCAGAGCTCGTTTTTGGCTTCAGAGGGACGCCTTTGTTGCTGAGGGTTTGGCTCGGTCTTGATAGATCAAGTTTATC
>ML791375.1:171031-203227 GCA_009831015.1 Picea engelmannii
ATATTGTATGGCGAATGGTGAAATTCGATATAATGAAAATAAGAAAGGTTTTCCCGATTGAGGGTTTCCGGTATAAAATCTTTGTGTACTCTGTGTATGAGCCATTGATTAATTTCTGTATTGCTTAAGAATCTATATGCATTTCTTTACTTCGCGGGTTTAAAACTTACAGTGGTCACCTGGGAAGGTGATTTGAAGGAAGCGCTTGCGCAGGATGAAATTTTGTGTCAGCCAAGGATAACAGAACACTGTTATTTTCGGAAAATGGGGATATGATATCCATGAACAAAAACAAGAAAGAGACTTGTAGCATGGTTTGGCAATTTGTTTATCATATGCATAGTTCTAACAAAATGGTCGCTTGCACATTTTGCAAAATTAAGGGGCTTAAGCACATCAGCTCAGGATGTGTATTGAGGAAATGGAAGAAGGCAAGGGAGCTTCCAGTCATGATAAGGAGGCCGAAGGCCAGAATACCAGAGTCGGTAATGCAGAGACAGAGTCCAACAGATGCAAGGAAAAAGGAGAGACGAAAACTTTAATAGAAATGGTAAGGAGCATGAAGATGGAAGTGCAGAGCTACAAAGCAGACAACGAGAGACTGATGAGAGAGAAAAGTCAGATAAATGCTCGAGTGTTGCAGATCTTAGATCAGTTGCAGAGGCAAATGAAGAAGGAATCAAACTCAAGACAAGAGGAAGGAGGCAGGTGTCATGGAAGAAGAGATTGCCATGGAAGAGATGGTTATTCTAGAAGTGCTAGCAGTGCTCGTGGACACCACTCAACTCCTCACTCAGAAATAAATTTTTATGCATCAGAAGATCCCGTAAGCAGTCCAGAGGTGTCCCCTATTAGACAACAAATAAGGAAGCAAGAGGTAGATATTTTTCAAGGAGATCTGAGGAAGCTCAAGCCACCTTCCTTCGATGGTGAAAGAGAAAAGGAAGACGATGTTGAAGCATGATTGCTTGCGCTCCAGAGATATTTTTAGTTCCATAAATATTCATCAAACCTGGAAGCCAGGATTTCCACCTACCATTTACACAGGAAGATTGTGATGTGGTGGGACCAACTTAAGCAAGTGGAACATGTTAATGAAAGTAGGATCACTTGGAAACAGTTCAAGAAGTACTTCTAGAAGGAGTACCTCTTAGATCATTTCTATGACAAGAAAATGCAGGAGTTCTTTGAACTCGGGTTGGGAAGCATGACTATGGCAGAGTACGAGAAGAAGTTCTTGGGATTGTTAAAATATGTCAAGTTCATTGGTGATGAGAAAGTGAAAATACAGAGATTTATAAGGAAAAGATCAAGTATGATGAACCCAGGAACTTGATTGAGTCCATCAGGAAAGCTAAATACATGTATGAGCAAGGCTAGGGAAGAGAATCCCTGCAAAAATCTTGGAAGGACAAGAAGAATGAGAAGTTCGATCAGAGGAGGAAAGGATTCAAACCTCCCTTCAATAGAATTGAGCCTAATATAAATTGTCAAGATCAGTATGCTAAGGGGGAATCCAAGAAAGAAGATTCCTTGGGAAAAAGGGGAAGACCACCAATCCAATGTTGGGGATACAAAGAAGATCACTTGTACAAGGATTGCCCACACAGAAAAGACAGAGTGAAGACTATGCACAATGTCCAAGAGGCTACAACAGTTGAAGATATGGGAAGAATCTATGCACCTTTAAATGATCGACAAGCAAAGTACCAGTCCAATATGATCGACGTGGAAGGTAAGATCATAAATCAGCCTGTTGCTATTTTGATTGATTCAGGAGCAAGTCATTGTTACATTGATTGAAAGATAGTGGATAGACTACATTTGGAGAAAAGTAAACTTGGAAAATAAAGTTTGGTTCAATTAGCCACTGGAACCAAAAGAAGAATCCATGATATGGTCAGAAGTTGTTCCATAAGTCTTAATGGCATGAATACTAGTATTGATCTAAATATCATACCATTGGGGTCTTATGATGTTCTAATTGGAATGGAGTGGTTGGGCAAGCATCATGATGTCATAGATTGTCATAACAAGACATTTACATGTCTTGATGGAAATGGAAAACAGAGTACTGTGAAAGGAGTTCCAAGACCCATCTCTATAAGGGAGATTTCAGCCTTACAACTGAAAATATGTTTTAGGAAAGGATGTCAACTGTATGCATCTCATGTGGATGAGCCAGATAATAAAAAGGGGCCAAGCCTTGAAAATTTCTCAGTGCTACAGGAATTTGAAGATGTATTCCAATAAATACCCGGATTGCCACCAAAAAGGGAGATAGATTTCTCCATTGATTTAGTACCAGGAGCTGTCCCAGTGTCAAAAACACCTTACAGAATGAGCACACCAGATTTAAAAGAATTACAAATGCAGTTGGAGGAATTGTTGAAGAAAGGGTACATATGTCCAAGTGTTTCACCCTGGGGAGCACCAGTACTTTTTGTCAAAAAGAAGGATGGAACCTTGAGGTCGTGTATTGACTTCTGACAGCTGAACAAGTACACTATAAAGAACAAGTATCCTCTACCCCGAATTGATGACCTCTTTGATCAGCTAAGAGGAGAAAAGATATTTTCAAAGATTGACCTGAGGGCAGGATACCATCAGGTAAGAATCAAGGAAGAAGACATTCATAAGACAACCTTTAGGACTAGGTATGGGCATTATGAATTTGTAGTGGTGCCATTTGGACTGACCTATGCACCAATTGTCTTCATGTGCTTAATGAATGACATATTCATAAATTATTTGAACAAGTTTGTGATAGTATTCCTGGATGACATACTTATCTATTCTAAGTCTGAAGAGGAGCATGAACATCACTTAAGACTGGTATTGCAAGTGTTGAGAGAACATCAGTTGTATGCTAGGTTGAGTAAGTGTTCTTTTCATCAAAAGCAGATCCATTACTTGGGACACATTATTTCAGAGCAGGGCATAGTAGTAGATCCAGAGAAGATCGAAGCCATTAGAGGATGGCCAACAACTAGAAATGTGTCAGACGTAAGATCTTTTATGGGATTAGCTGGCTACTACAGAAGGTTCATAGTAGGGTTCTCTAAGATTTCTCATCCCATCACTTGTTTGCAAAAGAAGAGAAATAAATTTGAATGGACACTCAAGTGTGAAAATAATTTTAATCTATTGAAGGAATTACTTACTAGTGCACCTGTGTTAAATATTGTTGACCCAAATGAAAGTTTTGTGGTATGTACAGACGTTTGTAAGGAAGGACTTGGGGGAGTCCTCACGCAAAATGGACATGCCATTGGATATGAGTCCAGAAAGCTTAAGCAACATGAGAGGAACTATGTCACGCATGACGCAGAACTTGCTGCCATTGTTCACGCCTTGGGGATGTGGAGGCATTATCTCATGGAGAAGAAATTTGAATTAAGAACATACCACATTGACCTGAAGTATCTTTTTGAACAACTGACCTTGAATGCCAGGCAAACACGATGGCTAGAATTTTTAAGTGAATACGACTTCGATATCAGGCATATCAAGGGAAAGGAGAATAAAGTTGTCGATGCACTTAGTAGGAGAGTGAATCTCATGCATGCTACTTTTGTCAGTATGCATCAGTCAGACTTGAAAAGTAGAATTTTAGATGGTCTTGTTACAGAACAGCATTACCTATAGGTAAAGGAAAACTTACAGCAAGGAGATGTACAATAGAAAATAAAGGAGTATGAGATAAAGGAAGATGGATTAATCATGCATCAAAATAGAATCTATGTTCCTAGTTCTGGATAACTGAGGAATTTGGTACTAAAGGAAATGCATGATGTTCCTTAAGTTGGACATCCCGGTTACCAGAAAACAATTATAGTAGTAAGAAGCCAGTTCTTTTGGCTGGGAATGAAGAAGGATATTGTTAATTACATAGCTGGATGTATGGAATGTCAGAAGGTGAAGGTTGAGCATAGGCACCTAGTGGGTTTGCTGCAGCCATTGCCAATTCCAGAGAAGAAATGGGAAGTTATCACCATGGATTTCATCACGAGATTACTCATAAAAAATAAGCAACATGATTCAATCATGGTGGTGGTTGAAAAATTAACAAAGGTTGCTCATTTTGTGCCTGTGAAGACAACACATAAAACGGCTAATATTGCAGAAGTTTTCATGAAGGAAATTTCTAGGTTACATGGGATACCTAGGACCATCGTCTCAGACAGAGATATAAATTTTACCTCCAATTTCTAGAGGGGATTGTTTAAAGGATTTGGCACAAATATAAACTTTATCACAACATATCATCCCCAGATAGATGGGAAAACAGAGAGAGTCAATCGAATAATTGAAGACATGCTGAGAATGTATATGATGGATAAGCCATCTAAGTGGGAAGATTACTTACACTTGGTTGAGTTTGCATTTAATAATGGGTATCAAGCTTCATTGAGAATGATCCCATTTGAAGCCTTGTATGGTAGGAAATGAAATACTCCAGTGAGCTGGGACAACCCAGCAGATAGAGTGGTACTTGGGCCGGAGTTGCTCAAGGACATGGAAGACCAGGTGGTCAAGATCAAGCAGAATTTAAAGGTAGCCCGGGATAGACAGAAAGATTATGCAGACAAGAACAAGACAATTAGAGAATATAAAGTAGGGGAGCATGTACTTTTGAAAGTGAAGCCCAAGAAAAGATATTTGAAATTGGGTAGTTGTACAAAGCTGGCAGCCAGATTCTGTGGTCCATTTGAAATATTGGACAGAATAGGGCCAGTTACATACATAATTTCATTGCCTTCTTCCATGACTGTGCATAATGTATTTCATGTATCTTTACTAAAGAAATGTGTACATGATCATAACCATGTTATTTATTGGCATCTGATTCAAGTAGAGACAGAGGGAGACTTTCAGATTTAGCCAGTGTGGGTATTGGACAGAAAGGTGAAAATGCTCCAAAATCGAGTTATAGAGCCTGTAAAAGTTTAGTGGACCTCCTACGGTCTTGAAGATGCTACCTAGGAGCATGAAGATGCCATGCAGGCAAAGTACCCACAGCTTTTTGAATAAATTTGATATTTTGATCTCTATTTTGGATATGCACTGAGGACAGTGCCAAAATAAGGGGGAGGGGATGTAACACCCCAGGTTTTGAACCCCCATTTTAAATAATGTATTGTTACAATGTTGAGAGGCCTGAGTTCCCAAACAATTATTAAAGGGGAAGTATGCCCAAGAAATGTAATGTTTTGATCATTATTAATAATAAACACATCGTTGGCTTCTAGACGGACAAGGACTAGAGTTATAGGGGGCTATGATTCCACAAGAGAGGAGGCTTGAGAGGCTAAATGTTTATTCCCATGTTAATCACATTTTTTCCTAAAGGGGGGAAATCGATTACGTGAGCTTCTTGGGGAGGCCAGGAGGTTCTTGATTTCTCCACGAAATTACTTAAACCCATCCCTGGTCTGATTGTGGGGTTGTTCATTGGCTTGTTCGCTCTGTCACCTTTGTGTTACCCCATTCTTTCCCTCACGCACCTCACACACCCTCACACACTTTCATGCACTCACCTACCCATTCATCGATCCATCCTCACCTATGTCTTGGTATGGGTAAAGGGGACCGAACTACTGAAGAAGTAGCCACAGGATAGTTGGTTGTAGTGGTTGTTGGTGTGATCAAGTTGTGCCTGGAGGCCCGCATGTCTGAGATGCATTGGCATGTGTCCAACATTGCTCACAACTGCGAGTCCTGAGAGTTCCAGCATTGAGATTATGGACCAGTTGCACTGGAGGCCTGAATAAGGAGAAGGAATGCCTGAGGGACTGTGTGGCAGAGAAGGGTGGAGGTCCATTCTCTCGAGTGGTGCAAGTTGGGTAGAAGAGAGATGGGTACTTGGATTGTCGTGGGTGCTGGGAAACCTTTGAGAGCTTGAGAGATGACTGTTTTGGGAAGCCCAGTACATTCTGGAACCGTCCTTGTGGATTCATAGCCCTAGCTCGGGGGTGAGACTGTTGTTGAGATTTGGAGAAGTGGTGTCTACGGTTGGGTGGAACATCCTTGGTTTGCAACCAATTGGTGTAATCTTTCATAAAGATAAGTGCTCTCTATTTTTTTTTGTATTTTTGTATTATTAGAACAAAAATATTTTGGGATGGTGTTTAAGTATTGAATAGACTTTATGTGTTGCAGAAGTGGGTCTGCGAGGGCCATAGGGTTTCCCTCGACATCAACAGAGGAACTGGGGAGATGAAGTGGTAGGAGGGGAAGTCGAGAGGGTGCTACAAAATGTGCAGGGAAACCTGTCACGTCTGACACACAGGATACCCATGGTTCAGGTAGAGGATCTGCCTGAAGCCATGCAGCGACAGGTGGTTGGTGTACCCAGGGCATGGGTACAACTCTTTCGGCGTCTCGCAAACGTCGTGGTTTGCTACCATGACACACATCTGGCGCCACAGGCATAGATTTCGTGGGATATTATGATACCGGTTGTATATGTATTTGAGGGTGTTAGCCCCATTTTGTACTATAAGCACCATATTTTTATGGAATATATAAAAATGGATCTTCGTCTTTACTTATATTTTACAATGTGTACATTGATGTGATGGTTTTCTTTTCTTTATTAATGTGACAAATGCCAATCTAAAACGTAATTAGCATAGGCATCAGATACATTATTAGAACTCCTAGGAATGTGATAATATGTAATAAAATCAAATTGTCGTTCCAAAAGACGTACCCGTAGGAATCGATGGAGTAAAGTAGGATCACGCATGTGGTAGCTGTCGTTCAACTGACATACTACTAACTGGGAATCCAGGCAAACCTCTAAAGAGCCAATACCATGTGAGATAGAATCGCGCAAAAGTTCTATGAAGACACTATATTCAACCACATTATTCGTGGATGGCCCTAGGAATATGCCACCTGAAGACACCAGTATACCCTCGGGTGATTAAACCACCCAAGCGTCAGAAGACAAGTTCTGTGTATGACGACTAGCTCCGTTTGCGAATCCTAGGTAAACCGAAGGCTCCGTTGACATCTGCCAACAACGGGAAAACTTGATAAGCAAGCCAAAAACATAACAAAAGGGAAAATATATGTATATACACTAAATTACATTAGTATACAAATATTTCCACCCAAGATTGGGGCTCAAGCGTAATATCTTTTCAAGTAGATCCCATTTCTGGGCTCGGCCAACTTATTCCCTTCATAATCTTCTAATTCATAGGCTCCTTTTTCTAGAACACGTTGCACGATATAGGGACCGTGCCACTTGGGTTTGAACTTGCCTACCCCCAGTGGTTCTTTGGATTGATAATATAAAAGGACCAAGTCACCCTCAATGTACAACCAAGGACAGACAGACTTATCATACTGCACCTTGACACATTTCTTATTCACCTCAATAGTTGTAAAGGCGTCTCGATGCTACTCGTCAAGACTCTCTAGATGTATAAGGCGTCACTCTAGATCTAAAGTGTCAGGTAGGAGCTCAACTGCCAACTTAAGGGAAAAGATCTCCCATTCAATAGGTAAAATTGACTCCACACTGTGTACTAACTGGAAAGGGGAAAATCCATTGGAAGTCTTAACTGAGGTTGGGTGTACCCAAAGTGTGGGATATAGCATGATGTGCCAATTGGATTTACTCTGACTAATAGTGTTTTGCAAGATGGTCTTGAGAGACTTTTTGAAAACCTCTACTTGCCCATTTTCTTGGGGGTGATAAGGAGAAGAATGACCATGTCTAAACCCCAATTTAAATTCTAGTTCTTAGATCATTTCATTATGAAAGTGATTGCCATGATCAATGACAATCTCACTCGGGATACCGAACTGGGCAATAATTTGGTTGAGTACGAAGAAGACTGCAGTCTTCCCATCGGACTTCACAGTGGGCATGGCCTCGACCCACTTAGATTCGACGGCCATAATAATGTGTTGATGCCCCCCAGCCGAAGCTGGGTTGCAATCGATGAAGTCCACCCCCCACTTGGTCAAGGGACCGATGGTAATGACTGGGTGAAGAAGGGCTGGATGCAAGCGCATTTTCTGAGTGAACACCTGGCAGGGATGATACTTCTTAACCGCTTCGATACAATATTTAATTATAGAAGGCCAGAAACAACCGGCTCGCAATATTTTTTGGGTTGTTACAATCCTGGATAAGTGACCACCACAAGCCCCTTTTTGGTCATCGTTTAAAACTGACTCGGTCTATTGGTGAGTTAAACAATGACATAAGATATCATCTATTCCTCAGTGATACAAAGTGTCGCTGACAATAGTATACTTCTTAGCTTGGTATACAATACGTCGTTGGTCATCTCGTGAAAGATGCTGAGAAAACTTCAAGGTTTGAAGATAGAGAAAAATATCTCTATACCAGGGGTTACACGATGAGATGAAAAAAATGTGTTCATCTTCAAACAAATCAACATGGATAACATCTTCATTTAATCATGGAAAATATCTCGCTTCCTGTTATAACCCTAATTTTCACCAGACATGCTTACCTGACATCAGTCCATCTCATATTCCTTCTTTGCCAAGCCAATACTAAAAAACTCTTCTTAAAAACACCCTTTTTAAAGGCACACGTGCCCTGCTCCACTACAGCCCACGTGTACACTCTAGCTGACCCACTACAACCCGTGTGTACATGCTAGCTGACCCTCTATAGCCCGCGTGTACCTACAAAAGCATGAAAAATGGAAAGTTGCAGACAGAACACACAATTTTGGGTAAATTAACTAAACCTTTAAACCGCTCATATTTGGTCACTTGAACAAATTCCTAGCCCTTTGTAGCCTATAAAAGAAGGGGTAGGGGTCCCATTTGAAAGGAGGAAAATCATAGTAAACAAACTCTATCCGATTTAGCATTCCCCTTGCCCCAACCTTTTGAAACTATTGTGTGAAGAGAAGCATATACAAAAGAAGTTGGAGCACAGTTGAAGAGGATCCTAGGACCAGATTAGAGGAGCAATGGCCAATCTCACTATTGTAAGGTTACTCTTGTGAGATTAATAAAAGAAGTACTTTTCCCATCCCGCCATATGAGATTGTCAATATTTAAATTTGATTATGTTTTGATAGAATCTCTAACCCATTAGTTTATAAATCATATGCATGTGGAGTTCTTTGTTTGTCTTGTATGAACGCAGGTTAGCATTGGGAGGAGATTTGCAGCCAAGGAGTGACCAAGCATTAAATGGATCGACATCAAACACGGAAACTAAGGTACAATAACTTGATCTTTTTTAACCTGCATTTGCATATGAATAATGGGGTTTATGATTGGGATGTTGGTAAGAAGTAGGAGACTTTAGGTCATTTTTGCATGCATGATAAAACCCTTAATGATAGTCTGTAGGAGGGATTTCCCACCCACAACAGAATTGGCGACCATACTGGGGAATCTATAGCATTTTCTGGGGATACTTTATGGGTATTTTTAAATGGGTTTCATCACCTTTTTTCTGAGTTTCTGCAAAAGTCTGAGCTAGTAGGGATTCTGGTCTTCCATACCAGTACTCCCTGCTTTCTTTGCTTGGCTGCATTTTCTTTTCGGGAAGTAACAGAGGTACACGTGGCATGTATAAGGCTTGCATGTGTGTACATATGCCCTACCTTCACACATCCTGCGTGCACACGCTAGCTGATGAAGTGTCAGTCGTGTGTTTGAGTTCAAAAAATGTTTTTTTTTTAGAGGCAACCATCCTCTTCCCTGTCAAAAGTGATCCTTCTCAGGGGTTTTATGGATCTCATTCTGGTCTCTTTTTTTGCAATTTGTAGCTTAGGTACCACCTCAGATTTGCTTTGTTCTACGAAATTTTCCTTGAATTGTTTTCCTTTTCTGTCAAAGTAAGTTCCCGAGTCTTCAAGAGATTCTGGTTCTCAATACCAGTAGTCTCTACCATTGCTTGATTACTTGTTTTTTCATTTTTTGAAGAGTTGCAGAGGTACACATAGCCTGTATAAGGCCTGCATGCATGTACACATGCCCTGACCTTACACAGCTCACATGCACACGCTGACTATTGAACTATCAGTAGCGTGCCTGTTGAGAAAATTTGTATTTAAGAAGAGGTTGTCATCCTTTTTTTTTTTTATCAAGAGTTATACCTCTCAGGGATTTCCTTGATTTAGTATTGGTCTCTATCATAGCAGTCGGAAACTTAGGTCTGATTACAGCAATAAATTTTGTTTTCATTAAAGTTTTTTCCTTGAATTTTCTTTCATAGGGTTTTTATCCAAGCGTGAGAGTCTGCTTTAATAAGATTGTGTGTTATTGTTAGTAACTCTTTGCGATTTTCACTCAGGCAAGAAGTTTTCTTAGTCTTTACTTGTCATCATTTTTCCTTTTTTCTTTGTGAGCATTAAATAAATAAAAAAAGTTTCACTTCTTTGTTTGATTGAGTAGTTGGTTGTTTTCATTAATAATCAAGGAAAAGTTTTGATTTCATAAGTTCTTGGCTATTTACTTAGGACAATAAGTAGCTCATAGTCGAGTGAAATTTTGTTTTGAGTTTGTTGTCCAAATATCTTAGAAAAAAAAAGTAGTTTGAAAAGTTGGTTAAAAAATTATAAAGTGCAAATTTGAATTTGTCAAGAAGAAGTTATTTTGTTTCTAGCTTTTTGTTTATCTTTTCTTTCATCTCTCAAAACATCACTAGTTTCACTTTCATAACCTTTGACTTAAGACAAGCCATAAAAAATTAACGATTAATTAAAACCAACTAGACTTTATGTTTGTAGGATCCATCAACTAGTCTAGGCTAGAGCCTTGATTTAGGTTAGAGAGGAAACTCTTCAAGGCTGCAAAACATACATAAGAGTCTGTGCTAGGGAGTGTTAAAAGTCCAGTATCGTGAAAGTTATCTGGGACCCCCCTCTAACACAGGGGCTAAACACGAGGTCGCGTGTGGAAAGGTAGTGGAGATAACCCCTCCAAAGCAAAAACAAGCGTAGTGGGGAACGCATATAGAGGGCTTGTCTTGGGATTCCATCGATAGCATTTACCACGGAGATTTGTGGGTCTCGAATCCGTTCGAGGTCATTAGTTGTCTTCTGGACCACTTGCTTTCGATACCCTTGATATGTTTCGGGCTTGATACCCTGCTCATTGCGGTCCACCTGACTGTCGATTGTACCCTCCTAGTGATTGTTCACACGCTGGCAACCTAGTTTCCTTTATTTTTTAGGGACTTACAAAAGTGACTGTGGGGGTAGACCCTAGTACCTAGGACAGACATCGGGCCACACTTTGCAGAGTATACCAGGAGGGTTCTTCTGTATTCAAGTTGCACTTGCATCGGTAAGTTTCTCTAGTGTTGGTTGTTGTAACTGTTCTTCCAACTAGTTTTAGTGATTTCTTGATTTATATCGTAGGGACTTTTTCTAGCGTGTGTTGTTTTTTGAACGAATAGAAAGACCTAGTGTGTCACTGATATTCTCACACAGTGGAGGGTCACGAGCTCCATCGGTCATGAAGGCTTCTGGGCCTGCCACCGGTTACACTAGAGCCACCCCCGCCATCGCTAAGGCGAAATCTAGACCAACAAGGGTATTTTGAAGCGACCGGGTCACAGGAAACTGTGCCCGACCAACATTCGGAGGAACCAACCATTTCAGACCTTGGAGCGAAAGCTCTTGGTCCATCTGAAACTCCAACCACTGGTCTTTTGGCGCCCAGGATCATACAAATTTATCCTTATGAGTGCCAGACAGTATCACACGCAGCAATGGAAACAAATGTTGCCACTTCTTCGAGGAATTCTACTATTCGCACTATGGTTGTCACCATAGGGGGTGTTCCACCTCCTAACCCACCGTCATCGGTCCAAGCCACCATGGTCTCGAATGCCTCTACCTCAAGTAGTGTTCCAATCCCATCTTTGGTGGCGTCCACTACTCCTTTCACACAGAGTGCGACAGACCCTCTGTTCTCATACAGGATGACTAGCTTAGGTACAAGCCCTGTACTTTCCTACTCCACTTTACAGACTTTAGGTATGGGGGAAGGGAGCTCTAATGCTCCTTTGCAAGGACCCATGGGGGGCACTCCAGCTCCCTTTATCACTTTCCCTTACGGAGGAGGTCATATACCTCCTTCATCCCCTTCACTTGGCGGTGCCCACCAACATTCTGTCGGGCCGAACGCACACCATAGTTCGATTGGAGCAGGGCGTCAAGGACTACCTTCTCATAGCATGTCGGTAGGTTCAAAATCATTCTATTTATTCGAAGCATTTGGTAACAATGATTTCTTGTCAGCTGCTTTCCGGGCTGGGGGCAATCCCGGTTATGGACAACCAAATCCTATGCAGGGTATTATTCCTGCACAGGGGGCAAACCCAGGAATTCCTTCTACACCAGGACCTTGGAATTCTTGGCAGGGATCAGTTCCCTCATTAGGAATGTCGATCAGGGGCAACCCCTTTCACAACCAATGGAACCCTGGGCAAGGCACGGGACCTATTCCCATGGGATCGGCATGGAGCAACCCTTCCCAAAGTCCTTCGAATGAAATGCATGCCCAACCATCTACGTCCTATTTTGGGAATCAGCCGATGATGTCTCCACAAATGCAGAATCCATACGTTGGTCATGGCCATGGTTTTTACTAGAAACCTGGCCAGAAACGCAACTTTTCCTGGCAACCTGGTGCCAGTCAAACTCTAGGCCCCTTTTTCCATGGTTATCACCAAAAACCCAAACTACCTTTCCTGACAACCTTGCACTTGCCAGACTTGACAAGGTTGTTGAATGACCCTATCTGTCATGATCTGCATTGGCCCCCTATGCCGATGAAGTTTCCTTCGAACATACCAAAGTTCGAATCCAAGCCTAATGAAGATCCAAGAGATCATGTGACTACCTTTCACCTTTGGTGCTCGTCTAATTCGTTGAAAGACGACTTCATACAGTTTTGATTGTTTCAACGCACTCTCATTGGGAGTGTTGTGAAATGGTACATTGAGCTCGAATACTCAAGATACTCTTCCTTCGGTGAATTGGAAATGGCTTTCCTAAACCATTTCCAACTACCTGTGAGATACGATGTCGGCACAGAATTTTTGGACAATTTTGAACAGACAAAGGCCGACCATATCTCTGATCACATCTGAGAATGGAGACGTCGAAAGAGTTTGATTAAGGTTCCAGTCCCACTAGAATTCCTGCTTGAGTGGTTCCTTAAGTCTTTGTTCCCGTAGTTATCCAAAGACGTCGCAACGTCGGGAGTGTTTTTCGAAGAGGATGCAATCATGAAAGCTCAATAGCTTGAGCTAATTTATTCTCAATCTGGTCTACTATACGAAATCTTGCTAGATGTGCCATGATCAATACTTGATAAAACCAGATAGAGATGTAGACAACATGCCAATGGTATTGTAGGTTCATCACAAACAAAGCCCGTTGAACAACTAACAAAACAATTGCAACAACTGTCTATACAAAACAACGGCTAGCCATACCACTAGTCCGGCTGCTCCCCCTACCCAAACGTCAGATGTACACAGTTTGCAATTGAAAAATCCAAAGGCCACCGAGCAGCCTGATGGAAAGAAGAAACAATGTAAGAAGGGTAAGGGGGATAAGAAACCCACTAATAATGTTGGCGGGGGCAACACTGAAAAAAGGAAGTTGAAGTATCCATGTAACCTATGCGTGGAAGACCACCCGACTCACCAGTGCCCTCGGCTTGCGGAGGCCCAAAAGTTATTGTCACAACAACAACCTACTATGTTAATGAACCCATTTCAACATGGGAAAAATCTAACCCAAGCCTCTATAAGTGCGGAAGGGGGTAGTCAAGGACCCCCTCCATCTTCGAGCAATCCTGCGGCTGCGAATGTGTATATGATGAAATATGATGCTTATATATCAACTAGAGCAAATGACTACAACAAGCCAAGCACCTCTGAGAAAGGTAAAGAAGTTGAAATCCCATATCTTCCTCTCCATATCGAGAAGATGTTGGGAGAAACAATGACACACATCCAAAAAGGTGCGTTTAAGAAATCTTCTCACAACCCAAATGCAAGGGCCACCCAGAACTACTCTGTGGTGGAGGATTTGTCTCAAACCCCTTGTGCGATGTCTGCTTTGGAGGTCCTCCAGAGCTGCCCTTCCCAGAGAAAGGATCTGTTAGCCACTTTAGGATCTGTCACGACTTGTAATCCAAGTACGATCATGCTTGATATGATCGACTTAAAAACTCGTCTCCCTTACCATGTAGCATTCCAGATAGTAGTGGCTTACACCATGAAAAAGTTTACTCAAAACATTTTCCGCACGGTGGTTGATGAGGGTGCCTCAACATGCGTAATGTCTTTGGTGTGTTGGAAGGCCATTGGCCAACCCTCTTTGTCTCCGTCACCTACTCTTCTTACCGCTTTCGGCAGTCATTCATTCCAACCACATGGCAGCATCCCCTCTTTTCCCGTGCAGTTAGGAGGGAAGACCGTGTGTGTCGAGGTTGAAGTGGTTGATGCATCTCTCGACTACAATCTCTTGTTAGGAAGGAGTTGGACCTATACCATGTAAGCAGTGGTAGCTACAGTTTTTCAGGTCTTCTTGTTTCCACACAACGGGTGGATCGTGACCATTGATCAGTTGTCTTTCTCTTGTCCTGACCCTTCATTGGGGGCATCCGCGGTCTCGATGATTGATAACCCTCAACCCGGCATCATCAACATAGGGGTTGGTTTGTGCCCACCTTTGATGGGTACTTTCGATTACCCGCCTCCTCAAGGCGATGTTAATTTCATATCAGACCACCATAAGGTTGATATTTTCCAATTTTTGTCATTTTGCACGACTTGCTTCAATGATCCATGCATTCTTCCTTCCCCATCAGCCACAATGGAAGGGACAGGGCACCATGGTATGTCCATGTCCTTGTCAGTGGCAGAAGTGGCATACTCTTTAGTCCAGCAAGCTTCTGTCGACCCCGATCCGACTCCTGCACAAGAGTTAGATCCGATTCTAGAGCCTATTTGGGCTCAAGGTTCCCTCGCTGATACAGATTATTTAGACTTATTGTTTCCCTCAGATGAATCAATTATTGAAGCAATGACTAGTCTGGATAGACCCTGGGATGATCTCCATCACAGATATTATTTCCTCCCAGAGTTAAAAATAATTGAAGCAGGAGAATCCACTTTGACTATGACTGGAGATAGGTCTTGTCCTATCAACCCCTTGGCTACACACGCTATCTACATCGAAGGAAATATGGCAACCATCGCTAAAAAAATACCTATAGATATCTCTAGAACCCCTGGTGTCATGGAGAATGTTTTTGTTGGAACGAACTTCTCCCCTGAGATGATGCCAGGCATCGACCCACTAAGTGTCAAGCATGAGCAATCTTTGTTGTCTTTCAAGCTCCCTTTGAAATCCGAAAACAACATCCGGCGAGACTGTATTTATGTTTTTCGATCGCATCTGGATTAAATGAGAAAATAAAACAATGATGGGTCTTCTTTTAAGCCCTTTTCAGACCCTATAAACATGAAAATATTGTTGAGCGATCTTGTGTCCTTTCACGCTCTCTAAACTGAAATTTGAAATCATGTCTGTCCGGTGGTAGTTTACCCCTTTTTCGGTCTGGATGGTCAATTGTATGAACAAAGGTATACTCTATGGGCCTCAGTTCTCTAGAAGAGTATTCTCAGGTATAATTTAAATCATTTTCGGGCCTCAGGGACTAAATCTATGAAAAAGATACCCCCACAGAGTCCATAGTTAAGCTCTTTTCAGACTCCCTAAAATTGAAAAGATTGTCGGGTGACCTTGTTCCTTCACACTCGTTAAAATGGGCCAGAATAACATCCTATGGAGTCCATAGCTAAGCTCTTTTCAGACTCCTTAAAATTGAAAAGATCGTCGAGTGATTTGGTCATTATCACACTCGTTAAAATGATTTTGAATAGACATCTTTTCGGTGCTAGTTTACCCCTTTTTCGATCTGACTAGACTACCTTCAAAAAAGGTACCCCAGTGGAGTCTCCTTTTACATTTTTTCAGACTCTCTAAAAATGAAAAAATGCCGAGCTTACCTTCTCTGGGATCAATAAACTTACATTGAAGGACGTTAACATTGTGTCTTGTTAACCACATTTTCATTCCTGCGTCTTTGGCCTAATGTCGTCTCCATGTTGCTCTCAACTGAATCATCTGAAGCATGCCTTATAACGCAAGCCTTGTAGCAGTTTGATTTTGCGTCTTGACACCTTGACCCCTGGAGGGATTTTTCCTAGTGTCCTTGCTCTAAACATCAGTCTTTTCCTTGCGCCTAGAACTAGTATGTTTGTGACACTTGTTCCTCCTTTGTAACGTAGCATTCTTTTATTCTTTTTCCAAAATTTTTGAAAAACACAAAAAAATCAAATATACCCCAAAAAAAGGAAGGGAAAAGTATTTTCTTTTTATTGGCAGCACAATGAGTTGCCCTTCGATAAATCACATCCTTTCGTTTGTTCGTCAAGCCCTGGGATTTAATATGACCTTAGGAATTTGTTCTTGCTACATAGAGTTGTGTCCTCCTCTATTTGGTTATTCTTCCAAACATATGGAGAGTTTGCATTGCCTCCTACATTGTGAACTTATGTCAATTCCATGCTGCCTGAGTCTCATCTTTTGTCGTGCTATTGGCCAAGGGAATTTTTTACCAAAGCTTGAGTCGCCCCTCTGCAATTTGTCTCTTGCCCTCATGCCCGTCCATCCTAAAATTCTAATCAAGTCTTTGTTTGAAATCAATGAAGCCTTCAGTCTGATCATCAAGATCCTCTAGTCCATGCCCGACGAGATTTCGAAGACCTCTGGGTTGCAAATTTGCACACTCATATTACACTCCTACCCGAGTTTTGAATATTTTGAATTTGTTGCTCGAGCTTTGAAGACCTCATCTCCAGCCACCAGGCCTTATTAGCTTCTAGAAGATGGATACTATACATGTATATATTTTTGATTTCGAGATGTAGATCCGTTGTGTATTTCTCGTGGCTACACTTTATATAGTTATATGACATGGATCTGCAGTGTATTTGATTGGCAACCATGATTTTAATTCATCCCGAGCATGGGTATGCCTGCCTCGGTGAGACAATTGTTATTTTGTAGATGGCACCTTCCGAATTCTGGTCCCTGGGCTCACCAGTTTGGTACATTGGTGAATATTGATAATGTATTTCAGCCATCAAATGCTCTTTTGACCTCACACATTAGGGGGCATCTGTTATAACCCTAATTTGCACCAAACATGCTTACCTAGCATCATGCCATCTCATATTCCTTCTTTTCCAAGACACTACTGAAAAACTCTTCTTAAAAACACCCTTTTTAAAGGCACACACACCCTGCTCCACTACAACCCGCGTGTACACTCTAGCTGACCCACTACAGCCTGCGTGTACACGCTAACTAACCCACTATAGCCCGCGTGTACCTACAAAATAACGAAAAATGGAAATTTGCAGACAGAACACACAGTTTTGGGTAAGTTAACTAAACCTTTTGACCGCTCATAGCCGGTCACTTGACCAAATACCTAGCCCTTTCTAGCCTATAAAAGAAGGGGTAGGGGCCCCATTTGAAAGGAGGAAAATCATAGTAAAGAAACTCTACCCGATTTAACATTCCCCTTGCCCCAACCTTTTGCAACTATTGTGTGAAGAGAAGCATATACAGAAGTAGTTAGAGCACAGTTGAAGAGGAGCCCAGGACCAGATTCGAGGAGCAGTGGCTGATCTCACTATTGTAAGGTTACTCTTCTGAGATTAATAAAAGAATTACTTTTCCCATCCCGCCATATGAGATTGTCAATATTTAAATTTGATTATGTTTTGATAGAATCTCTAACCCATTAGTCTATAGATCATATGCATGTGGAGTTCTTTGTTTGTCTTGTATGAATGCTGATCAGCATTGGGAGGAGATTTGAAGCCAAGGAGCGACCAAGCGTTAAAGGGATCGACATCAAACACGGAAACTAAGGTACAGTAACTTGATCTTTTTTAACCTTGCATTTGCATATGAATAATGGGGTTTATGATTGGGATGTTGGTAAGAAGAAGGAGACTTTAGGTCATTTCTGCATGCATGATAAAACCCTTAATGCTAGTCTGTAGGAGGTATTTCCCACCCACAACACTTCCCACACATTCGTCGAGAATATAATCTATGAAATGCGTGGGGAATTTCTCTTTAGGACAAGCCTTGTTCAGGTCACGAAATTCCATACATACACAGATAGTTCCTTGATTTTTATTCATAGGAACGGGGTTGGATAACCATTCGGTCAAGGGAACCGGGTAGGTGAAGCCGACATTAAGCAACTTCTCCACCTCTGCCTTAATAGCAAGGGCCTTCCTAGGATTCACAGCTCTAGGACATTGTCGAACATGTTTAGTATCTGGATAAGTTCTAATCTCATGATCGACAATACGAGGGTTGCTCCTTGGCATCTCTTCATATGACCAAGCAAATACATCTCGAAATTATTTGAAGAGTTCGGTGTAGATCAAAATTTCTTCAAGCGAACAATCCGCACCTATATTTACGTTTTCAACCTTGCCAGGGGTATGAGAGATATCGATCGTGAGGGTAGGGTAAATACTCACGATGTTTCCTTCGGCATAAATGTTGTGCGTATCAAGTGGAACCATGAGGTGACCGACTATCTCACTCAAGGTAGATCGAAAGTCATCTCGTTTGATTCTTTCAAGATCTATGAGAAAATAAGATTGATGATGCATATCATCCCAAGGTCTATCAGAACCATTCATGGCTTCGAGGATGGCTTCATCCGAAGGCAAATTATCATCTAGGAAATCATGTGAACTAGACAACGAAGTGGCCCATATAGGCCTAAGAATAGGATCCTCCTCATTCGTCGGTGAGGTAATAGGATCGGGATCGGCGGAAGAGTCAATAATAGCTTGATACGCAATCTCTGCGGCCGATAGTGGCATGGCCATGCCAGCATGCAACTGACCTTCACAAGACAAAGTCGGGGAAGGTAGGGTCCATGGATCACTAAAATAAGAAGTGTGGAAAGGAATAGACCTCCCTGTCGAAGCGAGATTACTAGACATGGCGTAAATGTGGTGAATCAGTGTCGAGAAGTCGAAATTACCCATGAGGGAAGAATACATACCAACATCGATATTCTCAGTTGTCGGCTGAGAATTGTCGATCACAAGGATCAACGGTCCAACAGATGCATTAGGAATAGAGTATGCAAAGGATAATTGATTGATCGTCACGATATTCCCTTGATGAGGAAAGAAAAGCATACGGAAGACAAATGATACGACGACGACCATAGCATAGGTCCAATTGTGTCCTAGTAACAGGTTATTATCAAGAGGTGCATCAACTACCTCTACTTCCACCTCTACCGTCTTCCCACCTAACTGGATCGGAAAGGCAGGGAGAACACCATGAAGGAGAAAGGAATGAACATCGAAAGCAGTCAACATGTTCTATAACTTGGAAAGAGTCAGAGAACCGAGAGCTTTCCAACAGACCAGGGACATCATGCAAGTGGAAGCACCTTCATCAACAACCGCGCGTTTGATGGTATACTTGGAATAATCCATGAGGATTTGGAAGGCCACATTGTAAGGTAAGCAAGGCTTCACATTCGTGACATCAAACTTGATAACTTGTGAGCCACTAGGTTCAAGAGCTCCTAAAGCAGAGAGTAAGGTATTCCTCTATGAGGGACACATCTGGATTACCTCTAAATCCAACATCGCACAAGGGTTTTGGCCCAGGTCCTCAACAATAGAGTAGTTCTGGGAAGCTCTAGCATTAGGGTTGTGGGTAGATCTCTTGAGTACTCCTTTCGGAATACGATTCATTGACTCTAGTTTCTCAATTTGTAAGTTTGTCTCCGGAGGGGGAGGAGGAGATTCTAGACTAGGATTAGCTTTTGAAGAGCTATAATCTCGAGAGCGGGTGGCTACATCAATTTTTTCATCGACCATATTGATACAAACATGGTCGCCATCTTGCGACGGTGGGTTTTGACTCCCACGGACCTCATTTTCAGCATTCAAAGAGCTTGAGGCTAAGTGCTGATTATGTGGGAATGGATTCGTCATTACGACAGGCGGTAGATTTAAAAGCCTCGCAGCCTCTGCAAGTTTGGGGCATAAATGTGTAAGGTGGTCATCAGTACAAATGTTACAAGGAAACTTCACCTTATGTTTCTCTTTCTTTCCCTCTCCAGCATTAGACTTCCCAATATTATCATTGTCCTTAGGTTTGTTACCATTTTTCCCACCCTTACGATTATTTCAACCTTTCTTCTTATTCCCTCCTGGTTGTTGGCTACCATTTGGTTTTGTCGACAATTGCATGGAATGTAAATCCGCCCACTGAGTGGGGTTAAAGGACACAGATGAAGTTGGCCCTCCAGCAGACTGGCCTAGAGACAAGTTCTTCAAGTGGCTTGTCACCGAGTCTGCGGATATTACATTGGCGGAGCCTACAATACCATTGGCATGAGGCCCAGGTTTTTGTCTAGGGTAGTAAGTCGACTGCGGTGCATCTAGAAGAAGATGGTATAACATCCTAGACTTAGCATATATCAAATCTAACTGTTGGGCTCTAAAGATAGCTTCTTCCTCAGTGGTAACCCCAGAAGTAGCAACATCCTTCGAGATAGGAGCATGCAAAGAGTTGAGAAACCATTCTAAAAGAAAGACCGAGGGTATAGGAGTCTTAATCAACCTCTTCCATCTAGGCCACTCCTGGATATGGTCTGAGATATGAGTGGCGGTATCCTGGCGTAAAGTCGACAAGAGTTCGAGGCCAGCATCATAACGAATGGGCAACTAGAAGTGGTTAAGAAAGACCATAACCAATTGATTAAAGGTCCCATATGCCCCCCTAGGTAGCTCAATATACCATTTCATAGCAACTCCAATGAGAGTGCGTTGAAACAATATTAATCTAATAGAATCGTCATTAAGAGAATTTGATGAGCACCAAAGGTGAAAGGTAGTGACGTGATCACCAAGATCATCTCCATTCTTACCTTCAAACTTTGGAATGTCCGAAGAAAGTTTGGTGGGGATGGGGGTCCATGTAGGATCATGAATCACGGGGTCGTTCATTGACTTAGTCAGATTTGGTAGAATAAGCATAGCCATAAAAGGAAGGCGAGGTTGTGACATCTGGCCCCAACCTCCCGGGAAAGATTATGCATTGGGAACTGCATCCCATCTAGGATTTTGGTAAGAACCATAACCATGTCCGATATTATAAGGCCCTCCTACAGGCTGATTCATAAAAGGTTGGTTGGGCATCATACTGGCAGGAATGTTCTGTTGAGGATTATAAAAATTGCCCCCAGCCGGATTAGATCTGGGTTGGGGGTTACAAAACATTGCCCCCAATCGGAATAGATCCAGGTTGGGGGTTGCCCAAAGTGTAATACTGACCTCCTTTGGGTGGGAACCTGGAGGATTGAAGTGGATTTGTCATGCCAAAATCATTGGTCGGAATCGGCATCAAGGAGGTAGGGGTATAGGGTGTAACTTGAGCCGAAGCTTGTCCATCAGGTTGGTTGTTCCATCCAGAAGTAATAGGATTGGACCTGGAATTAAAGGTAGTAATACCTCCTAAATTAGGAGTAGTAATACCAAACGGAAATAGGGTGTAAGGAGGTGTAGTGCCCCCAAGTAAAATGCTAGCATTAGGGCTAGCAGTTGAAATGGTATTCGAAAACTGTGAAGTAAATTTATGCATACCATAAGAAAATGGAATAGAATCCATACGGATGGACTGAACATTGTAACCTGGTGAGTGACCAAAAGCCCCAAAAGGGTTCGAGGAAAGATATTGGGCATTAACTACAGACCGAGCCATAGTAATGACAGGTGCCTCCGGCGCTGCAACTGAGGTGGTTGCAGGAGTTGAAGGGGTGTCATTAACTACAGTGGGTATGGGATTCGAAGAGCTCCTGGTACTCTGAACATTAGGTTCAGTACTGATCTTTATAGATTCGCAAGTCTGAACGGTGGATCTGTGTGTACCACACCTAATAACTCTACACCTTTTAGAAGGAAAAGGCTCAAAATCCGGTGGTAACTGTAACAAACGACGAGACCAGCAGTGAGGATGATCTGGCTCCACGATGACTCGTGACTCAAAAAATAAAATAAATATCCTAAGGCCAACTAGTAATCAAAGAGCATACCAAAAATTCAGACGACCAATATGCATGCAAACAGGCTAAAGTGGTTGAGTGGCCTCCCTCCCTAAAGAAGGTATGTCTCATCCAAGAGGGACCTAAGACTCCCTGCTAAAGATCGGAGGTAATAGAATCAGTTATAGGGGCCCTCATGGGCTTAACAACCAGTCGATCAGATCCCCCCGGAGTGGTAATCCTCCATAAAGTTTGTGTGTTGTCCGACCCCTATTTGACCCACGGTACTAGCAGAATAACCCTGCAAGTAGCCTATGAGATACCTAAGTCAAGAAACTAATAAGCCACTGTATAGCCGATGCACAAGCGAGCAATCGTAAGTCCAGATCACCGTATGGGTAGGGTAGAAAATCCCGAAACCTTGAAATCACCACCTCTCACGGAGGTATGGGCACTAGCAAGATCCCCAAATACGAATAAATCCACAAAAATATCTCTGATGCTAGGCAAGTATCAGGGGGATATCCCTTCAACCAACTTCGCGCGACCTCATGATTAACTCCGGTGTGAGCGGAGCCTCCTGATCTTACCAATTATACAATGGACTTCTCAACTCCCTGTCTCAGACACAGATGTTGATTTAATTGCCTTGGAGAAGTTTACTCACAAAATCCTATTCCAAGGCACTAAATCCTAGGCTAGTTTGTGCACCCTAAAAAATAAAATCGTGACTAATCAATTTTAATTTAAAGCGTAAATTTTATTGGTCGTGATTACTCAAAAGGGTATGGAAATGAAACTCATGATGTTATGACTCTGCAAGAAAAGTAAATATAAATATAATGAAAATTCTAACCTTAACTTTTCAATGAATGATATGCTTATAAAAACAATGCAATTTTCAATTTCAACTCTGCAATTCAGAAGTAAAATGCAATCTCTCACTAAATGCACTAAGCTAATGATAAAGATTCAAAAGACAAAAATCCCAAGCAATGCAAAATGCCTATTTTTTTTGTATTTTCAATATACTAAAAAGAAAATGCATGGACTGATAAGCAACCTGATATATAAATTCTACTGTGTATAAAAGAAAAACTTAGGCATAATACCAAGTAGCAAAGCACACAACCCAATAGTACAAGGAAAAATCAAAATGAAAAGACAAGAAGATTCTGCCCAGAAATTCAACTCCAAACAGGTTTCCTGTCATCCCAGAGACACCTAACAGGCACTACAGAGACCTAAGAAAGCTCAGCAACCATCATATCCCACCCAGCAATCACCAAACCAACCAAAAAGCAAGGAAAAAAAGGTGTACGTGAATGTTCAGGAAAATAGGGCGTATATATGCGTATTGCAGTGAGAAAGAACGCGTGTGTACGCGAATGTCAAGGAAAAAGGCACATATATGCTTTGAAACAAGGCCAGGCAAGGGAGAAAGGCTGAAAACTCAGACCCGGAGTGAACAGAATCTGTCAAGCAGTGATACGACAAGAACCAAAAAGGAAAGAGAGCACTGTAAGGAGAAAAAGTACTCCAAACCCTTAGAAAGAAAATATCCCCAGTGGAGTCGCAAATTCTGTTACGAGGGAAAAACTCTTTATGGATAGAGTAAACCACAACAAACAGGTATGATTGCAGAATTCAACTCAATTCCAACATATGTTATATAAACCAATGTGCAAACAAGATAAGAAAGAGGCCTACCTCGATCCAACGTTTGATCATGTCCACCGTTGAGCACTTCAACCCAAAGCTTTATATCTGCAACAAGTTCTCAACAAACAAGCAGAGAAAGCATATAGTGATAATATAAAGGGGTTATCACATTAAACAACATAATCCATTAATAAACATAACAAACATGCCCATGGATAGTAATCATATATTTGCAAGATATCAATAGGATGGGAAATGAGTATTTCTATTAAGTATGATCAGCAGAAGCGTAAACATTACAGACTTCCGTGTCGGCACGGTTCGGAACCAAGAAACCAAGTTCCTTCCAACTGGGCCTCCACCACTTCAATCCTCCATTAAAGGCAAGCTCATAGACGGGAGACAATGAGGTTATCCAACAATAAGGGAAGAGCTTGGGGGTTGAACACTGTGTTCAGACTTGAGGGACAAAGGGATGCATACTCAATATGAAGTAATTTCTCTAGAGTAACTTTTCTCTCAAAGTTGAATGCTCTCTCCTCTTTTCCATAGCTCAGAATTGGTCTCTTATAGCCTTCAAAATGCAACTGAAGGGCCGATCTGGAACGTTTCCAGTATATGGAAGGCCAAGGATCAGAGATCTCTTGTCGTGACATGGAAACCTAACTCCATTTTTGTATTTTCTGGCACAAATCTTGATGTACGTGGGCTGTAGTGGATCATCCAGCATATACACATTTTGTATAGTATATAGGGAATGTGTATGTGGAAAAATATGTATTTTTAGCTATGGATTCATCAAAAATGGATGATAAGTCTGCATAGGGAAATGGAGAAAGGCCCTCTGTGCAAGATTGCATAAGGTGAGGCAAATCTTTCTATAACAAAGGGATAGGGGAACGACAAGGGAATTTTGTATGTCTGATACTTGATGTATGAGCACAATGCACACATATTTTTTAATGGATGTTCTGAATAAGATAATAAGAAGTCGGTCGTTGTGGACGTATCCCATCTTGGGTGAACCATGTTTAATCATGTTGTCTATGTGTTATGTTGCGATTGTTATGTTTATTGCACACATATAATTTATTTTTGGTTACTATGAATATGTTACATGTTAATATGTTTTTTTGCACATGATATAAGGAATAATGAACAAATGCTAAGTATAATGGTTGTAAGGACTGTCTCCCATCCCTTCGTCACTACAGAAACTTGGTTCCTGTAGCTCCCATAGATACCTTGGGTGAGAATTCATCTTCTTGCAGGTGATGTCGAAAGGGCCAGTATCGGATGGTTTTGTTGGTGAATTCATGTTGAACCCGGGGTATTCCCATTGTGCACCAACACCCATTCTCTCCCCCAACAATAGAAGAACCATCAAAATGCCTACCCATTCAACAGATTTTCCGATAAAAAAATTCCCAAACCCATCAATCATTTGGGCATTGATAGACGTAAAAAATATGCCATCATATGTACAATTATTGGAAAGACTTTCACTTACCCTATGTCAAAAGTAATGGCTGCAAATAAAGGTGCCTCAACCATCTTCTCACTAAAATAGAGGTCAAGGATTCTTTTGCATTTGCATAAACACACATCAAAAAATCAAGGAAGATATATGCACAACAACAAAACAACTTATACCCCACAAAATTTCAATTTATATGCCCTCCTTTATTTATACCTCAAATTTGAGTTATTTACACTACAACAAAATGGAAAAAGGATTTCACCAATAAGCATAATGAATTAATTGAATAAGATTGAACACTCACCCCTTGCATCCACTCATGCCCCACAAAATTTCAATTTCTATGCCCTCCTTTCTTTACACCTCAAATTATTTCTATTTACACTAAAATCCAAATGCCAAAAGGATTTCACCAATAAACATAATGAACTAATTGAATAAGATTGAACACTCACCCTTTGCATCCAATGTCACACCCAATTTGATTTTCTCTGTGTAGAGGCATTGCTTTTGCTAAAAAGTTGAAAGTTTGGCTTCTCATCACTATCCACCATTGATACCATGGTGTCCTCCTTGTTACCATCAGAAGCTATAAACCCATTCTTCCCACGACACTAATGATCTATTGTAGCGAAGGTCGAACAATTAGAGTTAATAATATGGAGAGAGTGTATATTCTTCAAGTAGGAGCATGTTATAATGATGAGAGAAAAAATTATAAGTGTTAGTGTCGCACCCACTCCTCCCATCATGTATGGAGCCAACGACTCCCATGAAAAAATCATTTTGTCATTTCCATTGCCATTCGGAGAAATCCATTCTACATATTTATAGCCATATTCTCATAGCTCATTGCACAAGGACATTAGGAAAGAAAAGGTTGAGCTAAGAATTACATGCCATGCATTTTATCAACAAGTTGAGTAAATGATGTCGATTCTCCACGTCTTCGATTTGCAAGGAAAATTATCGACACATTGTATGGTGTGCATTTATGCATGTTAAGACCAGTTTATATTCAATTATCTCTTCATGCATATATTTTCCTAGGGAGGTGTAACACCCCAAGTTTTGAACCCCCATTTTAAATAATGTATTGTTACAATGCTGAGAGGCCTGAGTGCCCAAACAATTATTAAAGGGGCAGTATGCCCAAGAAATGTAATGTTTTGATCATTATTAATATTAAACACATCGTTGGCTGCTAGGCGGTCAAGGACTAGAGTTATAGGGGGCTATGGTTCCACAAGAGAGGGGACTTGAGAGGCTAAATGTTTATTCCTATGTTAATTACCTTTTTTCCTAAAAGGGGGGAATCAGTTACGTGAGCTTCTTGGGGAGGCCAGGAGGTTCTTGATTTCCCCATGAAATTACTTAAACCCATCCATGGTCTGATTGTGGGGTTGGTCATTGGCTCATCCACTCTGTCACCTTTGCATTACCCCATTCTTTCCCTCACACACCTCACGCAGCCTCATGCACTCACATGCACTCGCCTACCCATTCATCGATCCATCCTCACCTGCGTCTTGTTCTAGGGAAAGGGGACAGAACTGCTGAAGCAGTAGCCACGAGATAGTTGGTTGTAGTGGTCGCTGGTGTGATCCAGTCGTTCCTGGATTCCCGCATGTCTTAGATGAGTTGGCCTGTGTCCATCATTGCTCACAGCTGCGAGTCCTGAGAGCTCCAACATTGAGATTCTTGACCAGTTGCGCTGGAGGCTCAAATAAGGAGAAGGAATGCCTGAGGAACTATGTGGCAGAGAAGGGTGGAGGTCCATTCTCTCGGGTGGTGCAAGTTGGGTAGAAGAGAGTTGGGTACTTGGATTGTTGTGGGTGTTGGGAAACCTATGAGAGCTTGAGAACTAACTAGTTTGGGAAGCCAAGTACACTCTGGAACCATCCTTGTGGATTCATAGCCCTGGCTCGGGGGTGACACTGTTGTTGAGATTTAGAGCAGTGGTGTCTACGATTGGGTGGAACATCCTTGGTCTACAGCAAGTTGGTGTCATATTTCATAAAGATAAGTTCTCTCTATTGTGATATTATTATCGGCATATGAATGTATTTCCGCTATATATTTAATTATCGTTAATTGAATATTTAGAATATGCATGCTTGTTGGATATTGTTTTTCATGTCGTTAATTCTCTTATCTTATGCATCCTTAATAAATAAAGAAGGTATCGGTATGAGAAAGAAGTCCAAGGTTGGGCTTCCAGGTAGCATACCCGAGCCTGTGGCTGGCTGGGGATGTTACAGTTTGGTATCAGATCTTCTAGTTGAAACACTGGGTTGGTATGGGTCGGGTCTATTGGTCAAAGTCTCATGGTCGAGATCGAACTCTGACCGTGAAGTTGAAAATCTCAGGAGGAATGGCATTGTAGAATCTACGCATGAGTTAGATCATCAGAGACCCATTGTAAGGGGTTCGAAGGATCATGACCATCCCCTTCGAATTCAGGAGCGATCGCCACTATAGGATCAGGGGAGATCCGAGATCGTTGGGTCAAAGAGACGGGTGGCACGAGATCCACAACTCCGGAAGTTTGTGGACGGGGAGAAGGTGAAGTAGCCGAAGTAGATCCTGACCGTCGATCACCAAGAGGTACGTGTCAGCGGATCAATAACTCAGGGGAAATCTGTTCGAGAGGTTTTCAGTTGAGATTTGAAACTCCCGAAGTCCAGAGAGTCGGAGAACTGAAGTAAATCTCGATCATCCGATCATCCGAAATAGATCTCATTCGCCATATCATACAGAGTAAATCTCAAGCGTCGGATCGTCCGAGGTGAATTAGGGTCATCTGATCGAGAAGAGACATGGCATAAATCTGTGAATTTCGGGTAAAGGCCTGAAGTAAGCCTCAATCATCTAATTCAAGAGGACACACGACAGAATCCCTTGTACTTCGAGGAGGTTTGAAGTTTGATATTTCTGAAACCCGAAGACCCAAAGGGATCTCAGCCATTGATCTGCTTAGAACCATGCGTCATGAGATCCAGGGCTTCGGATAAAAGCCAGTGGGGCCAGATAAGTCTTGGAAGTTTAGATCTCCGAAGTCCAGAATCTCGAAGTAAAACACAACCATCAGATTAAGGAGGACATGTGGTGCAGATCCGTCGACTCCAGGTGAAGACCCGAAGTGAATCTTAGTCGTCCAATCTAGGAGGACCCATGGTGACGGATTGGCCAGTTCGGGAATTCGGAGTTCGAGAGAATTGGAAGTGTGCTAGTATGAAAAATCACGAAGTCCCAAAGCTTGAAGAGACGAAGTGATGGGGCATGAAAACATAACCTAGAGGTTATGTGGACCATGGAATTCCCAAAGTGACGTGGCTTGCGGACGTCACCTGGGATGACGTGGACACATGGAATGTGCACCATATGTCAGTAAGTTTTGAGCATTTGAAGTATTGAAAAGTCAGTTAGAACGTGACACGTGGAACCCGCCTGATTGGGCCACTTGTCTACTTCCAGTATTTCACCACGTGGCGACAGATCGTGCAGTCCGGAGACTGGACACTCTAGAGGGGAAAGATGTGACAAGTTGCGTTGGGTTGAAAACTCCTGAAGGCCAGAGTACATATCGACCGTTGATTCCAGAAGACACACGTCGAAGGATCGTCGACTTCAGGTGAAAGCACTCCGAGAGAAAGTGCAGGAGGGAAGTTGAAACTTCCGAAGCCCGAAGAGTTGAAGCGATTCACAGTCGTCGATCTGTGGGAGGACACACATCGACAGATCATGAACTCCGGGTAAAAGCATTCCAGGAGGAGGAAAGTGAGGAAATTTGAGACTCCTGAAGTGTGGAGTCCCGAAGTGGATCTCGATCGTTGATCACGAACGAGGATGAGGACCGTTGATCCGGTCTTGGCTGAAATTTCCAAAGTCCTGAAGCTCTGGACAAGCGCTTTTCCAGATAAGCACAGGGTCATGGCCATGGTCATATGCAGATTGAGAGCTGAGGGAAGGAGGGCTAAGGGCCAAATTGGTTTTCTTCGAGACATAAAATTGTTAATGAAGGAGTTAGTCGTGGTTTATAGTCGCGGTCACCTGGGAAGGTGATTTGAAGGAAGCGCCTGCGCAGGATGAAATTTTGTGTCAGCCAAGGATAACAGGACACTGTTATTTTCAAAAAATGGGGATATGATATCCATGAACAAAAACAAGAAAGAGACTTGTAGCATGGTTTGGCAATTTGTTTATCATATGCATAGTTCTAACAAAATGGTCGCTTGCACATTTTGCAGAATTAAGGGGCTTAAGCACATCATCTCAGGACGTGTATTGAGGAAATGGAAGAAGGCGATGGAGCCTCCAGTCATGATAAGGAGGCCGAAGGCTAGAATACCAGAGTCAGTAATGCAGAGACAGAGTCCAACAGAGGCAAGGAAAAAGGAGAGAAGGAAACGTTAATAGAAATGGTAAGGAGCCTGAAGATGCAAGTGCAGAGCTACAAAGCAGACAATGAGAGACTGATGAGAGAGAAAAGTTAGATAAATGCTCGAGTGTTGAAGAGATTAGGTCAGTTGCAGAGGCAAATGAAGAAGGGATCAAACTCAAGACAAGAGGAAGGAGGCAGGTGTCATGAAAGAAGATATTCTCGTGGAAGAGATGGTTATTCCAGAAGTGCTAGCAGAGCTCGTAAACACCACTCACCTCCTCACTCAGAAAGAAAGTTTTATTCGTCGGAAGATCCCGTAAGCAGTCCATAGGTGTCCCCTGTTAGACAACAAAGAAGGAAGCAAGAGGTAGATATTTTGCAAGGACAGTTGAGGAAGCTCAAGCCACCTTCCTTCGATGGTGAAAGAGAAAAGGAAGACAATGTTAAAGCATGATTGATTGGGCTCCAGAGATATTTTTAGTTGCATAACTATTCATCAAACCTGGAAGCCAGGATTTCCACCTACCATTTACACGGGAAGGTTGCGATGTGGTGGGACCAACTGAAGCAAGTGGAACATGTTAATGAAAGTAGGATCACTTTGAAACAGTTCAAGAATACTTCCAGAAGGAGTACCTCTTAGAGCATTTCTGTGACAAGAAAATGTAGGAGTTCTTTGAACTCGGGTTGGGAAGCATGACTATGGCAGAGTACGAGAAGAAGTTCTTGGGATTGTTAAAATATGTCAATTTCATTGGTGATGAGAAAGTGAAAATACAGATATTTCTAAGTGGATTTCCATCCTTCTATAAGGAAAAGATCAAGTATGATGAACCCAGGACCTTGACTGAGACCATCAGGAAAGCTAAATACATGTATGAGCAAGGTTAGGAAAGAGAATCCCTGTAGAAATCTTGGAAGGACAAGAAGAATGAGAAGTTTGATCAGAGGAGGAAAGGATTCAAGCTTCCCTTCAATAGGAATGAGCCTAATAGAAATCGTCAAGATTAGTATGCTAAGGGGGAATCCAAGAAAGAAGATTCCTCGGGGAAAAGGGGAAGACCACCAATCCACTGCTAGGGATGCAAAGAAGATCACCTGTACAAGGATTGCCCACACAGAAAAGACAAAGTGAAGACTGTGCACAACATCCAAGAGGCTACAATAGTTGAATATAAGAGAAGAATCTATGCAACTTTAAATGATCAACAAGCAGAGTACCAGTCCAATATGATCGAGGTGGAAGGTAAGATCATAAATCATCCTAATGCTATTTTGATTGATTTAGGAGCAAGTCATTGTTACATTGATCGAAAGATAGTGGATAGACCGCATTTGGAGAAAAGTATACTTGGAAAAGCAAGTTTGGTTCAGTTAGCCACTGGAACCAAAAGAAGAATGCATGATATGGTCAGAAGTTGTTCCATAAGTCTTAATGGCATGAATACTAGTACTGATCTAAATATCATACCATTGGGGTCTTATGATGTTCTGATTGGAATGGATTGGTTGGGAAAGCATCATGATGTCATAGATTGTCATAACAATACATGTACATGTCTTGATGGAAATGGAAAACAGAGCACTATGAAAGGAGTTCCAAGACCCATCTCTATAAGGGAGATTTCGGCCTTACAGCTAAAAAGATGTTTTAGGAAAGGATGTCAACTGTATGCAGCTCATGTGGAAGAGCTAGATAATACAAAGGGGCCAAGCCTTGAAAATTTCTTGGTGCTACAGGAATTTGAAGATGTATTCCAAGAAATACCCAGATTGCCACCAAAAAGGGAGATAGATTTCTCCATTGATTTAGTAACAGGAGCTGCCCAAGTGTCAAAAACACCTTACAGAATGAGCACACTAGATTTAAAAGAAATACAAATGCAGTTGGAGGAATTGTTGAAGAAAGGGTACATACGTCCAAGTGTTTCACCCTGGGGAGCACCAGTACTTTTTGTCAAAAAGAAGGATGGAACCTTGAGGCTGTGTTTTGACTTCCGACAGCTGAACAAGTACACTATAAAGAACAAGTATCCTCTACCCCGAATTGATGACCTCTTTGATCAGCTAAGAGGAACAAAGATATTTTCAAAGATTGACCTGAGGGCAGGATACCATCAGGTAAGAATCAAGGAAGAATACATTCATAAGACAGCCTTTAGGACTAGGTATGGGCATTATGAATTTGTGGTGGTGCCATTTGGACTGACCAATGCACCAACTGTCTTCATGTGCTTAATGAATGACATATTCAAAAATTATTTGAACAAGTTTGTGATACTATTCCTGGATGACATACTTATCTATTTTAAGTCTGAAGAGGAGCATGAACATCACTTAAGTTTGGTATTGCAAGTGCTGAGAGAACATCGGTTGTATGCCAAGTTGAGTAAGTGTTCTTTTTATCAAAAGCAGATCCATTACTTGGGACACATTATTTCAGAGCAGGGCATAGCAGTAGATCCAGAGAAGATCGAAGCCATTAGAGGATGGCCAACACCCAGAAATGTGTCAG
>ML791375.1:203277-238192 GCA_009831015.1 Picea engelmannii
ACTTCTTTGCAAAAGAAGGGAAATAAATTTGAATGGACACTCAAGTGTGAAAATAATTTTAATCTGTTGAAGGAATTACTTACTAGTGCACCTGTGTTAAAGATTGTTGACCCAAATGAAAGTTTTGTGGTATGTACAGACGCTTGTAAGGAAGGACTTGGGGGAGTCCTCATGCAAAATGGACATGCCATTGGATATGAGTCCAGAAAGTTTAAGCAACATGAGAGGAAATATGCCATGCATGACGTGGAACTTGCTGCCATTGTTCACGCCTTGGGGATGTGGAGGCATTATCTCATGGGGAAGAAATCCGAATTAAGAACAGACCACATTGGCTTGAAGTATCTTTTTGAACAACCGACCTTGAATGCCAGACAAACACGATGGCTGGAATTTTTAAGTGAATACGACTTCGATATCGGGCATATCAAGGGAAAGGAGAATAAAGTTGTCGATGCACTTAGTAGGAGAGTGCATCTGATGCATGCTACTTCTGTCAGTATGCATCAGTCAGACTTGAAGAGCAAAATTTTAGATGGTCTTGTTACAGATCAACATTACCTACATGTAAAGGAAAACTTACAGCAAGGAGATGTACAACAGAAAATAAATGAGTATGAGATAAAGGAAGATGGATTACTCATGCATCAAAATAGAATCTATATTCCTAGTTCTGGATAACTGAGGAATATGGTACTGAAGGAAATGCATGGTGTTCCTTATGTTGGACATCCCGGTTACCAGAAAACAATTACAGCAGTAAGAAGCCAGTTCTTTTGGCTAGGAATGAAGAAGGATATCGTTGATTACACCGCTCGATGTATGGAATGTCAGAATGTGAAGGCTTAGCATAGGCACCCAGCGGGTTTGCTACAGCTATTGCCAATTCCAAAGAAGAAATGGGAAGTTATCACCATGGATTTCATCACGAGATTACCCAGAACGAATAAGCAACATGATTCAATCATGGTGGTGGTTGACAAATTAACAAAGGCTGCTCATTTTGTGCCTGTGAAGACAACACATACAATGGCTAATATTGCATAAATTTTCATGAAGGAAATTGCTAGGTTACATGGGATACCTAGGACCATCGTCTCAGACAAAGATACGAATTTTACCTCCAATTTCTGGAGGGGATTGTTTAAAGGATTTGACACAAATCTTAACTTTATCACAACATATCATCCCCAGACAGATGGGCAAACAGAGAGAGTCAATTGAATAATTGAAGACATGCTGAGAATGTATGTGATGGATAAGCCATCTAAGTGGGAAGATTACTTACACTTGGTTGAGTTTTCATTTAATCATGGGTATCAAGCTTCATTGAGAATGATCCCATTTGAAGCCTTGTATGGTAGGAAATGCAATACTCCAGTGAGCTGGGACAACCCAACAGATAGAGTGGTACTTGGGCCGGAGTTGCTCAAGGACATGGAAGACCAGGTGGTCAAGATCAAGCAGAATTTAAAGGTAGCCCGGGATAGACAGAAAGCTTATGCAGACAAGAATAGGACAGTTAGAGAATTTAAAGTAGGGGAGCATGTACTTTTGAAAGTGAAGCCCAAGAAAATCTCTTTGAAATTGGGTAGTTGTACAAAGCTGGCAGCCAGATTCTATGGTCCATTTGAAATATTGGATAGAATAGGGCCAGTTACATACATGATTTCATTGCCTTCTTCCATGATTGTGCATAATGTATTTCATGTATCTTTACTAAAGGAATATGTACATGATCATAACCATGTTATTGATTGGCATTTGATTCAGGTAGAGACAGAGGGAGACTTTCAGGTTCAGCCAGTGCGGGTATTGGACAGAAAGGTCAAAATGCTCCGGAATCAAGTTATAGAGCTTGTAAAAGTTTAGTGGACCTCCTACGGTCTTGAAGATGCTACCTGGGAGCATGAAGATGCCATGCGGGCAAAGTACCCACAGCTTTTTGAATAAACTTGATATTTTGATCTCTATTTTGTATATGCACTGAGGACAATGCCAAAATAAGGGGGAGGGGATGTAACACCCCAGGTTTTGAACCCTCATTTTAAATAATGTATTGTTACAATGTTGAGAGGCCTGAGTGCCCAAACAATTATTAAAGGGGAAGTATGCCCAATAAATGTAATGTTTTGATCATTATTAATAATAAACACATCGTTGACTACTAGACGGACAAGGACTAGAGTTATAGGGGGCTATGATTCCAGAAGAGAGGGGGCTTGAGAGGCTAAATGTTTATTCCTATGTTAATCACCTTTTTTCCTAAAGGGGGGGAATCGATTACGTGAGCTTCTTGGGGAGGCCAGGAAGTTCTTGATTTCTCCACAAAATTACTTAAACCCATCCTTGGTTTGATTGTGGGGTTGGTCATTGGCTCGTCCGCTCTGTCACCTTTGCGTTACCCCATTCTTTCCCTCACACACCTCACACACCCTCACACACTCGCATGCACTCACCTACCCATTCATCGATCCGTCCTCACTTGTGGCTTGGTTTGGGTAAAGGGTACCGAACTACTAAAGAAGTAGCCACGGGATAGTTAGTTGTAGTGGTTGTTGGTGTGATCAAGTCATGCCTGGAGGCCCGCATGTCTGAGATGCATTGGCCTGTGTCCAACATTGCTCACAACTGCGAGTCCTGAGAGTTCCAGCATTGCGATTATGGACCAGTTGCACTGGACGCCCGAATAAGGAGAAGGACTGCCTAAGGGACTGTGTGGTAGAGAAGGGTGGAGGTTCGTTCTCTCGGGTGGTGCAAGTTGGGTAGAAGAGAGATGGGTACTTGGATTGGTGTGGGTGCTGGGAAACCTATTAGAGCTTGAGAGCTGACTGGTTTGGGAAGCCCAATACACTCTGGAACCGTCCTTGTGGATTCATAGCCCTGGCTCGGGGGTGACACTGCTGTTGAGATTTGGAGAAGTGGTGTCTACGGTTGGGTGGAACGTCCTTGGTCTACAGCCAATTGGTGTCATCTTTCATAAAGATAAGTGCTCTCTGTTGTGATATTATTATCGGTGTATGAATGTATTTCCATTGTATATTTAATTATCGTTAATTGAATCTTTAGAATATGCATGCTCAGTGGATATTGTTGTGCATGTCGTTAATTCTCTTATCTTATGCATCTTTAATAAATAAAGAAGGTATCGGTATGAGAAAGAAGTCCAAGGGTGGTCTTGCAGGTAGCATACCCCGACCTGTGGCTGGTTGGGGATGTTACAGGAGGTTGGATTTAGTTAATCTTAAGGTTCTTCCACATTGGATGAATGAGTTGTCACATATTCTCTCCACGTGGAAAGAGCATTGCATATAACAGTTGGCATTGCGCATAAAGAACAATTGTGTTGTTTGTGATAAAAACAAGTTTCCCTATGTTAATATTTGGTTTTGATGTTTTCCCTTAACATATTTAGAATGTCACTCTAGGCATTCTAGTTAAGGGTTCCCAATAATAGATGATTTATTTACAATTCCAATAGTTCAAATCCTAACATTATATATCGAACTTTATATGAAACATGTACCACTCATGCCATGACATGAGTTGTTCTCCCCCGGCAAGTGCATGTTTTGATATATGTTAAATTTTCATGTTGTTTGTTTAGTGTATTTATTAAGAAGAAAATTGCAATATAGTTGAGGATGATTAGTCATAGTTTTGGGTTTTATGGGTGTGAGGATTTATACATTTATTAAATACTTATAGATGTGATAAACTTTCAGATTTATGTGTGAGAGAATTTGTGAATGAGATTTCTGTTAATTTTTTTCTTAGGATTATGTTGAAAAATATTAGTGAAAAGACAAGCTGAACAAATCAAAACCTATTGCATAATATTTATCAAAAATCCAGGTATAAATGCCTCGGTAAAAGGAAAATTAAAAAGTATTTAAATAGAAAACTCGTTGATGGTCGTCCACATGGCCATTACATCACCACGTAGGAGTTTCCCCGGTAAAAGGAAAATTAAAAAGTATTTAAATAGAAAACCCCTCAATGGTTGTCCACGTGGCCATTACATCATCATTCAATCACACGTGGCCCTTACATCATCATTCAATCACAAATGATGGAAAATGCAAACACAATGTCAAAGTCACTGTCAAATTCCAAATAAATGTTATCCTCCACATGTCGAGGCTTCCATGTTAACCCGTAAAATAATTGACATATATAGACGACAAATGATAAATCACATCTTATAGTTTGGTTTTATTAATATTTTAAAACTAGAAAATTCCACAAATGCTTCCCGCTCCTCTTCGATTTCTATATCCCATCCAAGATGACAAATGTTTCCCCTTTTCTATTTTACAATTAATATCGCTTACAAGTTGGCATATTACAAATTGAATATAGCATAGACTCCATGGACTTCTAAGTCGGATGGGCTCATGAGATAATCATCGTTGAGGTTTGTGAGGACCGAAACTCTAGCGCATACGCATAGAAGAAATATAGTAATAACTAAACCAAAGTATGGAGTGTTAAATTTTTTAATGATTAGCTCAATTACATGTAGTTTTTTTCAATTTAGCAAGAAATTGAACCGTAAAAAATGTAGCAATAATCAAGATCACAAGAAGAATAACCATGCACAAGAACACAATAAGTTATCCCGGGAAAACCATTCTCAATCAAGGGAAAAACCTGGCAATCTTTTTCTATAGAGTTAAGAGAAGATCACCCTTCACCATAAATCCTAGCACACACAAGAGGGTGCTCTATGACCAAGAAAGCTAGCACCTAAGAGAAGTGCGCACCAAATTTCATATCTTACCAATGTGTTATGTGAGAATGAGATATGATCCACAATGGGGATGTATCTCTCTTATTTATACACGACCTAACTCATCAATGGATGTGTCTATTGGCACAATAGGGCCGACTTGTACAACTTAATAATATAATTAATCTTTTACACAATATTAATTATCTTTACATGGTGGGGTTGACTTGTATCATTTACAATACAAATTAGGGTTTCACAATAATCTTTACTCTTAGACAATATAGCAAGGGATCTCACACATCCTCTAGTGCCCTGCCACTAAGGACACATCCACTTGTGCTCAGCCACAGGGACGTCACTCTCAACAGATCAAATCAACTAAGTCCATAGGAGTACTATCTGGAGAGCCATCTCAAGTCGACTCAACTAAGTCCATAGGAGTCCGACATGAGATCGTCTCAAGTCATCTCAACTCAATCCAGAGGAGCACGACAAGATACCACACACATAATCTCAAGTCAGTCCAAAGGAGTATGACTCACCTATCACATAGGTGTTCTCATAGATCATCTCAACTCAGTCCAGAGGGGAACGATCTGGAAAATGTCTCATGAAGCTACAATCATCAACACTCCCTCTCAGCTAGGGAGGCATTCTCCACCAGGCCAAGTCTCTAACGGAAGTACTCAAACTTCGTCCTGGCAAGTGGTTTGGTGAAGACATATGCAACTTGCTCGTGTGTAGAAAGGTATTGCACATGTACTGCTTTCCTTTGCACCATATCTCTGATGTAATGGTATTTGATCTCGATGTGTTTCGATTCTGAGAGCTTCACACAGCTCTGGTTATCACAATGGATAATGGTGAAATCCATCTCATGTCCAAATAAGTCTACAAGGATCTTGCGAAGCCACACTACTTTACGGACTATCACACATAATGCAATGTACTCTTTTGCTGCGGTACTCAAAGTCACAGAAGTTTGTTTCCTGCTGCACTAGGAAACCATGAAAGATCCCAAAGTAAAACAACAATCGGAGGTACTCTTCCGGTCCACTGCGCTCCCTGCCCAATCTGCATCATCATATCTCTGCAATCTCATGTCTACACCGGAGGAATATCTCAATCCATAACCAATTGTGCCTCGTAAATATCTCAACACATGCTTCGTTGCTATCCAGTGTGTCTGACTCGGATGACTCATAAATTGACTGAGTACACTCACTGCATAGCATATATCAGGTCTAGTGTTAACTAGATACATCAATGATCCAATCAGTTGTCTGTAAATATGTGGATCAATCTCTCCTAAATCGGAAGAAGTCTCACTCAGTATATTTAGATTCACTACCATCGGTGTGGGTATGGACTTGCAGTTTGTCATCCCAAATTTCTTCAATATCTCGACTGTGTATTTTCCTTGGCTCAAGAAAATCTCATCAGTCCGCTGCACACTTCTAGTCCTAAGAAGTATTGCATCATACCAAGATCCTTCATCTCAAATTCAAAATCCAATGCACGCTTGCACTCAACAATAAGGCTTTATGAACCGGTGAATAATAAGTCATCAACATACAGGACCAAAATCAGGTACTCGTCACCAACAATGTAATAGTATAGGTTAGGATCAGCAACACTGTTGTTGAAGCCAAAACTCATCAAGTATCCATCAATCTTCTCCTACCATGCATGGGGTGCCTCCTTTAGTCCATACAGGGCATTCTTCAACCTGCACACATGAGACTCCTTCTCATGTATCACGAATCCATCTGGCTTCTCGATGGAAACTTCTTCCTCAATCTATCCATTGAGAAAGGCTGTCTTCACATCTATCTGATGTAGTATCCAACCCATGGATGCGACAAGGGAAATAATCGTATGGATGGAAGTGTATCGGGCAATGGGAGAAAATGTCTCCTCATAATCTATTCCCTCAACCTGAGAGAATCCTCTAGCCACAAATATCACTTTGTACTTCTCGACACTTCCATCAGCTACATGTTTGATCTTACAGATCCACTTGGAAGTCACTACAGACTTCCCTTTTGGTCTTGGAACAATATCCCACACATCATTCTTCATGATGGATTGATACTCTTCGGTCATGGCATCTTTCCAAACCTATTGACCTGCTACTTATCCATGACAAGAATGTAACATCTCGCTCTTGCGAGCACATGTTATTGACTTATTATTTTAGGACACTTGCATGCAAGTGATCCGGTTTTAGTATATGGTTGTCTATTTTGCTTATGGATTCCTATGATGATGATGATGGATTATGATTTGTGTTGTATGATATCTATGTATTGACAGATGCTACTGACGAGTTTCCCCTGAGTGTGGAGGACACTTGACATATTGAGGATGTTGATGGCATCATTGGACCTCCTTGGACTCTGGATTGAGTCAGTGAGTGGATTGTGTTGGTTTGACTATTTCATTTATGCATATGTGACATATGATCGATTATATTATGATGTTGTTTATGGATCTTTGACAATGTTTCATTGATGGATGCAGGTTGACGATTTCTTGCTAATCTGATTCACATAAGGAGTAAAGGGGCCATGTACATAGACTAGATATTGAGGGAGAGGTGTGGCAACATCCTTGACACAACCTACTAGCACTCCCATCGTGACTCGAATTGTAGGTTAACGATTACCTAGTTCGAGAGGTCCACGATGTCATGAGGACAGACTGAGACAATCACTCACGAAGATTTCTAAGGGGTGTGCAATAAGGCAGGGTCCTTATTCCTTAGAAGATTCTTATTTTAACTCAACTCCGTTTTAGAAAGGCATCAGTCATTAATTGGGAACAAAAGGAATAAAGGGACAAATATGAGTGATTTTAGGAGCGCTTTTAGGATGGGCGAGGGAAATAATTTTTTATTAAAATATAATGGATATTTAATGGTGCAAATGGGGGAGAGGGTGACAAGTGTATGGGGGAGAAAATTCTAAATTATTTTAATTAAAAAGCGAATTAAATGTGCAAGTGGGGATGAGTTATGGGAAATTTCTACAAAACAAATCGTTGAGTTGAGAGATGGATCACACTGGGTATGAGTAAGGTTATGCTGCAGAAATTCTAACTAGTTTTACTTGTGAGAGGTGGGATACCCAGCTTGAGAGAGAGTGGTGGCTCTACCTTGCGAGGCAAGCTGGGAGCTAGAGGATTCTGGTTGTGTTTGTGCGTGGCCCCTTTGCGACTCGGGGGGCTAAGAGGGAAGAAGAGTACCCCTAGAGTTGGCTGGGAGGTACCAGTGAAGTCTCAACGGTTAGCAAGTGGACAGAGGAAGGGAATGCCAGTCACCAAGGATCATCATCAAGCCTATCTTCGTCGGTAACGGTATTTTCATTTTGGGTTTGCATTGTATTAATTTTTTATTGTATACATGGTTTTAGAATTGTTGACAGTGGTAACGGATCTCTGAGTATTATCTTTAAACTAGACTACATTTTTCTTGTGCAAAATTTTGGTAGAACATCAACACCCATTCTCCTGACAATAACTTTTTACCTCTGCGTTTTTATATGCACCCAATTTCGCCCTGCCTTCATCCCTTGAATTCTTTTTCATTTGGCACAAGGATGTTTCCCCTCATTTGTGTTTTCGCCCTACCTTCATCCCTTGAATCCCTCTGCGTTTTTCCTTATATACGAATCGCCCAGCATTGGTAACTCTCTGCATTTTTCATGGGGAGATTTCTCTCTGCATTTTTAATGAGGGGATCACTCTCTGTTTTTTTTATTGGGGAGATCACTCTTTGCATTTTTATTGGTGAGATCACTCTCTGTGTTTTTAATGGAGGGATCACTCTCTGCACTTTTATTGGAGAGATCACTCTCTGTGTTTTTAATGGGAGAATCACCCTCTGCGTTTTTATTGGAGAGATCACTCTCTGCATTTTTAATGGGGAGATTACTCTCTGCGTTTTCTGGGGAGAATCACCCTCTACTTTTTTATTGGAGAGATCACTCTCTATGTTTTCAATGGGATATTAATCTCTACGTTTTCTAGGCAGAATCACCCTCTGCATTTTTATTGGAGAGATCATTGTTTTCATTTTCAATGGGAGATTACTCTCTACGTTTTCTAGGGAGAATCACCCACTATGTTTTTATTGGATAAATCACTCTCTATTTTTTCAATGGGAGATTACGCTCTGTGTTTTTTGGGGAGAATCACCCTCTACATTTTTATTGGAGAGATCACTCTCTATGTTTTCAATGGGAGATTTATCTCTGCATTTTATGGGGAGAATCACCCTCAGCATTTTTATTAGAGATATCACTCTCAGTGTTTTCAATGGGAGAATCACTCTCTTCGTTTTTATTGGAGAGATCATTCTCTGTGTTTTGATGGGGAGATCACTCTCTGCATTTTTATGGGGAGATTACTCTCTGTGTTTGATGGAAATATTACTCTCTGTGTTGTAATCTATGATAATATCTATGGAAATATACTATCTCTGCATTCTAATCTACATCTAGACTGTGTTTTCCTTGCCTGGTGTTTGCAATCTGAGTTACCCTTGTCTCACTCAGTGATTTCTAGATTGTAAGATTGTCTTTACCCTTATGATACCTCCTTCTTGTGGGCTTCGATGGCATTGATAAAGAGTCCATTTTCCATATCATTTTTAGAGTGTGTATTTATTTGTGCTCTACACATTGGAGTATTTAGTTTCTGAAATTTTTCACTATACATCACTTCTTATTTTCAGTTCTCACGTAAATCACTACTTAATCCTCATTTTTAACTTATGTAGAGTGTATTATAGTTATTTGGACACATGTTTTAGTGTTACTTTTAAGGTTCATTACTCTTTTAGAATGGTGCAATAATGTAGTTTTTTCCATCCTTGAGGCCATCTTATTTATGTTTGTCATTATGACCAATATGAATGAGATACATCTAACTAGTACTACCCATTACTCGTGGAAGCCCTACATGAATACTTGTAGAGAACTAAGGGATTGTTCATGATCACCTTTGGATCCCCTAAAAAGAGACAAGGGGGATAACAAAATGATAAACATGTAGACTCATTGGCATGTTATTTTTGAAGATATTAACTTTCATGTTCAAGGAATTGGCAAACCAATTCGAAATAGTTTCTATTGCGCCACTAAACTATGTTGATGTATGATCATTTATATATTTAGATTCTATTACGCCACTAAACTATGTTGATGTATGATCGTTTTCATATTTAGATTCTTTTGCGCCACTAAACAATGTTGATGTATGATCGCTTAATATTTAGATTTTATTGTGCCACTAAACTATGTTGATGTATGATCATTTTAATATTTAGATTCTATTGTGCCACTAAACAATGTCGATGTATGATCGTTTTAATATTTAGATTCTATTGCACCACTAAAAAATGTTGATGTATGATCGTTTTAATATTATATTCTCTTGCGCCATTAAAATAGTATCGAAATTGATTGATTTAGTAATTATATTTCTCTTGCACCCTGATTTCTTGATAAGTGAGAATGATTGTTGATCTATTGGATTTCAACTTGATTGTTTAGTGGGATTTAGATACCTCCTTGTTCCTCAGAACAGTCTCTAGCCCTGAGACCTTAAGTGGTCAAAATCGATCGGATGAATCCTGGGCTTGAGCGTTGCTTATGTGTCTTGGAGGTCCTAACCTTGCAAGGTAGGTTGGATGGGTAGTTTCTTTATGTTATCTTTATGTGATGAGTTGATTGAATAAAAGTATTGATGATTCCAGTTGATCATGATGAGTTGATCTTTCGTCGCCATTTATGACACTTGTTGATTATGTGTTGTTATCTAAATGTGATGATGTGTTGATTATGTGTCGTTACTAATGTTGGATCATGTTGTCATTGATGCCAATGGTTTGATTGATTGATTTCATTGATTGATCTCAAGTGATTGATTGATGCCAAATGATTGATTGATTGATGATTGATGTAATGTAATATGCATTGTCCTTGATGAGAATGCATAGATGAAGATGGATTAATGAGTTGTCATTGATATGATGAAGATGGATCAATGAGTTGTCATTGATACATGATGAAGATGGATCGATGTGGTTTCATTGGTATATGATGCATTGTTGAAAAATGTATAGATGACTCATTATTTTCTTATCATGATTGATAAGGTGCACAAATGGATGAACTCCAAAGTGGTCCCCTTATCGTGAAATCCCTCACGGGAAGACGCTTTGTGGATTGAGTTATCCTAGAAGAATGGTTGGAGGACCCATGCTCTCATTATTGTCTTATCATTATTGATAAGGTGCACAAATGGATGAACTCCAAAGTGGTCCCCTTATGGTGAAATCCCTCATGGGAAGACGCTTTGCAGATTGAGTTATCCTAGAAGAATGGTTAGAGGACCCATTCTTGTATGTGGAATAATGAGATGAATATCAAGGAAATTGTTAGCGAAACTATCCTAGATGGATAGTGCTTGTCATGCCATTTCCGGTGGTATGTGGAATGTCACATAACTCCTCATGGTTTGAGAGTTATGGCCTTACGAAGATGAAGGACCCCCACATGAAGGTTTGAAGCCCCCAAGGTCAAAGAAGTCAAAGTGACCTAAAAGAAGAAATCATTATTTAAATGATAAAGTAAAGTGACAAAGCAAGGTGGATTATTTAAATAATAAAGAGAAGTGACAAAATCAAGAAATGATAAAGTAAGGTGACAAAATCAAGAAGGAATATTTAAAGGATAAAGTATTGAAGAACTTTCTATTTATCGAAAGTGGTTAACCCTAAAAATAATGAAAATAGGTTAAGTGACCTAGAAATGAGTTAAGTGACCTAAAAGAAGAAATCATTATTTAAATGATAAAGTAAGTTGACAAAGTCAAGGTGGATTATTTAAATAATGAAGAGAAGTGACAAAATCAAGAAATGATAAAGTAAGGTGACAAAATCAAGAAGGAATATTTAAATGATAAAGTATTGGAGAACTTTCTATTTATGGAAAGTGGTTAACCCTAAAATAAGGAAAATAGGATAAGTGACATAGAAATGGATTAAGTGACCTAAAAATGGGTTAAGTGACGTAGAGGATGAAAGTATAAATAAGATAGCAATGGTCTCTTGTAGATCATCCTTTTTGTGGATCAATGGAGAGCTTCTTGTGAGAGATTCTTGAGCATTTTTGGTGTGGAATACTTAAGCATATTGAAGATATATATGTGACTGAGGTAACCAAGGATATCTAAGCTGAATTTCAGAAGGAAGGTGAAGAAAAGAGGGCCGGAATTGAAGGGAGGATAAATTATTTTCATGATGCTTTCTAAGGTATGTTATTTACAGGGCATCTCACCATTTTCACAATAATTTTTTTTATATAATGATTCAGACCATGAGATTGATATTCCATTGAGGAAACATATCCAAGTATCTGTGGAAAAAAATTCCGCTTGTGGCTCATTGTATTTTTGGAGATACACTCCATGGAAAATAGGGTTTGTGGCTAGTCCTGAAACTAGTCTAAAACAGGTGTTTCGGGTAAAAACGTCATAACTTCTTCATAGTAGATACAAATTCAGTGAGACAAATTGTGTTGGTTAGATTACAGTCTTTAGTAGGATTTTTAATAGTTTCATATTTATTCAACAAATATTCCGTGTGGGGCACGCTCTACAAGGTCGCTCTATAGAATAAGCCAGAATTCAGCAAGGTGTGCCATTTTTGCTATAAATCCTTTTCTGATAGGTTTCAAGTAGTGACACCTGGAGGAATTGCATAAAACACACTGAATAACATTGTGTATCAGTTTCAAATATTTATTCATTATAGGTACAAAGTTATGATTATTTCAAGTTAGGGTTGTTGACTAATCCAAAACTAGTCATGGTTGAGACAAACAGTTGATGAGTTGGCACATACATGAGGTGTATAGTTGATGATTTTGGTACATATTGATGAGTCATTTTTTATGAGGATTTGACACATGATTGGTATATACTTGGTACATGGTTGGATGCACTTGTTTATGGTACAGGTTGATTACAAGTTGTTTGGCACAGGTTGGTGCATGGTTGATGCACTTGTTTATGGTACAGATTGATATCTGTTGAGAATTTTTGCTTCATCTCAGTTGATGCTGAGAATGTAAGCTGATTCTTTCATATAGAGTTGGTGCTCTTTTAGAGTTGTACTCTATTAAGTTGTTGCTGAAAACCCCCGGATTGAAGTCAATAATAAAAAGAAAATTGTACATACATCTTGTGTTCTTTGTGTTCCTTGTGGAGATGATCTGTTGATGATATATTGTTGATTTATGTTGTTGATATGTATTCACATCTAACTGATTATTAATGACAACAATGGGTATTGAGTAAATGTTGAATGCTAACTAATGAGTTTTGGTGTAAGAGGAAAGTTTTGGGAAAAAGATCCCCACACTCATTCACCCCCCCCTCTAAGTGTGGTAGGTGTGTCCAACAACTAATTATGTTGATGCATTGACTATGTGTCACTAATATTTTTGTTGATGCATTGGTTGCGTCGTTATTTGATTACGACTATGATTTTCTCGTATTGCTTTTAATTATTATGTCATTTTATTATACATTGCTATGAATTATGTGTTGACGTTAATTTCCTAATGCTTTTAAAATAAATAAAAAATTTACCTATTGTGATTCACTTTTCCTAGTTGTAACGAAGGGACGTTGCATATAGTATCAGAGAGGGTTCAACCCCGCGACTTGGGATCATTACACATTCCACTGTATTAAACACTTGATTAATAATTTATCGCTAATTAAATTAAATCGTGTCCCTGCAGGTAATCATGGTTAGAGGACGTCGTAGAGGCACACAACGCGGTGCTAGGGGAGGAGGTGTGACGCCTCTAGTAGCATCCACGCCAGAGGGGTCTAACCCCCAAGGAGAAGAGAAAGTCATTGAAAAGAATCATATTTTTTGTTGGAAAACTAAGAGTGGGGGTGAATCAGTTATTACTATGCTTAAACAATTATGCCCATTTTAAACTCTTCATAGAACACTCAATGATGATCACAATTATGCAGGGAAGTAAGAAATAGAATATTAAACATCAATCACACACATGATATAAACAGAGACAGATATTTCCTGAGGAAACCCATAAAGGGAAAAACCTCTTCTTCTTGATATGATAAGTAATCTTGTTTTCTTTACATTATCCTTCTTATGAGATCCAACTCCTCTTGAGGATACAACCTCTATTTTACAAGAAGCAACTTGCTGAGAGCACCAACTCTCTGGTTTCTCTAGCACCAACTCCTTGAGTGTTCCAGCACCAACTGGATGGAAGCACCAACTTCCAGTCACACAGACACCAACTTGTATAACAGAGAGCAATAGTTCTCCCTTGCACCACCCTGCCACCCTGGTTTTTCTGGTTGCAACCAGATGAAAGCTACAACTCCCCGTGTTCAAGAACCCACTTGAAACTCTGAGGACACCAGTCCTCCCTAGCACCTCCCTACCACCCTGAAATATAAATCTTTTCTTTTTATAACTTTATCATAGTGATACAACATTTATCTATGGCTTACCAGTCTAATCATTGTTTTGCTACACTTCTCGGCTCTCCTGCATCTGTGTCTCTCTCTACTCGCATGAATCACTCTCAACAGTTGCTCCTCTGTTCTGCGTTTTTATACTCTCTGTGCACCTTCTGCATAATTCATGTGCAATACCTCTGCATGCTCTTCACAACATCACTATTATTCCCTTCAGATTGTTTACTGTAGCTCTTCCTTTATCCTGCATAGCTCAACAGCAGAATCACTTCACTTCTCTATTCTGCATGCTTTTATCACGTCGAGTCATCTCCTGATCATCATGGCAACTCTTCATCTTCTCTAGCAGCTTTATTCCCTGTGAGTTCATCATCAGTAGTCGTTATGATGAGGTTCATTAGCTTCTCTAGCAGTCGAGACTCTTTGTCTTCTCTATCCGTTATAGCCAGTCAACTATGGCTTCTTAGGCTTCTAAGCCCCTTCCTTCTCGTGACCACCAGCGGTGACCAAGCGCTTTTTCATAAAGGCACTTCCCGATTTCTGTCTAGTGAGCACTGGCTCCATTTCACGATATGACCTTGGGCTATGAGCTTCATGTGACCAAGCGATTGTAGGCATGTCCAAAGGTGGTTTAGACCAAACTGCTTTTCGCCCCGCAATTCACCACGAGCCTCCACGCGTCCTTTCTCCAAAACCATGGTTTCAATTGCAGCCTGCTCATGAAAAATTAAGGCCCGAGCATGTAATGGCCCCGCAATGGAGCATGACCGTCGATCTCATGATCTTGACGGTTCTCTTGAACGAACGATTCAGATCTGTCCTCTCGAGTCCATGGACCAGATCTCTCCTTCCTCCATCAATGGCTGAGATTTCCTTCATGATCTGGGCTCCGTGAGTTTCAACTCTCGAGCCCTATTGTTGCTAACTGGATATCTACTGGAATGGAAGATCTGCTGACATCTGTCCTCTTCAATCGATGGTTTTTCCTTCTTTCCTTTATCCATGTGTGATCCTTAGTCTCAACGATCAGATGACACGTGTCCCTCCAAACCAACAGACGAGATTGATTTCACGATCCGAGCTCCGGGAGTTTCAATTATCAAATTCTCGTTTGCTCCCTGAACATTTCACCCGAAGTCCACTATCCAACGACGCATGTCCCTCTCGGATCAATGATCGAGATCTCCTTAGTGTCTCCAGACTTCGGAGATTTCAATTCTCAAACTCTTGTTTATCCTTCCTTTACTTTTTCCTGGAGTTGACAATCCACTGACATGTGTCCTCTTTAATCCAACTGCTATCCTCTGCTCTGGAACTTTGGCCTTCGGGACTTCAGGTCTCTGGGTGAGTACTGGTGGTAAAACTCCCAAAGAAAAACTCTCGGAGTGTCGTAACTCTTGTTTCACTCAATGACGTGTCATGAGCTGAGCAATTGCCACGTGTCACTCAGATTTGTGATTTCCACGTACCTGAAATGCCTAATCAACTTGACACTTGTCATTGTCTGATTGTGCCACATGTCCTTGCTGACATAGTCTACCACCTGTCCTTGCTGACGTGGTTTGCCACAATCTAATGATCATTGTCTGAGCTCCAGATCCGATGGTTGACAGAACTTCGCATTCCAAGGATTTCAAATCTCAAACTTTCCTGAGTGTAAACTCCTCACATATATATATCCGAAGTGAATGTTGTTTTTTTTATCAGGATCTTGGATCGATGACTCGATCTTTATGTGATGCAACTTTGCTAGCTTATCATGTCCTTCCACTCGAAGTTGATCCGACGACTGTGATCAAATCGCGACTTCGCGTGTCAGGTTTTTGAATGTGAGAAAAACCTGACTCTTCCAACTCCCTATATCTGAAATTTTCTCCAGATCAACGACCCACAACCCTCTATGATCCAACGGTTCGGATCTTATCGGGACTTCGTATTTCGTGAAGTTGGAGGACTACTCACCTTTGAATTTTCTAGTTCGCGAGTTAACAAAATGTTGATCTCTCGCCATGTGTCCTCTGGATCCAATGATTCAGATATCATTGCGATTTCACATTTCACAAAGTTGGAGGATGGCTCTCGACAATTATACTCTTCACAGTTATACTGGATCCAATGGCTATTGGTCCTCGGCACTTAGATCTAACAGATCAGATCTGTACTTCTCCTCTACGCTTCCTCTGGTCATTGGACTCTGATATAACGGGCATCGGGTATTCAGGATTGGTGATCCAACGGCCACTATCGCTCCTCCTCTTGAGCTTTGGCTTTCTCAAATATATAAGTGTCAAAGGCCACGACCTTTGATCCTTCTGCGAACCTTGATGTACGGGATCTCGTTTGCACTTCTCATAACATTATCTCTCCTGAGCTTTGATCTCTGCATATTGTTTGCTTCTTCACCCGAGCTTACGATGTTCCTTTTTTTCCATCGATGCACACTCTAATCTTGCCATCAATGGAAAGCACACTCTGCTTGTAAACATGCCAATAGTCTCCCCCTTTGGCATTGATGGCAACCCTGAATAGTTGCACTGTTCTACTTAGATCTCCAACTGTAACATCCAGACCTCTCCTTTTCTCCCCCTTTGACATCAATGTCAAATAAAACATGCTCCCCCTGAGATGTTGTATTACTTGTCGGAGGTATAAGATATTCAACCAATACATACTCCCCCTGACAAGATGGACCCTCTTAGGTTGATAATGGGTTCATGCCCAACTTTTCGCGTAGATACTCAAACTAATCTTTTGCAAGCGGTTTAGTGAAGATATCAACAATCTGATCTTTGGAAGGAATACAATGCAAAGAAACAATAGTGTTGGTCACTTGTTCCCTCAAGAAGTGATACTTGATGGGTATATGCTTGGTCTTGGAGTGAAACACAGGGTTCTTTGACAGACTGATTGCACTGGTATTATCACGATGAATTGGGATCGGTGCAATACATTTTACCTCCAAGTCTGCAAGTGTCTAAATCATCCACAATACTTGGGTACAGTAGATGGCAACTGCAATGTACTCAGCTTCTGTAGTTGATAAGGAAATGGAACCTTACTTCTTGCTCAACCATGATACAAGGTAATCTCCTAAGAAGAATGCACCTCCACTCATGCTTTTCCTTTCATCCATGCAGTTAGCCAAATCAACATTTGAATAGACTGATAGTTGAAAATTTTGATTCCTAGGATACCATAGGACATAGTCCATTGTTCCTTTCAAGTATCTGGATATTCTTTTGACAACTAACAAATGACTCTGTTTAGGTGTGGCCTGATACCTTCCTATCATTCCAACAACATGCATTATGTATGGACGGGATGTTGTGATGTATAATAGGATGCCTATCATAGACCTATATGAACTCTGATCAACATCAGGTGATTCATCATCCTTTCTCAACTTACATCCAGTGACCATAGGTGTGCTCATAGGTTTAGAATCTTCCATTTGAAACCTTTTCAACATTTCTCTCAGATATGTTTCTTGAGAAATAAACATTCCTTTAGACCTCTGAGTAATTTGTAGGCCAATAAAAAAATGATAGTTCCCCTTCTATTTTGATATATAGATTGTTGTCAATTGTTCCTCTCTTGAACCCTTTGTCTTGTAGATATGTATCCAGTCTGTGATACCAGGCACGAGGAGCTTGTTTCAACCCATATAAGGATTTCTTCAGCTTGCAGGCAAAGTCAGGGTTATCTGACAGTTGGAACCCCTCTGGTTGTTCCATATAGACTTCTTCTTTTAGATCTCCATTTAGAAAAGCTAGCTTGACATCCATTTTATAGACTTTAAACTGTTTATGACAAGCATAGGCAAGAAAAATTCTAATAGCTTCTAATCTTGCTACAGGCGCAAATGTTTCATCAAAATCCAGTCCTTCTATTTGAGCATACCCTTTATAGACCAATCGGGCTTTATTCCTGACAATTTGTCCTTGATCATTCATTTTATTTTTAAACACCCATTTGGAGCCAATTACATTCTTATATGTCGGTCTAGGAACGAGTTCCCAAGTATTGTTTTTCTCAATCTGATCCAGTTCCTCGTTCATTGATTTTAACCAATTTACATCTTCACTGTATTCATTGAAGTTTTTGGGTTCCACCATGTATATGAAGTTTATATGTGATTGCTCGGTGTTGTTGATTATCCTTCTCCTGGTTTGTACACCTTTGTCTTTCTCACCAATTATCTGACTTGCAGGATGATTCTTTTGAGTAATTCTGGAGGAAGAATTTGATGTTGTTTGTTGATTTGAGTCTGCCTGAGTATTGGCATCTTCATCTGACTCAGAGCCTTTTTGTTTTGATTCTTGGACCTGTTCAACTTCAACTTCACCTATATCCTCTGTCGTTGATTCAGTATTGTTCACCTTTCTTACTAGGACTCCTTCATCAACTTTTATGTCAATACAATCAACCAATTTATGCAGCCTCTTATTATAGAATTTGTATCATTTGATGTTTTTAGCATACCTTGAGAAGATGCCTTCATCATCCCTGTCATCATACTTGCCAAGGCTCTCATTATTATTCTTTATGTAGAATTTACTCCCAAAGACTTTGAAGTGTTTGATTGTAGCAAGTCTTCCATGCCACAACTCATAAGGTGTCTTGTCACTGTGTGGTCTGAGGTGATATTTATTAAGAATATGGATTGTTGTGTGTATTTCTTCTACCCAATAGGTTTGACCAATAATATTCTCATTCATCATTGACTTGGGCATTTGCTGAACTGTTCTGTTTTGCCTCTCAACTACTTCGTTTTGCTATGGGGTTCCTGGGATTGTGTATTCTCTTTTGATCCCATGTTTATCACAGAACTCCTTGAAATCACTTGACATAAATTCTCCTCCTTTGTCTGATCTCACAACCTTTAATCTATTGTCTGTTTGATTCTCAGTTAAAGCCTTAAATATTTTAAATTTCTGAAATGCTTCAGCTTTTTCTTTGAGGAAAGAAACCCAAGTGAGTCTGGAGTAATCATCAATGATCAACATGAAGTAGTTTTCCTTCCCTATACCTTCCTATCTTGATGGTCCACATAGATCCATATGAACTAATTGAAGTGGTTTCTTTGTTGAAGTAGAGTTCTTGGATTTAAACTGTGTCTTGGTTAGATTTCCTACTTGAAAGGGTTTACACACAGAATCTTGTGGCTTTGATGTTCTTGGATTTAAACTGTGTCCTGGTTAGATTTCCTACTTGACAGGGTTTACACACAGAATCTTGTGGATTTGATATTCTTGGAAGATCTTTTACTACCTCAATATTTTTTATCTTGATTAAGTGGTCAAAGTTTAGATGTCCAAGTCTCCTATGCCATAACCATCTCTCATCATGTTTGCTTATATGACACTCTTCTTTATCTTATTTCAGCACATATACATTATTTTATGTCCTTATGCCTTTGGCCACCACTTGTCCTAAGTTTACAGACTTTATCTTACAATCCTTGGAAGTGAACACCACTTCACATCCTCTGTCACACATTTGACTTACACTGAGCAAATTATGTTTCAGCCCATCTACAAGTAGAACATCCTGAGCTTTTCCTTTTCCATTACTCAAACTCACCATCCCTTTACCCTGGATTTTACCTGGTTCATCATTTCCAAAGGTTACATTTCTTGTTTTTCTTTTACTTATAGACAAAAACTTATCCTTGTCTCCAGTCATGTGCTTGGAACATCCACTGTCTATATACCAGGAGTATTTTTGTTTTTGAGATGAAAGTACTAGACCACAGTTTTCATTGTCTTTCTTTTTCCATGTGCTAGCATTTCTAGCTAAAGGATTTATCCTTGGATCTGCCTTGTAGTTCTTCAAATGGCAGTTTGCAGCTTTGTGGCCGAAGTTATGACAGTTATAACATTCGAGCTCATTATTCAGTAGGTCAAAGTGATTGGTGCTACGTTTTCTATTCTTTGGCTGCTTAGTTCTATGTTGTAAAGATTGTCTATTTCTTGACCTCCTCAGTTGCATGTCTCTAAACTTAACTTGACAGTTTACAATCTTATGACCAAAATTAGAACAGTAAAAACAGTAGCCATGAAAGAAATTTTGGTACCTGAAGGATGGCCTTCTTCTTGGTATTTGTTGCTCCATCTTCTGATCTCTTTGTTTTTGGTCAAGGATCATCTTGTCTTTATTAGCTTTAGGTGACAGAGTACTATCGTGGTCTAATTGTCTACTGATTTGGAACTTGATCATCTTTATTGGGTCTTTGTTCTCTAACTATTTGTTGCTTGAACCATTTACATAACCTAAACCAGTCTTCAACAATAGAGATCTTTGTTTGCTCAGAATGTCGTTCAGTTCTGTTGTGGCTTTAATGCTTGGAAGGTTTTGAAGATACAATTTTTTAAACTTCTCCATCTCTTTTCTGGTTTTTACTACATATTCCTCCAAGGCTTCACATCTTGCCTTCTTTTCTGATAACTGCTGTCTCAGAATGTCATCTATCTTCTTTGTCTCTTCTAACTCCACTTTTAGCAAGGCAAAGTCTTCAACAGGTTTTTTACCATTCTTTTCAAACTGCATCAACAACTATTTTTGTTTTCTCTTCTTGAGTCTGAGTCTGTCAATCTCTTCTAAGGCACTGGTTAGTTCACCTTCCATATCAACCACAACTTCTTCATCATGAACATCACTTCCTATGTTTTTATTATCATAATCCTCTTTGGACATAATCACAAAGTCATTAACCTTATCTTCATAGGAAGAGTCACTATCTGTGTCTTCTGAAGAGTCATCATTGTTTACACATAAGCTTTTCTTTTTGCCAAATCTCCTAGGTTTGTACTTCTTTTCACCTTCAGAATTCTGATCCTGCTTCTTCTATGGACACTTAGATGCAAAGTGACCTATATTTCCACAGTTAAAACACTTGAAGGGAAACCTGCCTTGATACTTGCATGATCCCTTCTTTAGTCTTCTCATAATTTTTGCTTCAATTTCATCAAGCTCAGATTCATCACTCTTATTAGCTTTAAATGATGCTTCTCTAGAGGTGGATTTATCTTTACCTATCCTCATTTCATATGCAGTCAATGTTCCTAGAATTTGATCAAAAGGAAAAGTTTTTAGATCATTAAGTTCTTCTATAGCAGAAACCTTTGGGTTGAACTTATCTGGCAAAGATCTTAAAATATTTTGGACTAAAACTACGTCTTCAAACTTCTCACCAAGACTCTTCATGGAATTCACTAGTTCTTCAACTTGCAGAAAGTACTTCCCAACTATTTCATCCTCTTTCATCTTTAGCTGTTCAAACTGTAATCTGTAGGTTTGAAGCTTGGCATCCTTTACCTTCTCATTACCTTCATAACTGCTAATGAGTTTGTCCCATATTTATTTGGCAGTTTCTAAGTGCATAAATTTTACAAATTTTGCTTCTACAAGCCCACTCAGAATAGCATTCATAGCCTTAGCATTGAAGCTGAATTCTAGCTTGTCATCCTTATTAGCTAGTACAACTAGCTTTACATAACCAATATCTACCACATCCCATACATCTGTGCCTAAATCCATTATGTAGGTTCTCAACCTAACTTTCCAGAAGGAAAAGTTTGTTCCATTGAATAGAGGGGCCTTATTGGTTGAAGTTCCTTCATGGCTTGACATGTTTAATCTTACTGATCTATCTTTAAATAAAATGAACCGACTCTGATACCAATTGTTGGACAACTAAGAGGGGGGATGAATCAGTTGTTACTGTTCTTAAACAATTATGGCCATTTTAAACTCTTCACAGAACACTCAATGACGATCAAAATGATGCAAGGAAGTAAGCAATAGAATATTAAAAATCAATCACACACGTGATATAAACAGATACAGATATTTCTTGAGGAAACCCATAAAGGGAAAAACCTCTTCTTCTTGATATGATAAGTAATATTTTTTTCTTTACATTATCATTCTTATGAGCTCCAACTCCTCTTGAGGCTACAACCTCTGTTTTACAAGCAACAATTTGATGAGAACACCAACTCTCTAGTTTCTCTAGCACCCACTAGAAGGAAGCACCAACTCCCTGAGTGTTCCAGCACCAACTTCCAGTCACATAGGCACCAACCTGTATAACAGAGAACAATAGTTCTCCCTTGCACCACCCTACCACCCTGGTTTTTATGGCTGCAACCAGATGGAATCTACAACTCCTCATGTTCAAGCACCCACTTGAAACTCTAAGGACACCAGTCCTCCCTAGCACCTCCCTACCACCCTGAAATATAAATCTTTGGCTTTTATAAATTTATCATAGTGATATAGAATTTATCTATGGATTACCAGTCTAATCATTATTCTGCTACACTGCTCTTCTCTCTTGCATTTGTGTCTCTCTCTACTCACATGAATCACTCTCAATGGTTGCTCCCATCTCTTCTCTGTTCTGCGTTTTTTTAATCTATGTGCACCTTCTACATACTTCATGTGCAATACCTCTACATGCTCTTCATAGCGTCATTGTTATACCCTTCAGGTTGTTCATTGCATCTCTTCCTTGCTCCTGCATAGCTCGACAGCAGAATCACTTCACTTCTCCATTTTGCATGTTTTTCTCATGTCGATTCATCTCCTGATCATCATGGAAACTCTTCATCTTCTCTTGCGGCTCTGTTCCCTGTGCATTCATCATCAGTGGTCGTTATGTTGAGGTTCCTTATCTTCTCTGACAGTCGAGACTCTTCATCTTCTTTGTCAGTTACATCCAGTCAACTATGGCTTCTTAGGCTTCTAAGCCCCTTCCTTCTCGTGACCACCGAGGGTGACCAAGCGCTTTTTCAAAAAGGCGCTTCCTGATTTATGTCTAGTGAGCGTTGGCTCTAGTTCACGATATGACCTTGGGCTATAAGCTTCATGTGACCAAGAAATTGCGAGCGCATCCAAAGGTGGTTTATACCAAACTCCTTTTTTCCCCATAATTCACCACGAGCCTCCATGCGTCCTTTCTCCAAAACCATAGTTTCAATTGCAGCCTGCTCATGAAAAATTAAGGCCCGAGCATGTTTTGGCCCCACAATGGAGCATGACCATCGATCTCACAATATTGACAGTGCTCTTGAATGAATAGTTCAGATCTGTCTTCTCAAGTCCATGGACCAGATCTCTCCTTCCTCCATCAACAACTGAGGTTTCCTTCGTGATCCGAGCTCCGGTAGTTTCAACTCTCAAGCCCTGTTGCTGTTGGCTGGATATCTATCGAAATGGAAGATCTACTGACATCTGTCCTCTTCAATTGATGGTTCTTCCTTATTTCCTTTATCCACGCACAATCCTTGGTCTCAGTGATCAGATGACACGTGTCCCTCCAAACCAACGGACGAGATCGATTTTGCGATCCGGGCTCCGGGAGTTTCAATTCTCAAGTTCTCATTTTCTCCCGGAGCATTTCACCCGGAGTCCACGATCCAACGACGTGTGTCCCTCTCGGATCAATGGTCGATATCTCTTTAGTGTCTCCGGAATTTGAATATTTCAATTCTCAAACTCTCGTTCATCCTTCCTTTGCTTTTTCCCGGAGTTGACAATCCAATGACATGTGTCCTCTTTAATCCAACAGCTATCCTCCACTCCGAGACTTCAGCCTTTGGGACTTTAGGTCTCTGGGCGAGTATTGGTGGTAAAAATCCCAAAGAAAAACTCTCAGAGTGACATAACTCTTGCGTCACTCAATGACATGTCATGAGCCGAGAAGTTGCCACGTGTCACTCGGATTTGTGATTTCCACGTACCTAAAATGCCTAATCAACTTGACACTTGTCATTGTCTGATTTCACCACATGTCCTTGCTGACATAGTCTACCACCTATCCTTGTTGACATGGTCTACTGACGTGGTCTGCCAAGATCTAATGATCATTTTCTAATCTCCAGATCTGACGGTTGACGAAAATTCGCATTCCGGGGATTTCAAATCTCAAACTTTCCCGAGTGTAAACTCCTCGCATCTCTATATCCGAAGTGAATGTTATTCGTTTGATCAGGATCTTGGATCGACGGATCGATCTTTCTGCGATGCAACTTTGCTAGCTTATCCTGTCCTTCCACTCGAAATTGATCCGATGACTATGATCAAATCACGACTTCGCATGTCGGGTGTTTGAACATGAGCAAACCCTGACTCTTCCAACTCCTGATATCCGAAATTTGCTCCAGATCAATGGCCCACAACTATCTATGATCCAACGGTCTGGATATTATCAGGACTTCATGTTTCTCGAAGTTGCAGGACTATTCGCCTTTGGATTTTCCAGTCCGCGAGTCAGTGGAATGTTGATCTCTCACCATGTGTCCTCTGGATGCAACGATTTAGATCTCATCGTGATTTCGTATTTCGTGGATTTGGAGGATGGCTCTCGAAAATTATCCTCTTCGCAGCTGTACTGGATCCGACAGCTATTGTTCCTCAACTCTCAGATCCAACGGATCAGATCTGTACTTCTCCCCTGCACTTCCTCTGGTCACTGGAATCTGATCTAACGGACATTGGGTATTCAATATTGGTTATCCAACGGCCATTGTCGCTCCACCTCCTGAGCTTTGGCTTTCTCAAATCTCTAAGTGTCAAAGGCCATGAACTTTGATCCTTCTATGAGCCTTGATGTATGGGATCTCATCTGCACATCTCAGAACGTTATCTCTCCTGAGCTTTGATCTCTACATATTGTTTGCTTTTTCACCTGAGCTTACGTTGTTCCTATTTTTCCATCGATGCACACTCTGATCTTTCCATCAATGACAAGAACACTCTGCCTGTAAACATGCCAACATCATTATTGTTCTTTCCATCAATGACAAGGACACTCTGCCTGTAAACATGCCAACGTCGTTGTTGTTCTTTCCATCAATGACAAGCACACTCTACCTGTAAACATGCCAACATTTTTGTGGGGGATGTGGTTGGGTTGATGAGGTCCTTTCAGAGGATTTCAGAGACCTTGATTAACTGACTAGATAGAGAGGAGGCCAGGGCGCCTGTACCCCCTGAGGGTCCACAACGCACCCTAGTCGGTACTGGTAGCATTCACAAAGAACTTGAGAAGGTTAAGTTTCCTGAGTTCATGGGTGCCACGAACGGTGCCGCCACTGAGGCATGGTTGGAGAACATGGTGATGTGCTTCACACTTCGTGACTACACCTCCATCATGAAGGTCCACATGGTGGTCTTTCAGCTGAAGGGGAGTGCTCTTATATGGTGGAAGACACTCCTACCACAACTATACATGGTCGTCGAGGACGTGTCATGGGAATTTTTCGAGGAACGGTTCCAGGAGAAGTATTTTTTAGAGGAATTCATTGAGCACCAACTCAATGAGTTCAACACCATACAATAGGTTGTTTGTATGGTGTCGGAGTATGAGGCCTAATTCATGGAGATGCTTAGGTATGCTCCACATCTAAACACCGAGAAGCTCAAGGTCAACAAGTTTGTGTTCAGCCTTAAAGTCATCATTCATGCGAAGGTGAGGATCCTAATGCCTCAGATGTTGCACGATGCAATCCAGAGGACCCTCATAGTTGAGGAAGATTTGATCAATGGGGGTCAGGGCAGGACTCCTATGAGACCAACGGGAAAGGCAACATATGGTGTGAAATAGCATCAGACTCCAGCTAGACATCCATCAGGGTATCAAGACACACCAAGAGGTTCCACGTTCACGATGCCACGACGACCGACTCCTTAGTAGCGGACTCCCTATAGAGGAACATAGCATTGTCTATAGCAACAACAGTTTAGGCTTGTTCAGCAGAACAAACCAGGGTTATAGGCTGGTAGGCCAACTGCTTCTACTTCGGGGACCAGGATTACTGGGCCGAAGACTGGATTTTGGACATGTGGAGAGCCACATTACCAACGATATTGTCCGATTGATAGGGCCAGAGCAACTGGGTCATCCAGATACACTACAGTTATAGATTTGGGCAAGGCCCACCAGATTCATGCAGCGGTGAATAACCGCCAAGCCGAGCATCAATCTATTGTGCTTGAGATGTCAGGTACCATTGCTGACCAGAACTTTAGTATTTTGATATATCTCGGTGCTACAGAGATATTTATTTCAGTGTAGCGCTAAAAAGAATTAAGTTAAAGCCAGTCGAGAAGGATGAGTTTAGCTACGTGGAAATGGCTTCGGGTACCGAGCAGAAGGTTGGAGGAAAGGGTACGAACTGTAGCCTCAACCTGGGATATTTTGTAATGAAGGCCAACTTGTACATCATGATCTTAGTATCTTATGACTTCGTGATCGGTATGGACTGGTTGGAATCACATGATGCGATACTCAACTCAAAGATGAAACGGTTGCGTTTGACTGATGATGAGGGACAGAGACGAGTGATTGGAGGAAGAAACCAAGGAGTTTCCTTAAGGTTCATTTCATCCCTACAACTATAGAAGAGCATGCACAAAGGATGCAAGATATATGAAATATTAGTGCTAAACAACAAGGGCGTGGTGAAAGGATTAGAAAACCTTCCGGTAGTATGATATTTTGTGGACGTGTTCCCATAAGAGTTACCAGGTTTTCTGCCTGAAAGAAAGCTGGAATTTACCATCTACTTGAAACCTAGTTTTGAACTGATAGTAAGAACGCCTTATTGAATGTCGAACCCTGAGTTGCAGGAGTTGAAAATGAAACTAAAAGAGTTGTTGGACCTAATATTTATATGTCCAAGTGTGTCACCTTGGGTTGTGCCTATTATTTTCATACGAAAGAAGGATGGGTCGTGGAGACTTTGTATTGACTACCGTCAATTGAACAAGGCAACGATCAAGAACCAGTATCTGTTTCCAAGAATAGACGATTTGTTTGACCAAATGAAGGGCGCGACTATGTTATCAAAGATCAACTTGAGATCAAGATATGACCAGTTACGGATTAAGGAGGAAGACATTCCTAAGACTTCATTCAAGATGAGGTTCAGTCATTACAAGTTTACCATTTTACCATTTGGACAGACAAACGCCTCGGGGGTATTCATGATCTTGATGAATGGGGTGTTCCACAATACTTGGACAAGTTTGTTGAAGTATTCATTGATGACATATTGATATATTCTCGGATGAAGGAAGAACATGACGAGCATTTTTTCTTGGTACTACAGTGTTTACAAGAAAACCAATTATACGGAAAACTGTTGAAATGCTCTTTTTATCAATCGAGGATTCATTATTTAGGGCATGTCATCTTCAACGAAGGCATCGATGTGGATCCAGCGAAGGTAGAGGATATTATGGAATGGCCTGCATTGACGAATGTACTAGAAGTACGTAGATTTATGGGTTTAGCAGGATATTACCGATGGTTCATCGAAGGTTTTTCGAAAATAGCAAATCCGATCACGGAATTGCAAAAGAAAAACAATAAGTTTTTATGGACCGAGAAATGCACGTAAGCATTTTAAAGGCTCAAGGAGATGTTGATGACAATGTCGATACTAAAATTCCCCAACATGGATGAGGACTTCTTCGTATGCACAGATGCATCCAAGGACAACTTAGGCAGAGTCTTGATGCAAGTCGATCGAGTGATCGCTTACATCTAAAGGAAATTAAGAAAGCATGAGGAGAACTATGTGACGCATGATTTGGAGTTATTGGCCATTTTGTATGTCCTGAGAGTGTGGATACACTACCTAATTGGATGGAAATTCGAACTAAAAACCGACCACTATGGGTTGCAGCACATTTTTATGCAAAGTGACTTGAACGCACGACAAAGGCGTTGGTCAGAATTGCTTAGCGAATATGATTTAGATATTACCTACATAAAAGGAAGAGTGAACAAAGTGGCAGATGGATTGAGTCAGAGACCATGCATATTTTCAGTGATACCTCTTCAGATGAATCTTCGAGAAAAGATTCTAACTATACAGTGCGACGATGACTGGTATAAATAGGTTAAGGAAAATATCGGACAAGACACCATGTTGGTACCAAAATTTGAAAGATATACCTTGGACAATGACAGATTGATGAGGTATAATAACCGGATTTATGTATTTCCTAATGACGAATTAAGAAATTTGACCTTAAACGAAGCTCATAGAGCAGCGTACATGGCTCATCCAGGAGTCACAAAGATGAAGGCATACCTTAAGCCCTTATTCTTCTGGAAAGTAATGAAGGCATACATAGTTAACTACATGGCAAGATGTCTAGAATGTCAGCAAGTGAAGGTTGACCATAGACATCCAGCAGGATTACTATAGCCACACGCTATTCTGGAATTGAAATGGGAGGTCATTTCGATGGACTTTATTGTGGGATTGTCATTGACGGCAAGGAGGCATGACTTGATTTTCATGATAGTTGACACTCTGAAGAAGAGCACATTTTATTCCTATGTGTATGATGTATCAGGCGCTAGACATAGCTAGATTGTTTATCAGTGAGATTTTGATATTGCATGGTGTGCCTAAAGGGATCATATCCAATCGAGGATCGGTGTTTACAGGATGATTTTGGACTAGTTTCTAAGAGGCCTTGGGAACCCAACTTAAATTTAGTATAACGTATCACTCGGAGACAAACGGGAAGATAGAAGGAATGAACCAAATGTTGGAATATATGTCGCATATGTACGTGATGGACCAACAGAAGCATTGGGAAGATTTATTGCCACTGATAGAGTTTGCGTACAACAACAGCTATCAAAGCACCATTAAGATGGCACCATTTGAGTTTCTTTACGGGCGACCGTGTCAGATGCCTTTGAGCTGGGATTGACTTGAGGATAGGGTCCTGGTAGGACCAGAAGTGATCCAAGAAATAGAAGAACAAATGAAAATGATAATACAAAGGATTAAAAAAGCTCAAGATCAGCAGAAAATTTATGTCGATGCGCATCGTGTTGACCGTAATTATGAAGTTGGCGATCGATTTTTCTTGCAGGTGAAACCGCACAAGAGTTTGATCAAGTTTGAAAAGGGTGCTAAACTCTCTCCTAGGTTTGTGGGACCCTTCAAAGTTGTGGAAAAGAAGGGGCCCATGGCCTATCGACTAGCCTTGCCTGATTCTTTGAGACATATGCATGATGTTTTTCATGTATCTCTTTTGAGACATTATGTTAGTGATCCTACACATGTGATTGACATGATTTCCTTGCAGGAGTTGGACAAGGGTGCACTCATGGCGGAGCCAAACCACATTATGGACCATCACATTTGACAACTACGATGTTGAGCAGTTAATTAGGTCAAGTTCTAGTGGGACAATTATAGTCCACACTCGACTACCTAGGAGGAGGCATATGATATGCACCAACAGTTTCCATATTTATTTGATAGTTAGACATTTAGATCTTGTCAGATGCTTTATTTACTACATTTATATACTGTACAACTTTGGGAAAAAGTTTAAAACAAGAGGGGGTGTATGTAACATCCCGCTCTTGCGAGCACATGTTATTGACTTATTCTTTGAGGACACTTGTGTGCAAGTGATCTGGTTTTAGTATACGGTTGTCTGTTTCACTTATGGATTCCTATGATGACGATGATGGATTATGATTTAAGTTGTATGATATCTATGTATTGGCAGATGCTAATGACAATTTTCCCCTAAGTGTGTAGGACACTTGATAGATTGAGGATGTCGATGGCATCATTGGACCTCTTAGGACTCTAGATTGAGTCAGGGAGTGGATTGTATTGGTTTGAGTATTTCATTTATGCATATGTGAAATATGATCGATTATATTATGATGTTTTTTATGGATCTTTGACAATGTTTCATGGATGGATGAAATCTGACGATTACTTGCTAATCTAACTCACATAAGGAGTAAAGGGGCCATGCAGATAGACCAGATATTGAGGGAGAGGTGTGGCAGCATCCCTGACACAGCCTACTAGCACTCCTGTCGTGACTCGAATTGTAGGTTAACGATTACCTAGTTCGAGAGGTCCACGATGTCGTGAGGGCAGACTGAGACAGTCGCTCATGAAGATTTATAAGGGGATGCGCAATAAGGCAGGGTCATTATTCCTTAGAATCCCTTAGTCTCTCACAAGGTCGCCTGAATGGAGTATTGACTCCAAGGGTTGGACAACTACCAAAACTAGTCAAAGGTGAGTGTCACCCTTGGAGCATGGAGTGCGTATTGAATGGCATGTTGCGTACTTAAAAATTTGAATCAAAGGCGAGTGGCACCCTTGGAGCACGGTGTGCGTCTTGAAGGGCACATCACGAAATTTAAAAATTGAGTCAATGAATCTAGGTGGCCTAGAAAACTTTGAGTGAATGTTAAACCTTGTAAAATATTGAGCGTTGTCGAATTAATAAATTAATTAAAGAATGAATTTATTAATCATAATCTCTAAGGGTCTAAGCATTTGCAAATAAAAATTTAATTAAGCCTAAGTCTAAGTTAGTGAGAAGACAAAAAAAAACAAATTTTATAAATTAAATAATGAGGGGATGAAATAAATCAATTTAAGAAGTCAAGCAAAATAAAATAAATCTAAAGAGTGATTTAATACATAATTGTGCAACTAATTACCTAATTGGAATTTAAGGTAAAAAATGGAAAAAAAAAAACTAAAGGAAAGGGTACGCATAGAAAGGAATCTAGAGTCTAGTTAAAAATAGTATAACTAGGAGAAGATTACTATTTTAACTCAACTTTGTTTTAGAAAGGAGTCATTCATTAATTGGGAACAAAGGGAATAAAGGGACAACTATGAGTGATTTTAGGAGTGCTTTTAGGATGGGTGAGGGAAATAAATTTTTATTAAAATAAAATGGGGATTTAATGGTGCAAATGGGGGAGAGGGTGAAAAGTGTATGGGGGAGAAAATTCTAAATTATTTTAATCAAAAATCAAATTAAATGTGCAAGTGGGGATGAGTTATGGGAAATTGATATAAAACAAATGGCTGAGTTGAGAGATGGATCACAATGGCTATGAGTAAGGTTATGCTGTAGAAATTATGACTGATTTTACTTGTGAGAGTCAGGATACACAGCATGAGAGAGAGTGGTGGCTCTACCTTGCGAGGTGAGTTGGGAGCTAGAGGATTCTGGTTGTGTCTGTGCATGGCCCTTTGAGGCTCGGGGGGATAAGGGGGAAGAAGAGTACCCCTAGCATTGGTTTGGAGGTATCGGTGAAGTCTCAACGATTAGAAAGTAGACGGAGGAAGGGAATGCCAGTCACCAATGATCGTCATCAAGCCTATCTTCGTCAGTCACAGTATTTTCATTTTGGGTTTGCATTGTATTAAGTTTTTATTGTATACATGGTTTTAGAATAGTTGACAGTGGTAATGGATCTTTGAGTATTATTTTTAAACTGGACTGTGTTTTTCTTGTGCAAAATTTTGGTAGAACATCAACACCCATTCTCCTGGCGATAAATTTTTACCTCTGCATTTTTATATGCACCCAATTTCGCCCTGCCTTCATCCCTTGAATTCCTCTGCGTTTGGCACAAGGATGTTTCCCCGCATTTGCATTTTTTCCCTACCTTCATCCCTTGAATCCCTCTACGTTTTTCCTTATATACAAATTTCCCAGCTTTGGTAACTCTCTGCATTTTTCATGGGGCGATTTCTCTTTGCATTTTTAATGAAGGGATCACTCTTTGTGTTTTTATTGGGGAGATCACTCTCTACATTTTTATTAGATAGATCACTCTCTGTGTTTTTAATGGAGGGATCACTCTTTGCATTTTTATTGGAGAGATCACTCTCTGCGTTTTTAATGAGACAATTACCATCTGCGATTTTATTGGAGAGATCACTCTCTACTTTTTTAATGGGGAGATTACTCTCTGCATTTTTTGGGGAGAATCACCCTCTTCATTTTTATTGGAGAGATTACTCTCTACATTTTCAATGGTATATTACTCTTTGAATTTTCTAGGGAGAATCACCCTCTGCATTTTTATTGGAGAGATCACTCTCTACATTTTCAATGGGAAATTACTCTCTTTGTTTTCTAGGGAGAATCACCCTCTGTGTTTTTATTGGAGAGATCACTCTCTGCATTTTCAATGGGAGATTACTCTCTTCGTTTTCTGGGGAGAATCAACCTCTACGTTTTTATTGGAGAGATCACTCTCTACATTTTCAATGGGATATTTCTCTCTGCATTTTCTGAGGAGAATCACCCTCTGTATTTTTATAAGATAGACCACTCTCTGCGTTTTCAATGGGAGATTACTCCTTGCATTTTGTGGGGAGAATCTCCCTCTATGTTTTTATTGGAGATGTCACTCTCTAAATTTTCAATGGGATATTACTCTCTTTGTTTTTTGGGTAGAACCACCCTCTATGTTTTTATTGGAGAGATCAATCTCTACATTTTTAATGGGAGATTACTCTTTGCGTTTTCATGGGGAGAAACACTCTCTGCATTTTTGTTGAAGAGATCACTCTCTACATTTTTAATGGGAGATTACTCTCTGTGTTTTCATGTGGAGAATCAATCTCTATGTTTTTATTGGAGAAATCACTCTCTATGTTTTTATTGGAGAAATCACTCTCTACGTTTTGATGGGGAGATCACTCTATGTGTTTTCATGGGGAGATTACTCTCTGCATTTGATGGAAAGACTACTCTTTTCATTTTAATCTCTGAGTTTTATTTTACACATGTAATGCATTTTCCCTCCCCTCCAATGGGAGTGTCACAAGAGATTATCTCTGCATTCTAATCTACATCTAGACTATGTTTTCCTTGTATGGCGTTTGCAATCTGAGTTACCCTTGTCTCACTCAGCGATTTCTGGATTGTGATATTGTCTTTACCCTTATGATACCTCCTTCTTATGGGCTTCGATGGCATTGCTAAAGAGTCCATTTTCCATATAATTTTTAGAGTATGTATTTATTTGTGCTCTACACATTGGAGTATTTAGTTTCTGAAATTTTTCACTATACATCACTTCTTATTTTCAGTTCTCTTGTAAATCACTAAGTTTAATCCTCATTTTTAACTTATGTAGAGTGTATTATAGTTATCTGGACACATGTTTTAGTGTTATTTTTAAGGTTCATTACTCTTTTAGAATGGTGCAATAATGTAGTTGTTTCCATCCTTGGGGCCATCTTATTTACGTTTGTCATTATGACCAATATGAATGAGATACATCTAACCAGTACTACCCATTAGTCGTGGAAGCCCTACATTAATACTTGTAGAGAACTAAGGGATTGTTCATGATCACCTTGGGAGCCTAAATTGCACCTTTGGATCCCCTAAAAAGATACAAGGGGGATAATAAAATGATAACCATGTGGACTCATTGGCATGTTATTTTTGAAGATATTGACTTTCATGTTCATGGAATTGGCAAACCAATTCAAAATAGTTTATATTGCACCACTAAACTATGTTGATGTTGTTGATTAAGGTTGGTTGTCATTGATGTCAACCCTTGAAGAAATCCCTGCAGCACAAAGGTTTGGGTAATGGACCCAAGATTGTTTGATGTAAAGATGACTCATTATTGTCTTTTCATGGTTGATAAGAAGTAAATATGGATGAACTCCAAAGTGGTCCCCTTATGGTGAAAGCCCTCACGGGAAGACGCTTTGCAGAGTAAGAGAACCCATTCCTAATTGTGGAATAATGAGATGAAGTATAGTTAATTTGTCAGGGAAACTATCCTAGATGGATAGTTCTTGTCATGCCATTTCTGGTGGTATGTGGAACATCACATAACACCTCACGGTTAGAGAGTTATGACCATGTGAAGTTGGAGAACCCAGGTTTGGGTAATGGACCCAAGTTTGTTTGATGGGTAACTGTATGATTTTTTATATATTTGAAGGTAATACTATTCTATATGGATAGTACATGTCATTCCATTTCTAGTGGTGTGTGGAACGTCACATAAATCCTCATGGTTTGAGAGTTATGGCCTTACGAAGTTGGAGGACCCTCATATGTCATCTAGAAGCCCCAAAAGGTTAAAGTAGTCAAAGTGGTTTAAGAGTTTTTAGAAGGTAAATAATAAAGTGAAGTGATGAGTGTACAATTCAAAGTGAATACAGAATAAATTATTTAAATAATAAATTCAATGGAAAAATTAGAAGTGGGTTAACCCTAAAATAAGGAAAGTGGGTGACCGATGTTTTTAAGGAAGCTACTTGGAGAGTATAAATAAGAGGCAAGGGTATCTCATTTAAGACACACTTGAGAATATTGAATACCTATAGGTGTCTAAGGTAACCAAAGGATTTCTAAGCCAAATTTCTGAGGGAAGGTGAAGAAACGAAGGTCGGAGTGTTGGAAAATACTGAGAGGGGGGGGGTGAATCAATATTTTGAGCTATCAATCAATTTTTAACTTTTCTTTCACTAAAAAATCTTAGTCTACTTTATAGAGATCAGTTGTTGTATATTCTTTATGAAAACAGTAGTGCATCCAGAGATCTTATTATGGATTTCTTCATTCATCAGATGTCTTTTAAACAGTAATTCAACAAAATAAACTAACACAGATGAATAGCACACATGAACACCAGGATTTAAGGTGGAAACCCAGATCGGGAGAAAACCACCGCTGTTGTTGTCTCTGTCTTCAATGATTATTATTAAGAAAACATTCTACAACAATGTACTAGTGCAGACTCATACTAGTACGCAGGCTTCTACCTGCAGAAGGCTACAACCTTCTCTCGTTTAC
>ML791375.1:238292-257874 GCA_009831015.1 Picea engelmannii
CGTCACACGTGGTTTGACACGTGTTAGATCCTGCCACGTGTCACTCTGATTCGTGACTTACATGTGCCTGAAGTGTTGAATCTGCCTGACACCTGTCATTCCCTGGTTGTGCCACATGTCCCTTGCTGACGTGGTCTGCTATCATGAGTTGGATCAACGATTCAGATGCAGTTTTAGGCTCAACGGCTGCGATTTCATCGCGAAATCGCATATCGCGATTTCGAGGTTTTCATTGTCATTGTTCACGAGACTCGTGAAACTCCGATTCCCGATTCTCCGATGAAGCCCCCTGTCTACACGTGGATGGTCCCGATCGCTGCTTGATTTAACGACTGTGATCAAATCGCGAAATCGCATATCGCGATTTCAGGGTTTTCGTTGTCGAGTGAACTGGACATTTCAAAGTCCTGATCCCCGAATCTCCGAATGACTTATCTCCCTCGCAACTTCTGCAAATCTGACGGTTGTCGGCCTTTCAGGAAATTTGAATGGGATCCAACGATCACTGACTCTTTTGTCTTCCTTCTTCTCTGTAAACTTCTGCTGCGCGCATTTTCTTCAATGTTGTTCCTCCTGAGATTTTACGTCCGAATCCCCAAGGGGTTTTATCCTTCATATCCTTCCATCTCTGTTGTTTCCATCAATGACAACAACCATCATCGTTGTTTGTTCAATATTTGCCAACACGGAGTTCAAGGAAGGATAAATTCTTTTGATGATGCTTTCTAAGGTATGTTATTTACAGGTCATCTCACCATTTTCACAATAAAGTTTTTTCTAGAATGAGTCAGACTGTGAAATTGCTATTCCATTGAGGAAACATATCCAAGTATCTATGGTAAAAAATTCATCTTGTGGGTCATTGTATTTTTTGAGTTACACTCCGTGGAAAATAGGGTTTGTGGCTAGTCCTGAAACTAGTAAAAAACAAGTGTTTCGGGTAAAAATGTCATAAATTCTTCATAACATATCCAAATTCAATAAGACAAAATGTGTTGGTTATAGTACATTCTATATTACTATGTGCAACATTTTCAGATCAATTCAACAAATATTTTGTGTGGGGCATGCTCTACAAGTTCGCTCTCTAGAATAATCCACAATTCAACAAGGTATGTCATTTTTGCTATAACTCCTTTTCTGAGAGGTTACAAGTAGTACCACCTGGATGAATTTCATAAAACACACCGAAGAACATTGTTTATTAGTTTCAGATCTTTATTCATTACAGGTACAAAGTTATGATTACTTCAAGTTAGGGTTGTTGAATAATCCAAAACTAGGCATGTGAGACTAAAGAAAAGTTTGATAAAAATGCTAGTCTCTTGTTGTTAAAGTTAAGGAAGGTTTGTAGGAATGTGATCATATACACCAGGTCTATTACAGAGCTACAAATTAGGTACATACTTGACACATGATTGGTGCATACTTGTTACATGGTTGGATGCACTTGTTTATGGTACAGGTTGATTACAGGTTGTTTGGTACAGGTTGGTGCATGGTTGATGCACTTGTTTATGGTACAGTTTGATTACAGGTTGAGGTACAGGTTGATGCATGGTTCATATTTATTAGTATAGGTTTACAACAGTATATCTCACAGTGATAGTGTGACAGTGGTTCCATCATTCTACTTCTACTTCAGGGCGATTGGACGGGGCAAGGATAGGTGGTTGGAGCCACCGTCTAGTTGTAGCTAGAGAACATAGCAGGTTGTAGCCTCCTTTTGGTTGTATCCAAATAATTGGGGAGTTGGAGCTTCCCTCAGGTTGTAGCTTGAGAAACTAGGGGGGTTGGAGCCTCCTTCCAATTGCAGCTGGAAAACAAAGGAAGTTGGTGCTTCCAATGAATGTAATTCTTCAAGACATATAAGAAAAACAATTCTATGGTTTTCTCTCGCTTTGGGTTTCCACGTAAAACATTGGTGTACTGTGTATGTGTATGATTGTTCATTTGTTCATTGCTCATTATTGGATGATAATTCTACATTTACATAACACTTGGATTATCTGGTTAAAAATGATTAAATTTCTCTATTACTGATTGACCCCCCTCTCATTAATCCAACAATTGGTATCAGAGTAGGTTCCTTCAAAAATCAGTCTAACCAATGAAAGGTAGATCGTGGAGAGAAACAACTTGTATAAATATGGAATACCACAGTTTGATGGACAGAAGTATGATTTTTGGACCATAAGGATGAAGACATATATACAGGCACATGGATTTGAAATTTGGCAATCAATTGAAGATGGATACATAACACCAGTAGTTCCACCAACAAATGACAAAGCAGTGAAACTCGGTCAGAATAATTCTAAAGCCACAAATGCACTTTTGAATGGTCTCAGTGAAACCGTATTCACCAAAGTTGCACATTGTAAATCCGCTAAAGAGATTTGGGACAAGCTTCGAAATATTTATGAAGGAGATACAAAAGTCAAAGAAGCAAAGCTTCAAACTTACAGGGGTCAGTTCGAACAACTAAAAATGAAGGAAGATGAGAATATTGCAGCCTACTTCTTACGAGTCGAGGAAATAGTGAATGAAATCATAGGATTGGGAGAAGAAATCGAAGAATCTGTAATTGTTCAAAAGGTACTAAGATCTCTTCCTATAAGATTTAACCCTAAGATATCAACACTAGAAGAAAGATCGGATCTAAACTCAATAAGCATGGTCGAACTGCATGGAATATTCACAGCATATGAAATGAGAACTGAACAGGAAAATCCAGATGTAAAATAAGTAGCCTTCAAAGCATCCAAAAGATCAAAGCAAAATAAAGAGCAACAAGAAGAATATAGTAGCAATAGTGACCTCTCGGAAGATGATGAAGAAGTGGCCAACTTCGTCAAAAGACTGAACAAGGGAACCGACGGTAGGTATAGAGGTAAGCTTCCTTTAATTTGTTTTAATTGTGATGGTATTGGTCATTTTTCTAGCAAATGTCCTCACAAGAAAAGGAGAAATGATGAAGTTTACTCAAAAGGCAAACAAACATATAAAGGCAAAATAACTACAAATAAATTTTTCAAGAAAAGCCTATGCACCAAAGACAACATCTCATCATCAGATGAAGATGAAGTTAGTGACAATGAGACAGGAAGAGTTCTATTCATGGCAGTAAAAGACTTTGACAAATAAGACTACGAAGAAGAATATGAAGAAGCCGAAGAAGAAGTCGAAGAATAAATTGAAGAAGCATAAGTTTACTTTCGAGAAGAATTAAAGTGTGCCATAGAAGTTATTAGAAAAGAAAAGAATAAGAACAAGAAACTACAAGCAAAACTAGACAAGAAAGAAGACACTCAAGAACTAGAACAAATGATCACAAAATTGAAAGTTCAAATAGAAGAAGATAAAAGAATTGAAGAAGCACTCAAAGAACAACTAGAAGAAAAGGACAGGATCATCAAAAACTTGGAAGCAGAGATTGTAACATTAAGAAAGGATATTCAAAAGAAAAATATGCAGATAGCTCAAAAGTTTTGGATGACATTATCAGCAGTCAAAAATCCCATTTTGACAAGACCAGACTTGGATACAATCAGACAGAAAAGGGATCAAGCTCCAAAACAACATAGCAAGAAACCTATCCAAAAAGATATGTAGAAACAATCAAAGGGGATAGGAAGATATACAAATAAGATTACATGGACACTCCTCCACCGAGAAGATTCAGATTTCAGAATCAACAAATGACAGATAGGCCTCAAGAAGAAGAAGGATTCACAATATCACTTCCTTTCAGAAGATCCTCAACTCCCAGGTATCAAACTGTATTTTTTGGCTTATGTTATGCATGTAATAATTTTGGACATAAAGTTGTGAATTGTAGAGCTAACAACAGGAACAACAACAACTTTGAGAGTTATACACAAAGGGGTTATTCAAGAAGGTCTAGTGAAACACAGAGAAGAAATTACAATAGGTTTGAATCCTTGAGCAATGAAGTGGAATGTTACAAATGTAACAATTTTGAACATGTGGACAAAGAGTACAAAATGAAAATCCCTCCTAAAGAACCTCAATAGAACAACAACAGTGACAAACAAGAACCACATAAAACGGCATGGATAAGAAAGCAAGATCAGTATAGCAATGAAGAATGCACATTCGTTCTACAAGCTAAGTAGAAGAAACGTGGTTGGTATGTTGACAGTGGGTGTTCAAAACACATGACAGGTGATAGAGACAAGTTTCTTACATTATGAAAGGAAAGATATGGATCAGTCTCCTTCAGAAATGATGATTCAGCCAAAATCATTGGAAAAGACACAGTTCGAATTGGGAACAAGAATGAAAAGGCAGAAAACGTTCTACTAGTAGAAGATATGAAACATAATCTTCTAAGTGTGACTCAAATGTGTGACCAAGGTCATAAAGTTACTTTCGATTCACCAAAGTGTGAGATAAGAAAAGAAGGTTCAGGGAAATTGGTCGCTACAGCTACAAGAACTTCAAGCATTATATATGTGTTAAGTGAAATTGGAAATGAAAAATGTTGTCTAGGAAAGGAAGATGAAATTTGGCTATGGCACAGAAGAATGGGTCACATACATTTTGATAACCTTGTCAAAGTCAACAAAAGAGAAGCAGTCAGAGAAATGCCCCAGATCATGAAACCAACCAACACTTTATGCAAGCATTGTCAAGAAGGAAAGCAAACAAAGACCAGGTTCAAATCAAAGGAATATTCAACGACAAGACCACTGGAAATTGTGCATACTGATCTAGTTGGACCAACTAAAACAAAGGGCTTAAAAGGTGATAAATATTGTATGTTGTTAGTTGATGATTATACAAGAATGAATGCAGTTTTCTTTCTCAAGAATAAGTTAGAAGCTTTTGAAAACTTCAAGATCTACAAGGAAATGGTTGAAAATGAAATGGATTCAAAAATCAAATGCTTGAGATCTGATAATGGAGGAGAGTTCACCTCAAAGGACTTTATGGATTACTGCAACAATCATGGAATAAAAAGGCAATTCTCTATTGCTAGGACACCTCAACAGAATGGAGTTGTAGAAAGAAAGAACAGGATAATACAGGAAATGGCTCAAACAATGCTAATGGATTCAAAATTGACAGATATTTTTTGGATAGAGGCAGTGCATACAACAGTTCACATTCAAAACAAAGTAATGCTCAGAAACAACACTGACAAAACTCCTTACGAACTATGGAAAGGAAGACCAAAAAATGTAAAGCACTTCAGAGTTTTTGGAAGCAAATGCTATATCAAAAAGGAAGATGGCAGAATGGGAAAGTTTGACTCTCACGTGGACAAAGGAGTACTTGTTGGTTACTCAAGTACAAAGAAAGCATACAAGTGTTACAAAGTAAGATTGAACAAAGTTGTGAAAAGCATCAACGTAACAATTGATGAAACAAGTAGAACATAATCAAAGGAAGAAAATGAATCAATGAAACAACCCTTAGAAGAAGAAGCAGAAGATGAAAAATAAGTAGAAGAGGAATATGAAGAGAATCTGACAGAAGCAAAAGAGCAAGTTTAGCAAGTTTCTCCAAAGACACCCAATAAACGAGTACAGAAAAATCATCCTTCAGATCAGATTATCGAAAACAAAGATGCAGGAGTTGAGACTAGAAGAAGAATCCGTTCACTAAAACAAACACACCTAGCACTCTTATCTACAATTGAACCAACCTATTTTGAAGAAGCCAGCAAGGAGGAATTTTCGAATAAGGCCATGGATGAAGAATTAGATCAAATAGAGAAAAATGACACTTGGGAATTGGTTCCAAGACCAAAGAATAAGAATGTGATTGGCACAAAATTGGTTTTCAGAAATAAATTGAATGAATATGGACAAGTTACAAGGAACAAAGATAGATTGGTATGTAAAGGATATGCTCAGATTGAAGAAATCGACTTTGAAGAGACTTTTGCCCCAGTTGCCAAAATGGAAGCAATCTGTTTTCTTTTAGCTTATGCATGCTCCAAAAATGTTAAAGTATATAAGATGGACATAAAATCGGCTTTTCTGAATGGGGAACTTGAAGAAGAAGTCTACATTGAACAACCAGAAGGATTTCATTTGTCAGAGAACACAAATTATGTGTGTAAATTAAAAAAGGCTCTGTATGGTCTAAAACAGGCTCCTAGAGAATGGTACTCTAGACTGGATAAGTATTTGTAGCAGGCAGGGTTCAAAAAAGGAAGTGCAGACAAAAACCTCTACATCAAGGTAAGTCAAGGTAATATTTTATTAATTGAAGTTTATGTTGATGATATTATTTTTGGTAGTGATGATGATAGGTTAAGCCAGAAATTTGAAAAAGATATGCAAAATGAATTTGAAATGTCGTTACTTGGAGAACTATACTTCTTTCTGGGACTTCAGATACGTCAAAGCAATCAAGGAATTTTTATTTCTCAAACCAAGTATATCATAGAAATGTTGAAGAGGTTTAGAATGGAAGATTGAAAACCAGTTATCACTCCCATGCAAACTAGTTGCAAGTTGATCAAAGATGATGATTCGAAGTCTACATATCAGAGGAAATACAGGTCAATGATTGGCAACCTACTATATGTGACAGCATCTAGACCAAATGTAATGCAGACAGTTGGACAGGTGGCACGATTTCAAGTAGCACCAAAGAAATCACATGTATTAGCAGTGAAGAGGATTTTCAGATATCTCATAGGAACAAAAGAGTTTGGATTATGGTATCCAAAAGGAAAGGATCTATCACTAATTGCCTACACAGATGCAGATTGGGCAGTTTGTATTGATGACCGACGAAGCACCGGTGGAGTAGCGTTCTACTTTGGGTAAGTGTTTAGTATCATGGCTAAGAAAGAAACAATCATTAGTATCTTTATCTACAGTCGAGGCAAAGTATATTGCAGCAACATCATGTTGTACATAAGTACTTTGGATGAAACAAACTCTGACAGATATACAGGTTGAGTATGATGAGCCCATTCCAATCTATTGTGATAATACAAGATCCATCAGTATCTCAAAGAACCTGGTGATGCACTCCAAGATGAAGCACATTCCAATAAAGTATCACTTTCTACGGGAGCAGGTTACAGAAAATAACATCAGAGTTGAGTATGTGGGCACAAAAGAACAAGTGGCAGACATCTTTACAAAACCACTTCCATAGGAAGCCTTTCAATATCTTCGCCAAATACTTGGAGTTATTTCCACTCCAAAATGAATGCTTTTTGAATGCTTATCTTATATGTCTTAGATGTACACGAGGAAGCACCATAAGAGGACAGTTCATTCAGAGGGAGTAGCCCCGGATGGAAAGATACCTTTGCCATTGATGACAAAGGGGGAGATATTTATCAGATGCAGAGGACATAGGCATGGTTCCAGGGGGAGAATATTTATCAAATGCAGAGGACACATGCATGGTTCCAGGGGGAGAATGAGTGATATGATTTCAGTATTGCATTAGAGTGTTGCCATCAATGCCAAAGGGGAAGATTGTTGATTAAGGTTGGTTGTCATTGATGTCAACCCTTGAAGAAAACCCCGCAGCACAAAGTTTTGGGTAATGGACCCAAGATTATTTGATGTAAAGATGACTTGTTATTGTCTTTTCATGGTTGATAAGAAGCAAATCTGGATGGACTCCAAAGTGTTCCTCTTATGGTGAAAGCCCTCACGGGAAGACGCTTTGCGGAGTAAGAGAACCCATTCCTAATTGTGGAATAATGAGATGAAAGATAGTTAATTTGTCAGGGAAACTATCCTATATGGATAGTGTTTGTCTTGTCATTTCTGGTGGTATGTGGAACGTCACATAACTCCTCACGGTTAGAGAGTTATGACCATGTGAAGTTGGAGAACCCAGGTTTGGGTAATGGACCCAAGTTTGTTTAATGGATAATGGTATGATTTTTGATATATTTGAAGCTAATACTATTCTATATGGATAGTACATGTCATTCCATTTCTGGTGGTATGTGTAACATCACATAACTCCTCATGGTTTGAGAGTTATGTCCTTACGAAGTTGGAGGACCCTCATATGTCATCTAGAAGCCCCAAAAGGTCAAAGTAGTCAAAGTGGTTTAAGAGTTTTTAGAAGGTAAATAATAAAGTGAAGTGATGAGTGTACTATAATTCAAAGTGAATACAAAAAAAATTATTTAAATAATAAATTCAATGGAGAAATTAGAAGTGGGTTAACCCTAAAATAAGGAAAGTGGGCAAAGTGACCTAGAAGATGTTTTTAAGGAAGCTACTTCGAGAGTATAAATAAGAGACAAGGCTCTCTCATTTAAGACAAACTTGACCATATTGAATAGCTATATGTGTATGAGGTAACCAAAGGATATCTAAGCCAAATTTCTGAAGGAAGGTGAAGAAAAGAAGGCCGAAATTCAAGGAAGGATAAATTCTTTTGATGATGCTTTCTAAGGTATGTTATTTACGGGTCATCTCACCATTTTCGTAATAACTTTTTTTCTAGAATGATTCAGACCGTGAAATTTCTATTCCATTGATTAAACATATCCAAGTATATGTGGTAAAAAATTCAGCTTGTGGGTCGTTGTATTTTTGTAGTTACACTCCGTGGAAAATAGGGTTTGTGGCTAGTCCTGAAACTAGTCAAAAACAAGTGTTTTGGGTAAAAACGTCATAACTTATTCATAACAGATCCAAATTCAGTATGAAAATATGTGTTGGTTAGCATACAAACTGTAGTATTATGTGTAATAGTTTCATATCAATTCAAAACATATTCCGTGTGGGGCACTCTCTACAAGGTCGCTCTCTAGAATAAGAGACAATTCATCAAGGTATGCCACTTTTGCTATAACTCCTTTTCTGAGAGGTTACAAGTAGTTCCACCTGGAGGAATTGCATAAAAAACATTGAAGAACATTGTGTATCAGTTTCAGATCTTTATTCATTACAGGTACAAAGTTATGATTACTTCAAGTTAGGCTTGTTGAATAATCCAAAACTAGGCATTTGAGAGTAAAGAAAAGTTTGATGAAAATGCTAGTCTCTTGTTGTTAAAGTTAAGGAAGGCTTGCAGGAATGTGATCATATATGCTAGGTCTATTACAAATCTACAAATCAGGTTTTTATGATGAAATTGATGAGGGCTTTTGATTGAGGTACATGTTGAGTACATGGTTGAGACAAGTAGTTGATGAGTTGGCACATACCTGAGGTGTATAGTTGATGATGTTGGTACATATTGATGAGTCATAGTTGATGAGTAGTTGAAACATGAATGGTGTATACTTGGTACATGGTTGGATGCACTTGTTTATGATACAGGTTGATTGCAGGTTGTTTGGTACAGGTTGGTGCATAGTTGATGCACAGGTTGGTGCATAGTTGATGCACAGGTTGGTGCATGGTTGATGCATGGTTCATATTTATTAGTACAGGTTTACAACGGTATATCTCACAGTGATAGTGTGATATTGGTTTCATCATTCTACTTCTACTTCAGGGCGGTTGGACAGGGCAAGTACAGGTGGTTGTAGCCATCGTCCAGTTATAGCCGGAGAACATAGGAGGTTGTAGCCTCCTTCTGGTTGTAGCTAGATAATTGGGGAGTTTGAGCTTCCTTTAGATTGTAGCCCGAGAAACTAGGGGGTTGGAGCCTCCTTCCAGTTGCAGCCAGAAAAAAAAGGAAGTTAGTGCTTCCAATGAATGTAATTCTTCAAGACATATAAGAAAAAGCATTCTGTGGTTTTCTCCCTCTTTGGGTTTCCATGTAAAACACTGGTGTACTGTGTATGTGTATGATTGTTCATTTGTTCATTGCTCATTATTGGATGATAATTCTACATTGACATAACGCTTGGATTATTTGGTTAAAAGGGATTAAATTTCTCTATTACTGATTCACCCCCCCTCTCAGTAATCCAACAGATGTATGATCATTTTTATATTTAGATTCCATTTCACCACTAAACTATGTTGATGTATGATCATTTTCATATTTAGATTCTATTGGGCCACTAAACAATGTTGATGTATGATCGCTTAATATTTAGATTCTATTCTCCACTAAACTATGTTGATGTATGATCGTTTTAATATTTAGATTCTATTGTGCCACTAAACAATGTCGATGTATGATCATTTTAATATTTAGATTATATTGCGCCACTAAACAATGTTGATGCATGATCATTTTTAATATTAGATTCTCTTACGCCATTAAAATAGTATCGAACTTGATTGATTTAGTAATTATATTTCTCTTACACCCTGATTTCTTGATAAGTGAGATTAATTGTTGATCTATTGGATTTCGACTTGATTTTTTAGTGGGATTTAGATACCTCCTTGTTCCTCAGAACATTCGCCAGCCCTGAGACCTTAAGTGGTCAAAATCAATCGGATGAATCCTGGGCTTGAGCATTACTTATGTGTCTTGAAGGTCCTAGCCTTTTGTTGGGCTCTAAAGATGTCCTAAAAACAACCTCTATGCATCAGCTGAAGGTAGGCGTTGGCACAAGCATTTTACTTGTTTCCTACGTAGGTTCTTACCTTCCGTTTTCAATACCCAATCCTCCAGAGATGAAACACATGTAAAGGAACAACAATTGTAAAGACAACGATAGTTTTTCTATTCAAATGAACAACACTTCCTGTAAAGGGAACAACAATCGTAACAAGGGAACGACAGTCGTTACATTGGACCGAACTAATGTTGAATTAATTTCATTGTAATACTTGCCCAACTATCTAATTTTTCAATCCGAGGTTCGTAAACTTACGAAGCACACGCAAAGTATATGCAGGACTGAAGTGAAACTAATCTAATCTAATGTTTAAGCTACAACTCAATTTGAATCATTAATATAATGCAGTAAATTGAAACACACGACTTGGAATTGAATTGCTACAACCTATGATTGAAATTGAATCATTAATCTAATGCAGGAAATTGAAACACACGACTTGGAATTGAATTGTTACAACCTACGACTGAAATTGAAATTGCATAAATGAAACTAATCTAGGAATGGAGAACTACATGAAGGAAAAGAAAATACAACATGTGAAGATTTGAATGACACAACAACATATGTGAGCTCATGCCAATGAAGCAATCTTACATTAAAATAATCAAATCAATCTTCATAACAAAATAATGAAAGCATGGAAACCAAAACCATGAATCAAAGCTAAGAATCTCTTTCTTTCAAATTACAAATCTAAGACTAATCCATATTTCTACTTGAATCCTAATGACTACTCACTTCCAAATTATTACTACCCCCTCATGAAGAGAGAGCACTCTCTTTTATACATGAGAGCCTTGAATATAAGATAACCATCTCATAATTACAGATCCACTTTTCTCTCAACTATTTTCCATTATTACAAAATATAATCCCTTCAAATCCTCACACATATCTCTCATATATCTTGGATAAGATATGCCAACCAAATCTCCATGATCTTCTCCTTGAATTATCTCCTCAAATCTTGAAATGGTGGAGGAAGTATTCGAGAAGTCCTTTTGAATTAATCCTTCACATATTCCTGCACATTACAAAGCTCACACATTTTTGAGATATATATGAAAACATGTCGATTTTCTAACATTTAATCACAAATTCCCTTTTAATACTAAAATGAATAAAGTGGAGAATAATAAGGTGAAACCCAAGTATATTTATGGAAATGATAACGTGAAAGGTTAATGGGGTGATCAAATGTGGAGAATGATTAAGGGAAAGGTGGATGAAAATATGACATTTTTGAGCCCCAACATACCCCCCAACTGAACTTGTTGCATGTCTGCATGCAACCATGCATGGATCTTCTCAAGAAATTTTTGGCATCTGAATGTTGGCTTTGAGTGATGATAATGAATGTTTCTAGGATGGGATTTACATGAGTAACAACTGTCATTTTCTTATGGTTGGTTCTTGTGTGACAACCATGACTATAAAGAATGTTGGTTCTTGTGTTAACAACATTCATTTCATTATTTGTTCTCTTGATATTATGATAATAATTTTCCCATATTCTTACTGGAACATATATTCTATCAATGTGCATAAGGAAACATCACTGAGTATAAGAAATACCTTTTTCATATTTGTTAATCATGCCAATATGTATATCAATGCTTATGAAGCAAAGTGCAACAGAGTATCGTTGGAAAATAAATGTTGGAAAAGAAAGAAATTTTCATAAATGGTAAATGAGATGAAAAAATGGAATGATGGTAGTGGAAAAATGGAGTGATGATTGTGAATAAATCCCCTACCCCCTAACTGAGCGGGTTGCATGTCCTCATGTAATGTGGCATAAATCATAGAAGTGAAAAGGAAAGGGAACTTGGTGAGGGAATTTTCCAAATTATTCATTGCTGGTAGTTGAGGAATTACATGATTAAAGTTTAGAAAATAACATATCTCCACTTACCCAAAATGTTGATGAACTATGCAATAGGAATAAGGCTGATGCAGCTGCTGGAGCATGGAAGATGTCACTACTGCAGGATCATGTGAAAAGTGATTGTTGTTGTAGTTGTGATTGTTGTCTGCTGGATCAGAGAATGTGAAGTGGAGGAATCTAAACTGTTGTTGAATTAATCATGGAAAAGAGGAAGTACGAAAGTGGAACTGTAGTACTCTCAAATAGCTGGAAAATACTGTTGCAACTGCTGATGGAGTCATAAAATTTTTATAGTCTTCACCTATTGCTAAACTTGATGGTACATTTCTAGTCATGCAAATGAATGTGTCGATGTCGAGCATGAAAAGAAGTCATTGGATTACCGGCCATTGATGAATTCCGTTAACCAATGCGAGGCAACTCACCATTGATGTCAATGAGTGCCAAGGTACCTGAGTACATATTGTGAAGTGCAAATGAATGAGTTCATGTCGAGCCACTTGCAAGATCTGATGATCAAGGGACATTGATGTATTCCCATGATTGTTAGTGAGAGAACTTGCCATTAAGGCATGCAAGCCTCCAGGTACACAAAATGGACTCTAGTCTATATCCCAGATAAGGTGTTGAAGTTGATGGGGCAAGACTTGTTGAAAGGTGGGCCTTAAGGAATCCCACATCAGTCAACGTGAGTTTTTAAAAAGATTGGTAGGACTATAAATGAAAATATCTCGGTAGCAACAGTGTATGGAAAGACAATGTAGTCATGGAAAGGGAGCTGGATAGTTTTATTGACAAGGAAAACTGAATTGAAAAATATAAAGAGATGTATGTGACTCAGGAAGATAGGCATGTGCGAAGTCATGAAGGATAAGGAAATGGAAGATGGGCTTCAACACAGGGATGACAAATATGCCTTGAAGGAGAAATGCGGTTAAACATCCATGACGCAAATGGGTTTATGAAAGGTCATTGTGTAACAACAAATGCCATGATGTGTAGAATGAAAATCAACTCCTTCAAGCAGTCAATAAGGCATGTTTTTTTTTCAAAAGTTTTATGATTCTTGAAAATCACTTCAGCAGCAAGATGCGATCATCTGCGCACCTGAAAAAAACTTAGTACAAATCCTGCATGAAAACTTGTGAGATGTTCGAAGAAAAACGTAACATGCAGAAAGAAGTACAAATGCGGCAAAGTAAAAGAAATAAAATGCATTTTTATACCTGTTTTCATGGTCATTGCGCGTGCACTTGTTTCATCGTTGATTGCTTGCTAAAGTGACTCCAAGAAACAACTTAGCGTAAAATTGCAAAAACATGTTTCGATATTGTTTTCAGGAATGATCAAGACGTCCATTTGCAATTTTTTTGGAGTTTTCCAATGTTTATGTATTATGTAATATTTTGATTTTTATAAGTTATAATGTTTTTATAATTTTTATGGTTTTTATTTTTTATTATTATATAGTTTTTATTTTTTTTTAAACAAAACAAACTAAAAAATTGTTTTATTATTACAACTTATTTTTAAAACAAAAAAAAAAAAAAAAAAAAAAAAATTGTTATTATAATCTTTTTAATGAAACAAACAAAATAAAAGAAAATTACAAACAAAAAAAAAAAATTATTTTTTATTATAAAACAAAACAAAGAATGGTTGTTGACTTTCATCTTTCTATACCTGTGCCAGCATGCCACCATGAATGCTCCAGAAGTTTTTGTCACCCAAGGGCACAACATTATAAGTCTAGTCCTTGTTGTCCATTTGTCATTGCCCATCAACGGACCATTCCATCAGCTCCACCTTCTACAAAGAGGGAGGTCACACGCACTGGAGCTCAAACTGCCCATCTGTGAAGTGCTTCACAAAACCGAGTCAATGCACCTTGTCTTCTTATCCACGCACTCCTATTTTGACATCAAGGGGAGAGTTTCTTTCCTTCTCCACTCTGTGATCAAATTACCCTCTTTACTTCGATTAGCTATGGAGGTGAAAAATCTAGGGCTCGTGAAGATCAACAGGAAGCGCATGTATCATGTTTTTAAATTTTGAGTAGTGTAAGAGCCCGTTGGGGTTGGAATCATATGCACATATCATCCTCTAGCAGTTTTCCGACTCTTCCCCTGCATGAATCCCAAATTACACAGCACCTGTTGAAGCTCCGTGGAGGAGATGAATCCGTCATTATTCATATCATAGACTTTGAAATCTTCCATCAAATCATCGCACTAGTCATCACTAAGTAATTCATCCTCTGAGCTAACAAATTCATCGAATGTCAAGCTACCATCTTCTCTTTCAGAAACTAGTGTAATCAGACATTTCAAATCTTCTTCCGAGATATTCATTCTGAATCTGTATTAAGTGCAAGGTGATCACTAGAAGCCTTGCCTAGATAGGCGAATGTTAGGATCATATCCCAATCAACCCAGCATTCATAATACTAGATCTACGTGCCCTCATGGCAAACTTGTAACCATATTTCTGGGTGGAGCCCTGCCATCCTTCTTTCAAGGTGTTAGCATTAGCCGTTTACTAACGGTAGGGGACCAGAGTCTATTATGTGCCTGAAACTCAGCAGATGAAGCGAACACTTGACGTGCCATGCGACAAACTGATATTCCTCATTACCTTAGATCATGTCAGTCAATAATATGTTCTTTAAATCGATTTGAATTTCATGACAACTGGCTACTCATTTTGGCATTGATGGACCATAATAACGTCTATTTATGCATTTTCGCCATATCGAAATCCCTGATTTTATATATGACATGGAGGCTGATGGTCTGGGAATAATATCGCCAATTTGGAAGCAAATCACTGCAAATCAAATGGATACAATCAAATTGGATTTAGTCTTGCAACCTCCAGCAGAAAAATCTTTGTATTCTGTTGAACGTACGAGTGGATCTCATATCACAGAAATTGCATTAAATAATGTTCATTCATTGCTGGAGCTCATGATAAATAAGTAACTTCCTTCATTCCGCTTTGCTGCTTTCCGCTTGACATTTTATTTGGTTTTTTTTTTACTATCTGTAGAAAAAAGTATATACACTAAATACGCTCATAATGAAGTCCAGTAGTAGATCCAGCTGACTAAGTTCCAGTTCCATCCAAAAAAGCTCCAGCAAATCCCGTGAGTGAGGCATCAATTCCAAGTACTGTAAAAACAGGTGCATCCGAAACCAATTAAGGATCACATGGTAATATTGTAGCTTAAGTGAAAGCATCATCTTAGGCATAATCAGGACATATAGTCCGGACATACAGAATCAAAAGATTGATCACTCGCATGAAAGAATAAAAACAAGATACATCCTGGATAAATCTGTTACTTAGCGAGTGGAAATGACATCACCAGTTGCATAGTAAGTATAAGATCTCATAGAAAGGCCCATAGTAGAGACAAAGATAGCAGGACCAAAGGAAGCATCTAACCCATCAGAGACAAGGGTAACAGAAGTTTATACACAGGCATACGCTCCAGCAGCTTAAGTAGTAGTTTACCAAGAGGATTCCATAGTATCAGAGCTAGCAACAATTGTAGTTTATTTAGTTGACTAAGTGAAAGCATCACATGCTGCAAATGTACCAAGTAGACAAAAGACAGTTTACCCCATCCACAAAGCATCATTGTAGCAAAAATTGGGCACAGAGGTAGAGGTAGTTATATGGGAAATATTTGGCTTGGTATAACAGATTTAGATCTCGACTCTTCGTGAATTTGCAAATTGCTTATTTGTTCGATCAAGCTTATGCGGTGGTTTTTGTGCATTCATGATATTTTGTTTGTTTGCAGGGTTATTTATTATAGGATAAGGGGCAAGAGAAAGAACATGGTGCGCAATCCAAAAAAATAAACCAGGCCCAAGTTTAAAAATGAGATTGGATCTTGGGAGGGTTGTTGTGTGAGAGTTATATGTCACCTGCCTCTTATCTTGCATAAATTGCAGACCTTCTTATTCATTTTTTTTATATTTTTTTTAACGTACTTACTGTTTTATTATTTTGATTTGCAAACAGAAGCATGCGCAAATTTTTATTTATGTATTTATCTTAAAAAAATAAAAAAATGATTTCACAAACTTATTACAAATTTGTGAGCAAATGGAAATAACTGTAGACGAAAAATAGATTAGGCAAAATTTTCATCGTCAATTAATTAATCTTCCTGAAATCAATTAGTCATATTACTTTTTGATCCTCAGGATCGCATGAAGCACGGAGGAGAGCATACTTATTCTAAAAATAAATAAAAAATAAAAACTTGAAAATAAAATCCTACCTACACTACGCTAATTAAAAATGAGAGATTAGTTACGTATAGTCAAATAGCCAATGTAGCCATGCACACAACAATAATAAGAATATGTTGTCTTTTAATTTCATAACTAAGAATCGGAAATATGTATGAACCTATGAAATTAGTTGTTGAAACTGTGAATTAAAACAATAAAAAGAAAAACTAAATGTATCTAACCTAATACTTGCTTGACACCATCGTTCGATTAGGCTTTCATAGGTGCGTTGTTCCTTGCTCAGATCATGTTGTAAATCCTCTTCATCTTCCTCAATCTCCTTTTCAATCAATTGTCCGTCATTGGATGCATAAGAGTCTTCAGATGTTAGATCTTCAATTGTTTATGGAGGACTATTTGAATCTTTGATCCTTGTCAAGATCTCCTATTCATGGGAAGAGGAAACTTTGACATCTACCAGGATCTGAGTGAGTAGTTCCAAGATGACATTCATTGTTAAACCATGTTAAAAAGAAGGATTCTTACAACACCCAAATCAAAATGAAAAACTCAAATAAAAACACTCTTGCTAAAACATAAAACAATTACTCCTCATAGTTATGGAAATTAAACGCTCTTGATAGTTGGTAGGGATAGTGAGGAATCTACACTGAAGCAGCTCTATGAACCTTAGAACCAACACATGTACATCACACTTGTAGAAATTAAACACTCTTGCATAAATTGAAATTTGCAGAAATTGAAACTACTCTTGTGGAAATTGAAATTTGCAAAAATTGAAATTACTTTTACCTAGTTGGCAGGGAGAACATGAGGATTCTACATTCAAGTAGCTTCTATGACCCCTTACCAACACATCTAGATCACACTTGCATGAATTGAACTGAAAAAAACTAATACCTCAATCCATCGTGCTTCCACGGCAACGACGCCAAAATATTGGGCTCTAAAGATGACCTAAAAACAACCTCTATGCATCAGCTGAAGGTAGGCGCTGGCACAAGCATGTTACTTGTTGCCTATGTAGGTTCTTACCTTCTGTTTTTAATACTCAGTTCTCCATAGATGCAACACTTGTAAAGGAACAACAATCGTAAAGGGAACGGCAGTTGTTCTATTCAAATGAACGACACTTCCTGTAAAGGGAATAACAATCGTAACAAGGGAACAACAGTCGTTACATTGGGCTGAACTAATGTTGAATTAATTTCATTGTAGTACTTTCTCAAGTATCTAATTTGTCAATCTGAGGTTCGTAAACTTACGAATCACACGCAAAGTATATGCAGGACTGAAGCGGAACTAATCTAATCTAATGTTTAAGCTACGACTGAAATTGACTCATTAATCTAATGCAGGAAATTGAAACACATGACTTGGAATTGAATTTCTACAACCTACGACTGAAATTGAATCATTAATATAATGCAGGAAATTGGAACAAATGACTTGGAATTGAATTGCTACAACCTATGACTGAAATTGAAATTGCGTAAATGAAACTAATCTAGGAATGGAGAACTACATGAAGGAAAAGAAAATACAACATGTGAAGAGTTGAATGACACAACAACATATGTGAGCTCACGCCAATGAAGCAATCTTACATTACAATAATCAAATCAATCTCCATAACAAAATAATGAAAGCTTGGAAACCAAAACCATGAATCAAAGCTAAGAATCCCTTTCTTTCAAATTACAAATCTAAGACTAATCCAGATTTCTACTTGAATCCTAATGACTACTCACTTCCAAATGATTACTACCCCCTCATGAAGAGAGAGCACTCTCTTTTATACATGAGAGCCTTGAAGATAAGATAACCATCTCATAATTACAGATCCACTTTGCTCTCAACTATTTTCCATTATTACAAAATATAATCCCTTCAAATCCTCACACATATATCTCATATATCTTGGATAAGATATGCCAACCAAATCTCCATGATCTTCTCCTTGAATTATTTCCTCAAATCTTGAAATGGTGGAGGAAGTATTCGAGAATTCTTTTTGAATTAATCCTTCATGTATTCCTACACATTACAAAGCTCACACATTTTTGAGATATATATGAAAACATGTCGATTTTCTAACATTTAATCACAAATTCCCTTTTAATACTAAAATGAATAAAGTGGAGAATAATATGGTGAAACCCAAGTATATTTATGGAAATGATATCGTGAAAGGTTAATGGGGCGATGAAATGTGGAGAATGGTGAAGGGAAAGGTGGATGAAAATATGACATTTCTGAGCCCCAACACCTTGTAGGGTAGGTTGGCCGGGTAGTTTCTTTATGTTATCTTTGTGTGATGAGTTGATCGAATAAAAGTGTTTATGATTCAAGTTGATCGTAATGAGTTGATCTTGCATCGTTATTTATGATACTTGTTGATTATGTGTCGTTATCTAAATGTGATGATGTTTTGATTATGTGTCATTACTAATTATGTCGATGCATTGACTATGTGTCGCTAATATTTTTGTTGATGCGTTGGTTGCATCCACTAGTACATATGACCAAATTTGTGATGGTTGTTCATTGATATTACCACACTTATCCGTCGCAATTTCCACAAACGCTGAGTTTTTTTTTTTCGTCGTAATAATTTTGTCACTATATCCACAATCTAGGTGTGCATGGAAACATCGAAGAAATTAGCTAGCCACGTGTCAGCAACTTCAATATTGGTTAACCTTCTTCATCGTGGCAATTACGATGTAATTTCGTCGCAATACCAACGAAGAAATGTGCCAAGCCAATAACTTGCGACGCAGCTGCTGAATGTGCGACAAAATTTCTTAGTAATATCGACGAGTGCTCTTTCTCAAAACCATATTTACGATGGACTTGCTGTATATGCGACGAAACTTCGTGGAAAAGTGCGACGAAAATTCGTCGCTATAGCAACGGTTATGGTAAAAAAAA
>ML791375.1:257974-271793 GCA_009831015.1 Picea engelmannii
ATAAAAATCCCGATAAGAAATATTACTAAAATTTATGACATACTGATTATTACAGAGAATACATTAAATATTGAATCCTCTTACCAAGGGACGATATTCATAACCCCCTTCGGCGTGCCCCTTCTCCCTACAATGTTTTTGGGTTGTTGTTATTAAAATTCTTCTATTTTTCAAGCCTCTGCAATCATAGCAAGGGAAATAACATTTTCCATCGCCCCTCGCCTCTAATGCCACTCTTAACCGAGCAAGCTTCCTGTCATTTTCGTTCATTGTGACAAATCTTTGTCCTGACAAGTAATTGTCTTACCTACACCATACCAAACATTAAGTTGTCAATTTTTAATATTTTGGCTACTCCTTTCAATTATGATATGTTTATTTACAGTGACCTAAATCTTTCTAATAAGGTCAACATCTTTATAATAAGGTGATCATATGTGTAGAGGATCAACATCATGACGACATATATAACATCTTTATAATAAGGTCATATGTGTACAAATGTTTTATTTATATAATAATGACATATACACCTAACATAAGTTTAGGGTTAGTGTTTATTTATCTTATTAGTCCCTGCTAAAGAAAGGAATATAGAAATCAATTACTATCATTTCATCGATTAGGGTTGAGTTTCAAGAGCAATTCCATATCTTTATCAATGAAAAGAGAGAGAGATTATAGCTACAATTGAAGGGAAAAGGATATGTGGATTCCATAAACCTAGAATATTATGGAATCCACATACCCTTTTCCATAGAATATACCAACTAGATCCAAAAATCAAAGACATGAAATATGGTACACACATATTATATTATCAAGGAAAAAATAAGCTAAATGCAATTTGGACATTTGAAAAAAAAATTACAAGTTAAATGAGTACATCAATAAAAAATAACATACTAACCTTCCAAGTTCAAAATCCAAGCTATGTAGATCGAGAATTGGATTTGTTCAACTGGTGGGTGACGGAAAAAATAAAAATCTCAAACAAAAGCCAAGAACAGTGTTGCAACTATAGCAATTGTGTCACAAAGTCTCTTAAAGTCACGTATATATAGATAAAATAGTCAACTAGCCGTTATCACCGACCAATGAGATAGGTAAAATTTTCGTCGCTATTGCCACGAAAGATCATCGCTATAGTGACGAACATCCCGACTTGGTTAAATTAATGTTTTCGTCGATATTGTGACGAACGTGCATGGAAATATCCACGAAAATCCCACCCTCTTTAAAAAAATGATGAAACTAGTGGAAGTGTGGAAAATTTTCGTGGAATAATCCGCCCATATGTAGTAGTGATCATTATTTGATTACGACAATGAGTCGCTCGTATTGCTTTTAATTATGATGTCATTTGATTATGCACTTCTATGAATTATTTGTTGACATTAATTTCCTAACGCTTTAAAAAAAAATTACGATTTTCCTAGTCGTAACAGAGGGACGTTACAAAGAAGGCTCAGTATCAATGATGTGGCTCATAGCTTAAAAATAGTTTTAAAATCTCTGTGGTTTCTTGCTCCCTCGAAATGTACCACACGGAGTTGCATGTCCCTCTGCCTCCTGAAAAGTCTATCGAGCCCATGCATGCCTCTTCTGGCCTATTGCAATGTCTCTAGGAACATCAACTCGAGCTACGGCATCAATTGGATCAGTAACTGTCTCCCTCTGAATTGTTGAAGGGGGAGAAGGTATTGCCTCTTATTTCTTCTCGCTGTCAATATCCATCTAAGATTCTCTAGATCTTTGGAAGGCTATCTCTTCCTCAAAGGTGACATCTCTACTAACTTCGATTTGTCTCTGTCCAGGGATGTAGATCTAGTATGCCTTTGAAGATTCACTATACCCCACAAATTTACCCTTTCTTCCTGAAGGGTCTAGCTTGGTCCTCTTTTCCCTGGGTACATGAATGTATACTGGACACCCAAATATCCTGAAGTGTCCAACTTCAAGCTTCACTCCGGTGAAAGCTTCTTCGGGTGTCATGTTCTTCAAAGTCTTATGAGGAATCATGTTTGTAACGTACACAACTTTCATGGATGCCTCTGCCCACATAATCATAGGTAGATTTTGATCATGTATCATCGCTTTGGTTGCCTTAATAATGGATCTGTTCTTCCTCTCTACAACCCCATTATACTGAGGGTTATAAGGAATGGTGTACTCCCTCTTGATCCCTTCCTCAATACAAAAATCACTGAAATCCCTAGAGGTGTACTCTCCTCCATTATCTTATCTCAACACCTTGATCTTCCTCCCAGTCAAGTTCTCAACCTGAGCTTTAAACTATTGAAATCTTGCAAGGACTCCATCCTTGGTCTTCAAGAAGTAAATCCACATCTTTTGAGAGTGACCATCGATGAAGAGAACATAGTACACATATTCATTCAAGGAAGCAACAGTCATGGGTCCACAAACATATGTATGTATCAAGTCCAAGATCCCCTTGGATCTACTGTCACTGCTCAAAACAGACCCCTTTACATTCTTTCCAAGAGCACAACCTCTGCAAACACCCTCATGCTCGATATGTATCTTTGGAAGGCCTGTCACCCTCTTCCCCAGAGTGGGAATTTCTCTATAATGTAAACGAGCAAGTCTCTTATGTCATAGCTCGCTCAAGCTTATAGTATCATGTAATAAGACCTGGATTGGTCGGACATTCAATCTATACAAACTATTTTATCGAACACCAATCACTCGGGAAGAATCCATGTGTGAGTTCTTATGCCATGCAAGAACTTTTCCTTCAGAGAAAGTAACCTTGTAGCCTTTATCCTCTAAGGAAGAAACAAATACAAGGTTCCTTTTCATCCCAGGTACATAGAGTACCTCACTTAATTGGAGTGGTATGTCATAATCTAGTTGGAAATAGGAAGTTCCAACTCCCGTCACAGTATATCTAGCATTATCACTGAGTACAACATGAAGACAAGATTCTTTCTTTACAATATCTGTAAGATGTTCTCTGTATCTAATCATTTGTCTGGAAGCACCAATGTCAATCAACCAAATATCATTATCAGTAGGAACTGTACCTGAGAGTGTTGATATGAAGAAGAATGCTTCATATTTTATGTCTTCATTTCTATGATGTGGTTATGAATAAACATCGGCAGTGGATGCATGTTGTCTTCCTTTCTTCCTGGTAGGACAGTCTCTCGCAATGTGACCATACTTGTCACATCTGAAACATTGAATCTTTGAAATGTATTTTCTGTGTTCATGACTTGGAGCTGCTGAAGTTTTCTTATCTTTGAATTCTTTTTTGAAAATTATTATTTGTCTTCTTCCTCTATTTTCATGAGAAGCAAGGGCTTGTTTTTCATCATTGTGGGAGTCTTGTAGACCTCTAGGTATAAATCTAGTTTCCTCCTAAGTGCAGTCTGTCCATAGATGATCAAACTAAGATAAATATACTCTTCCACTGATAATTTGAATGGATGGTTCCCAATAGCTTGGAAGATCAATGAGAGTAATCATGATAAGCTCTATGTTTGTGGTGTTTTCTCCAATGGCACCTAACTGATCTCCGATCTCTGAAATCTTCATGAAGAAGGTAGCAATGGTGTCAGCTTTCATCATATCAATATATTGAAGTTGGTGTTTCAATGTGAGAGCTCTCTTAGTGTTGTTTCTCTCAAACATCGTCTTTAGTGCATTATACATTTGATAAGTTGTCTTCAAGGTAGAAATGTGAGTTAGTAGATGATCTCTTATTGAATAGATGATTATCTTCCTAGCTTTGACATTGTCTTCCTTCCATTCAACCTTATCTTCATCGGTTGTTGTTGTTGGTAGAGCCTTTTCTATCAATCTCAATAGGTCACTCTCTTCTAGAGTGATTTGTAACCTTGACTTCTAGGACCTGAAGTTGATTGATCCATCAATCATATCTTGCACCAAAGTTCTATTCATCATGGCTTGTAGATTCTTCACAAACCCTAACGACTAGGCTTAGGAACCCTAGTGTTTATTCAAGAGGAGGTATTTGGGGGTTTGTTGGACTTATGACTGCCAAAAAGAAGCCCTATAGAATCAAAGGAACTTCGGAAAGCTGCAAAAATACCTCAACGTCTTGTAGAAACCCTAAAACTGAAATTATGTAGAAACCCTAGGGCCAAAAATCAAAACTCCTTAATTTTTTTGATTTGAGAGTTAAAGGAGGTGCATTGGACTAGGTCGTACCTTCCTGTGCAAAAATTAGGCCCAACGCTCAAGGGAGAGTGCTAAAACTAGCTTGACAAGGAAAAATGGAAGGGGTCATTTTTGCAATTGCAACAAGAAGGTGACAGTTAGCTTGAAATAGCTTGTGCAATGGCTCTTCAGGAGCACTGCTTTGATACCATGTTGAATTTTTTAATGATTAGCTCAAGAACATGTAGTTTCTTTCAATTTAGAATGAACTTGAACTATAAACAATGTATCAATAACCAAGATCACAAGAATAATAACCATGCATAAGAACACAAGAATTTATCCTGGGAAAACCCTTCTCAATCAAGGGAAAAACCCAGCAATCCTTTGTTATAGAGTCAAGATAAGATCACTCTTTCACCATAAACCCTAGCACACACAAGAGGGTGCTCTATGACCAAGAAAGCTAGTGCCTAAGAGAAGTACGCACTAAATTTCAGATCTCACCAATGTGTTATGTGAGAATGAGATATGATCCACAATAGGGATGTATCTCTCTTATTTATACATGACCTAACTAATCAATGGATGTGTCTATTGGCACAATAGGGCCGACTTGTACAACTTAATAATATAATTAAAATTTTACACAATATTAATTATCTTTACATGGTGGGTCCGACTTGTACCCTTTACAATACAAATTGGGGTTTCATAATAATCTTTACTCTTAGACAATATATCAAGGGGTCTCACACATCCTCTAGTTCTCTGCCACTAGGGACACGTCCACTTGTGCTCAGCCATGGGGACATCACTCTCAACATATCAACTCAACTAAGTCCATAGGAGTACTATCTAAAGAGTCATCTCAAGTCAACTCAACTAAGTCCATATGATTCCGACAGGAGACCATCTCAAGTCATCTCAACTCAATCCAAAGGAGCACGACAAGATACCACACACGTCATCTCAACTCAGTCCAGAGGAGTATGACTCAACTATTACATAGGTGTTCTCACAGATTATCTCAACTCAGTCCAAAGGAGAACGGTATGGAAAATGTCTCATGAATCAGCAATCATCAACATGGACTCCCCATGAATTCCTCTATTGAAACAACAATGCATTCATGAACCAGATGTTAGGGATAGCTCATAGATTTTGTAATCATGCACACACCCTCACAGATATACCATTTAAAGAAAACATATGTTGGAATCATTCCTTGCTTCCTCCCACCAAGCTCACAACCTCACAATTTCCAGAGCCTTTGTTTTTAGCATCCAGGCTCATGGTCTTCTGGTGATGGGTAAATTCGGCTTCTATCTCCACAATCTGGACTGCACTAAATGATTGGGCTACATGTCTGGGACAAAGAACACAATAGACATTGGTTTAGACTCAAATATGTTGCTACTCACTCGGCACATAACTCCCAATCACACATGGCACAATGGTATCAATGTTGTCCACTTATTAACTTGCATGATGTGTTATTCATGAATAATGTAGAAATTTCCACCGTTGAACCACCTCCCCTCTTTTTACCTTTTTCTTTGGGGTTTTGTTGGGGATGAAAGGTATTTATAAAATTTGTTCTCAAAATCCTTATGAACATGTAATGAAGATTAATCCTATGTATATTGTATTAATATTAATTAATCTTTTGTATATTTTATTATTAATTAATTAATTTTGTAAATTAATATGTGTATTATCAGTATAATAAAACAATTTATTTTAAATAATGAGTAGCATTGATGTTGACACTCCCTATAACAAAATAAAGGAAGAATCGAAATTCCCTTACGTAGAACACAAGGCCACGAAAAATAAAAGGCCATATGAACTTTGGAAATACACCTCCAAAGAACTAAGCTAGAATTTAACCAATGCTTTACAAAATACATAAAATCATTGAAAGTTAGGGCCAAAGAAGCAAAGACTAATTTCAATAAACAACTAAAAAGAAAAACTCGAGAAAATATAATAGGCACTTCGTTGGGGGAGGTAAAAGCAAAGCAATATATAGGCTTATCATTTTTTAGAGCATTATTCTCACTACAAGAAGAACACCTTGCAGAGGTTTTTGCGGAGGTTTTTAGTGTAACAAAATTTGGAAAAAAATTCAAAAAAACTTCCTCTATTGGATCCAGAGGTTTTAGCGAATGTTCTATATAACTAGAAAAAAATCGGGCGAACGGAGGTTGTAGCGAAGGTTTTTTTTTTCAGTGTGTTTCTTGTCAAAATGACCTGGTGCAGTATTGAAATACATGCACCGGTGCAATATTGAAATACACGCACCAGTGCATTACTATAATAAAACACATCAGTACAGTAATATAATAAAAATGCCCTAAAATTGAATATAATAAAACACGCTTTGGTGTGTTTATAACTAATATGTACTGGTTCCCCCTTTTTTTTCATATGCAGAGCATCGATGCTCTTATAATTATTACGCATTGGTTCCGCGTGCTTCTCTTATGATGTACCAGTGCACTTTAGTATTTGTACACCCTGGTGCGATAAGGTTATAGATAGAATAGGTGTGTTTTAGTATTAGTACATTCTGATGTCGTTAAGTTATAGTTACCCCCAATGCAATAATGTTATTCTGAGACCCGATACATTTAATACAGAATGTGCCTTGGTAATTCTATAATTAGTACATACCAATATGTCGGCAACGTTATTTTTAGTATGCATCGGAGCATATAATATAGTAAAGGCACCAGTGCATAAATAATAGTTAGCTCTATGATGCAAATAATAAACATAACACACCAGTGCGATAAATTTTTAGCGCCCCTATTAATATTTCAAACATGAGCACTGTACAATTTTGAAACGATAAATATTATTGTATATTATATCATTTACAGAACGATGTGTTTTCTCAATAGTACGTGTCGGTGCATTATTATGATTAATATGTACCGGTATGTATGATTCCTCAAAATGAACCGATGTCTATATTGTGGCTCTAGTGAGTTCAAAATAATATAACACACTTATATGTATATATTTTAATTCATTGTTTTTTACAAATTTTCAATTAATTATTTCAAAATCAAATATTTTTTATAGTAATATTGGTTTATATTTATGTTATTGCATTAATGCGTTGTCCAGCCAATTAAAACTTTGTTATTTGTATCAATGTAAATTATCCACATATTATTTACTCAGGAATGCAACACTTTACAACATTCGACAATGCAATGAAATAAGAAACCCATTTTATTATATATGAATAAGAGACCCATTGTCATACAAAAAGAGACAATGTACTGGTCTAGTACAATAATCAAATTGCAACCAATTTGTAATTGTTAAACTTATTGGTAACATGTCCTCATGCAATTGGGACAATATGTCGAGTACATTCAACAAAATCCCTAATTTTCAAAGACAAATATTCCAAAACATACAACTTGTAGTAACATTAAATTATATTGATTGCCATTCATCAGTTGAACTGTTGACATTGCTCAAGATGCAAGCATGTCTCATTTCTTCATCATTTGTAGGTGATATTGTACTTTTGTTTTTTAACATAATGTTGTCTTTATGATCGACTTGTTTTTTATGTTATGCCCCTTCATCTTCCATCTACAAACATAGAAATAAATTGTGTGTGTGTATATACATGATTGCGTAAATAAAAAAACATACCTTAGCACCAAGTATTTCTGATGCAGGAGCATCATCGGCAAGAACGCGTGGAAGGACAACTCAACACCTTGGAATCATTTCGGAATCTTAACGTTGGTGTTTACTGCGAATCTTTTGGAGTTGATTGAAAAACGGAAGAAGATCAAACGCTTGGAAGTTGAATGATCACAAGTGATCTGGGAGTTTCACTCCTAGTCTTTAATGTAACCGAACTTAGATAGCAGTAAGGTTTTTTTTTTGAGTAGACGAGTAGTCGGGGGGAACCCTAAGAACCCTCTAAGATAAATAGAGGTTTTGTACGTCCGAATGAGGCTGTTATGAGTTAGTAGGAAATTTCTGAGTTTTTAGTTGTTGTTTTGATCATAGTTGTAGCCATTTACTTTCGAATGAATATAACAGAGGAAATTGATCCAATTCATGGTGTTGTTATTGTTTGTAATTCCCTGTTATTGTTGTTTTCATGAATGAATTAATCTCGTTACGAGCATATGCATTTTTAAAATGTTTGCATAAATTCAATCGTTTCTCTTCATTTGAGCCTATGTAAGGTGTGCACAAAATCCACAAGGAGTGCGTTGACAACGTCTATTTCGACTCATAAGATCAGAGGATATAACGTAAAGTTTCCTTTGCAAGGACTGCAAAGTGATTGGTTCAAGGTGTGCACAGTCATCCGCAAGAAACCAAGTCTTGCGCAAGAATCTGTTGCAAGGAGTGCATAGATCCGAAATTCGTCTAAGTTTTGAAGTGACTCTGTAAGAAGTCAAAGGAGTAGAAGGAGAGAAAGCTTAGAAGATATGGCACTTTCCAGAAGTGGAGACGAGGTCCGAGAGGCGGATTCGTAGGAGAAACAAGGGTCGATGCCTTTGAATACTTAGAAAATATTCTAAATCGGAGGAAGTCAGAAGCTCAGGAGGAGGAGCGAAAGTAGTCGTTGGATCACCGTTCAGAGGACCAACTGTTGTCTGATCAAAGTAAGGTGCATGAGCCTTAGTGCTTTGCATATGAAAGAGACTGAACTCACCAAATTTCTGAATCCCCGAAGAAATTTGGGACTGTTCGATCGTCCAAAGTAGACCTGAACCGTCAGATCGTCCGAAGTAAATATCAAGCGTCAGATCATCCGAAGTAGATTTGAACCGTCAAATCTAAAGAACAGGTGGCACGAATATGTGGATTCTAGGTAAAGACCCGAAGTAAACGTCAATCGTCTGATCCAGAGGGCAGGTGGCATAAATCCATGGGCTCCGGGTAAAGGCCCAAAGTAAATCTCAATCGTCTGATTCAGGAGAATTAGATCTGAATCGTTGGTTTGGAAGAGATAGATCTCAGTCATCAGTCCAGAAGAACTGTCAAGATCGTGAGATCAATGGTCATGCTCGATTTTGAGCCAAAAAGTGCCCGAGTGTTAAAATTTTGAGGGCGGGCCGCAATCGAACATGGTATCGGAGAAGAGGTACGTATCAACTGGAGGTAAATTGCGGGAGAAAAGAAGTTGATCCCAAACCACTCTTGGGTGAGGCCGCAATCATGATTTTACACAAGAACATAGCCCATTGTCACATGCGACGAGGGGCTAACGAGAAAAGAGTTAGTGCCTAAAACCTGAGAGTTCAGCAGTTGAGTAAATAGGTCGCTGGTGTCATAGAACCTGAACTAGAGGACTAAGAGGACCTGTGTTAATTCACAAGTGAGACCATTAACACAGGACTTGTGAATTAACACAAGTCCTCTCAGTCCTCTGGTTCAGGTTCTATGGCACCCGCGACCTCTTTCCTCAAATGTTGAACTCTCAGGTTTCAGGCACTAACTCTTTTCTTGTTAGCCCCTCGTTGCATGTGACCTCAGGCTATGTTCTTGCATAAACACATGATTGCGGCCGTGCCCAAGATTGGTTTGGGATCAACCTCTTTTCTCCCTACAATTTACCTCTAGTTGCCACATACCTCTTCACCGATACCGTGTTCGATTGCGGCCTGCCCTCAAAATTTTAACGCCCGGGCACTTTCTGGCTCGAAATCAAGTGTGACCGTCGATCTCACGATCTTGACAGTGCTTTTGGACTGACGTTTGAGATCTATCTCTTCCAAACCAACGATTCATATCTAATTCTCCCGAATCAGATGGTTGAGATTTACTTCAGGTCTTTACCCAGAGCCCACAGATTTATTCCACCTGCCCTCTGGATCGAACGATTGACGTTTACTTCGGGTCTTTACCCATAATCCACAGATTCATGCCACATGTTCTTCAGATCTAATGGTTTAGATCTACTTCGGATGATCCGATGCTTGAGATTTACTTCGGACGATCTGACGATTCAAGTCTACTTCGGACGATCGGACGGTCCCTAATTTCTTCGGGGCTTCGAAACTTTGGTGAGTTCAATCTCCTGCATATGTAAAGCGCTAAGGCTCATGCACCTTACTTTTATCAGATGATAATTGGTCCTTTGAACAGTGATCCAACTACTATTGTCGCTCCTCCTCCTGATCTTTCGACTTCTTCTGACTTAGAATATTTTCTAAGTATTCAAAGGCCTTGACCCTTGTTCCTCCTATGAATCTGCCTCTTGGACCTCATCTGCACTTCTGGAAAGTGCCATCTCTTCTTAAAATTCTCTCCTTCTACTCCTTTAACTTCTTACAGAGTCACTTCGACACTTAGCCGAATTTCAGATCTGTGCACTCCTTGCAGTAGATTCTTGCACAAGACTTGGTTTCTTGTGGATAACTCTGCACGCCTTGCATCAATCACTTTTCACTCCTTGCAAAGGAAACTTTACGTTATCTCTTCTAAGATTATGAGTCGAAACTGACTCTATCAACACACTCCTTGCAGACTGTGTGCACACCTTGCACAGGCTCAAATGAAGAGAAACGATTGAATTTTATGCAAACATTTCAGAACTACATATTCTCATAACGAGATTCATTCATTCATGAAAAGAAAAATAACAGGGAATTACAAACAATAACAACGCCATGAATTGGATGAATTCTCCTCTGTTATATTCATTCGAAAGTAAATGGCTACATCTATGATCAAAACAACAACTAAAATCTCGAAAATTTCTTACTAACTCATAGCAGCCTCATTCAGGTGTACAAAACCTCTATTTATCTCAGAGGGTTCTTAGGGTTCCCCCCGACTATTTGTCTACTCAAAAAATAAAACCTAACTATTATCTAAGTTCAGTTACATTCAATACTAGGAGTGAAACTCCCAGATCACTTATGATGATTCAGCTTCCAAGCGTTTGATCTTCTTTCATTTTTCAATCAGCTCCAAAATAGTCGCAATAAAAGCCAGCGTTAAGATTCTGAAATGATTCCAAGGCACTGAGTTGTCCTGCCACGCGTGCTTTCTAACGATGCTCCTGCATCAATTTCATAAACAATACACATTCTTTCGAATCCATAGTCCATGAATTGTCTAAAAATCCCATTTGGCATTTGCATTCCATACTTTGTTTCCTACATGTTTAATATGACATTGTTGGTTGTGGAGCCTGATTATCTTTCTGATTCAGAGGTCTTTTACTTTCAGCCATGCTTATACCCCATGAAGTATTTACACCCTAAAATTATGTACACTCTTCCACGCGAGGGAGTGCAGAGGGGGGGTACCCCTTCTGCGGGGTCTAAGGAGGCTATCCCCCCGGCTGGGGGGTCTGGAGGCAAGCAGGCCCCCAACGAGGGTTTGGGGGTGAAGCTCTCGAAGGAAAAATTTCCTTGTAAATGTATATTGTAATTTCATTGTAAATCTGGACCATTCATTATAAGGTCGCAGATCTAACGATAGAGATTATGTTAGGGTTTTTTTCCCTAGAAGGCAACCCTCTTTTATGAGGGAAATGTATTACAACTATGGCTGATGGCGAATATTGTATTATGATATAGGATATTGTGAGAGACAGAAGAGGAAGTTACAGCGGGTTTGTTGTAGGTTGTATCCCTTCATATGTTGGATAATAATAAAGGAAGGACCTGGCAATTTCTCTGGTGGACGTAGCCCACACTGGGTGAACCACGTAAATCTGTGTCTCTATTGTATTGTGTATCTTCTGTGTTTTGTTTCTACATTTGTTTTATTTTATTTCTCCACAGTCCTGTTTTTCTAGCAACTGGTATCAGAGCGAAAGGTAACTCATAGGAAAAGAGGGTTCCTGGTTCGAGTGGGAGCAATGTCAGAAGATGGAAAGTTTAGGGTCGATAAATTTAACAGCCAAAACTACCAGTTATGGAAGATGCAGCTGGAAGACTATTTATATCAGAAGGATCTATTCCTACAATTGGGTGGAATAGCAAAGAAGCCGGCAGCTACGAAGGATGAAGAATGGCATATTCTTGACAAAAAGGCTCTAGGAATGATTTGGTTGAGCTTGGCAGCGTCAGTGGCTTTCAATATTTCCAAAGAAAATACAATGAAGGGTTTGATGGATGCATTGGCCAAATTGTATGAAAAACCCTCTACGTCCAATAAGGTATTTCTAATGAAGAGGTTATTTAATATGAAGATGTCGGAAGGTGGGTCTGTTGCAGATCATTTAAATGATTTTAATACGGTTACTAATCAACTAAGTTCTGTAAAAGTGGACTTTGATGATGAGGTAAGGGCTCTTCTAATCTTGTGCTCATTGCCAGAAAGATGGAACGGCTTGGTCATGGCTGTAAGTAACTTTGTCTCTTGTTCAAATACTTTAAAATTTGATGATGTTGTTGGTGTTATCCTTAGTGAGAAAATGCGACGGAAAAGCACAGGTGAGACATCAAGAAATGCGTTGAACATGGAGAAAAAGGGAAGACAAAAGGATAGAGGAAAGGGTTTCAGGAACCGTGGGAATTCTAGGAAGGGCAGATCCAAATCCAGACTTGGAAAGATAGAGTGTTGGAATTGTGGGAAGAAAGGACATCTGAAGAAAGACTGCAGACCTCCAAAGAAACAAAGAGATGGACAGCAGGAGAGAAATCAGGAAGCAAATGTAACAGGTGATGTGTTACAAGTTGCTTTGATTCTTTCTGTAGATAATATTTCTGAGTCTTGGGTAGTAGATTCAGGGGCTTCATTTCATGCCACACCCCATAGGAAACATTTTCTAGATTATGTTCAAGGTAATTTTGGACAGGTTCATTTGGGTGACGATGCACCATGCAAAACTGTTGGAATGGGAAAGGTATAAATAAAGCAATGCAATGGAAACCAATGGTTGTTGAAAGAGGTAAGACATGTTCTAGATTTAAGGAAAAATCTAATTTCAACAGGGCAGTTGGCAAGTGAAGGTTGTATATCCATATTTACAAATAAGACGTGGAAGGTCATCAAAGGATCATTGGTGATAGCGAAAGGAGAGAAGGTAAGTACAATGTATTTATGTACTGGTAATACTAACTCTTCTATCTCTTTAGCCTCTACAGGAGTGGATACAGCACTGTGGCATCATAGGCTTGGACACATGAGTGAGAATGGGATGCAGATACTTCACAAAAGAAATTTGTTGCCAGATCTTAAACAAATTGATTTGGACTTCTGTGAGCATTGTGTTTATAGAAAACATAAGAGAGTCAGATTTCTCAGAGTCGGAAAAGAAAAGAAGAGTGAAAGGTTAGAGCTTGTGCATACAGATGTATGGGGACTAACTCAGGTATCATCTCTTGGTGTCTCTCATTATTATATTACTTTTATTGATGATGCAACTAGAAAAACTTGGGTTTATTGCATTCGACAAAAATCTGATGTTTTTGATACTTTTAAGAAATGGAAATCTTTGGTTGAGATTGAGACAGGAAAAAAGTTGAAGTGTCTCAGATCAGATAATGGAGGTGAATATTGTAGCAAGGAGTTTGATTATTACTATTCATACCATGGGATTCATAGAGAGAAGACAGTTCCAAGAACACCACAAGAAAATGGTGTGTTAGAAAGGATGAACAGGACAATCATGGAGCGTGCAAGGAGTATGAGATTGCATGCTGGTTTTCCCTTACAGTTT
>ML791375.1:275396-333509 GCA_009831015.1 Picea engelmannii
TATTCAACCGTTGCTTTATGAATTAAGAAAATCACAGCTTCCTCAGTACTATTTATTACACATCGGCGAGCACTAAAAAATTTAAGAAATGGTGATTTCCATATAAACATTGATTTTTTCATTTTAGTCTCAACAATGCACTTTGTAATAAAGGTGCCCCAGTGCATTTTATGGTAAACTATCCACCGCCAAAATTAAAAATTTTGAATTGAATATATCGGTGTTTTTTACAAACAAATATGCTCTGGTAAACTTACTGTGTAAATAGCGCAACATCTATGCGAAAGAATTTTTTAAAAAAAAGAAACCAAAAGTGACATGAGGTTTTAGTATCCGATGCAATGAGTGGTTTCATTGCAATGGATAGGAAACACTCATATATAAATAACCAAACCTGATAAATAAATTGTGCTTAAAAAAAATCTCCTTGTGAAATATAGAAGGATAAAACAAAAGAACAATCAGGAAATTAGGGATTCCAATACTGAAGGTAACTATAAAACACTTTTTTTTGTTTGGGAATGCACTAAAAATTGTTTGAATCAAATAAGAGAATGATCAAGATGATTAATAAAATGAAATCATATACCTGAAATTTCTACTCTGCATATTTTTATGTGATCTACAGTAGTCCCCCTTGAATTTGTCTCTTCAAAACAAACTCACCCACTCGAAAATATTCATTGATATATCTCTGTTGCACAAATAACCTTTCTAAAATTTGGAAAACAATAAAAAAATGAATAGGGTTTTCCTTTATAAACACAAAAACTAAAATTTCCGCTTATTTTTTCATTGTGTATTTTAGCGCATTGATGATAAACGCATGCGCTATTTTTTTCTTCAGAAGTTACGTTTTTCAATGCACTATTATGTGTGTAACTCACCAGTGTGACATTCATAACTCATCGGGGTGGTATACATAATGCACCAATTCATTTTCGTAATAAATTTCAAAGTATTGATAGTAAGCATGTGTTATTTTTCTAACTTTCTTCAATTAGTGTGATAGACAGCTTGAAATGCATTGACGTGATGTGTAATTAATAATGCATCGGGAAGGTGTGTAAATAATAACACATCGTAAGACAGTTACATTTGCATAATGCAAATGCAAACATCTGTATTTAATGTTTCTGAAGGTATTACTTTGCGGAAGCAATAATGGAGGTCAATCTTAGGTGCTTATCTCAATTAAACGCATAAGTGCATTTTGGTTATCCATATGCACCAATGTGTTTTCAAATGATAAAGTGCATCAGTGGGGGAGAGAGAGTTGGGAGAGAAGGAAGGGGATACAATGGGTGAGAGAGGGAGGGGGATACAAAGTTAGGGGGAGAGAAGGATTGATGTAATAGAGAGGTGGGGGGAGGCATATAGAGAGGGAAGGAGGAAGAGAGTGAGAGAAAGGTTGAGCATCAAATTCACATTTTCTATGTTCAAGGAGGACATTTTCAGAGATCGAGTAATGGTTTCATATTTTGTAAATCCATATTGTGATTTCTTGTATAGCTATTCGAAAAAGAAAACAATGATTTTTTAAGTGTGTTGTCAAGTTATAAAAGTTATTGGAAGATATTTTTGAAGTTAGATTGTTCTATGCTACCTAGGATGATGACTTTTGGTTCAAATGTAGGAAAAAAAGACTTATAATATGAAATGGTCAATTCTTCAGATTCCAATGTTGCCTCATTATGTATCTTTGGAACTCCTTCAAGTTCTCTCACTCTGATTGTAGTACGTCTAGATTTTATTGATAATTCATTTATCTCATTGAATTTATGTTATGTATTCAGGTCTAGTTTAATAATTGTTCATTGAATTTTGCAGGATCAAGATTCGGGATCAAGTTCAGATGCTCAAGATATTCCTGTGGTCCCAAAATTCTGCAAGCAATTATCAGGAGAAAGATATTGCAAGCAGTGTTTGATGAAAATGGACATCTTCTTTACCCTACCAATCCTAACATGCCATCTTCTAGCCACATGCCTGGGTCAACGATATTACACCATGTATTTGATTTCTTTTATGTAGACAACCCCATAGGGCGTAAGAAAAAATGTTTGAGTAATTGTATTTTTGGATTTTCAGTGGAACTAATGTAAATGTATTTATTAATTCGACATTTATTTTATAAAGGGGTTGGTTCCATGTTTATTATTGGGAATAAAATGTCCATGCTTATAATAAGTGTTTGGTATAATGCTTGAACATTTATTAAAAGCATTTTGTTACTAATAATATTAATGTAATGTTCAATATTTTTACAAGCAAGATTCTGATGACGAGCGACCTATCTACCATCTACCATTGCACCCCACTACGATATCAAGTCATGAGCTTGTTGCTAAACAAAAATTTCTTGGAGAGGAAGCATACTGAGAATGGTTGAAACAACCACCTAATCAATTCCCACTACGTCCTAAGTCACCAATTCAAAACCTTGGAAGTAACACTAGTTCTTCACATGTTGGGGATGAGGGCAATGATATAGAGATTGGTATGGATTATTTCTTGTGGGATACCCAGGTCGTGGAGGAAATGTTGTTAGATGCATTCCAACAAAATGAACTAAGGGATGATGTTGACGCCATAGATACCTTCTACAAAAACCTGAAATCTTCTTCCACCACCCCTTTATTTGGTCCAATACAAGAGTCTACAAGATCTACCCAAATAGGGACAACAATGTTATTGTATAGCTTCAAAGAAATGTACGGTATGTCAGACGCCTGTTTCACAACCCTTTTTAGGTAACTAATCGTTAAGTCCCCTAAATTTTTAAGGAATCTTGTCACAGAATGAAAGAATAAAAGAGTCAATTTTATTCATGCTTAATAACAGTGTAAATTTCTATTGCCCGCTAATTGCAAGTTATTCAAAAATAAGGTACTTCCGAGTGATAATTGTTTGTCTGATAGTTGCGCAGAGGAAAAGAAAATGTTGAATATGTTGGGTGTTGAGTACATATCATACCATGCTTGTCTGAATGATTGTATTCTATATAGAAATGAATATGTGGACAAAGACATATGTCCAGAATGTGGGCATGACAAGTACCATAAATAAAAAATAAATAAAAACAAGGGTAAGGAACATGGTCCTCCTCATAAGATATTGAGGCACATGCCTACAATTCCAAGGATTCAAAGGCTCTCTTGTTGCAAACAATTAGCCACATTGCATGGGTGGCATGACTCACATAGAAGTGAGTCAGGAGTTATGGGAATCCTAGCATATTCAATAACCCTGAAGCATATAAAGGATACATGGCCCGATAAATTCAAGGACGAAGTATAGATCCTCCAATTGAGCATAGCTAAGGATGGAGTTAACCTGTATTCCCTCTAAAACACCAACTATTCTATTTGGCTAGTGGTAGTGATCAATAACAATATGCCCCCATGGTTGTCTATGAAGAATGAATATATTATTTTGGCTCTTACAGTTTCGAGTAGAAGACAAGTGAAGAGAATGGATGTCTACCTTCAACCATTGATCGATAAATTTAAGCAATTATGGGAAGGGATACACGTACATGATGTATCAAGACCCATCCCAACATAGAGGTATTTTATGTTGTATGGCATATGTGTGTACACCACACATGATTATCCAGGACTAGGAGTTTTATCCAGTAAGCATGCTCATCGATTTGTTTATATCAATAATTTTATTTGGCATACTTCATTTGGTGAAACTATTTTTTTGACACTAACATGTTATGTATACATTAACATCGCAGGTTTGTAACAAAACGATATCATGGATGTAAATGTTATGGGCCTTCTATAAAGTCTAGGTGGTCCAATGACCTACAAAAGTCAGTGTATGACTGTTCAAGGGTATTCCTCCCAGATGATCACCCTTATAGAAGAGTTTCATCGGATTTCAATGGTAAACCAGAGAGAACACAGAGACCTAAAATAATGACACTGACATATCGGAATAGGGCATATGACACAGAGAAGCAAAAGGAAATGGAAAAATTCTTTGATTCAAATGGGGAACCTATGTTCGATGATCCTGAATTTTTTGACATCTATGTTGAGAAAATTCCCATTGGGATGGAAAAGAAATCTATATTTTTTGAGCTTCCATATTGAGAGCATCTTAACATTGTCCACTTACTAAATCCCATGCATATATTAAAAAATGTTTCATATTATTTATGGAGGCACATATCATGGAATAAAAGTGACACAATGGTTGTCAGGAGAGATCTTATTGCTTTGAATACTAAAAAGAGGCATTGGCCAAGAAACAAAACTAGAGGAGAGGTTGGCCCATCTTGGTCTTTTAAAGAATGTGATATTCCATGGATTTGGAAGAAATATGATCTTTCTATGGTGAAGGATGTTATATTGGGTGTGAAGGCACCTTATTTATATGGGTCAACTCTATGACATTGCTTCACTATAGATGGGAATTTGTCCAGGTTGAAATCACATGACCATCTGAACCTTTTAAGGGTATGTATGTTGAATATATGATTCTCCTAGTTCTATACTAACATCGGTAAAAATATGTTATGCACTCATAGTTTTATGGAAATTAATGATGTGTGTCTAATTTGTAATGTTGTTATCCTTTATTCATGTGTCGTTGTGTGAACCATGACTTCCCCTAGGACCTACGATGTACCATATTATTGAAATTATCTATAGTTGTATGTTGGATCAAATCAAGGGAGATTCATATGGATAGAATTCCACAGTGGCGCCGAGAGATAGTTGAGATTGTTTGCATGTTTGATAAGGAACTGCCCACGAGTTTTACGAACTTGCAAGTCCATCTTCTAATTCACCTACCTGATGAGGTTAAATTAATTGGGGTGCTCTCATGTTGTTGGATGTTCTTCTTAGATAGGTACATGAAAAAATTGAAGGGGTTTGTTTGACAAAGGGAAAAACCAGAGGGATCTATGGAAAACAGGTACATAGTATACAAGACGTTCTATTATGCCAGTGAGTATATCAAGCAAATTGACGACACGGAAGGGGCATTCATTTGGGACAACCATCAAGATGAGGACAAAAGGGAAGGGCAGCTACTCCAAACGAACGGAGAAAGGTGCTTGATAAAGAGAAAGTCAATTATATTTTGTCAATTTAGTACAGAGAAATTGTTTACATTGAAGCTTATAATATATTTTTCATCCCATGTTATCTATTTTGAATTCTTTTATACATCAACAAATTTAGAAATTTTGATGTCATCAATAAATTCATTCTTTAAGTTGTTAATATATATTTGATATCATGCTATTTTTTTTGAATTTTTATATACATCAGCGAATTTTGAAATTGATTCCATCGATAAATTTGTTCTTTACAACATGAAGGTAGCATGACCATGGGTCGCATTGTATGAAGAGAAAAGAAGGAAATGGGACAGTGACAGGAAAGCATTCAAATAGTTGAATGGTAGAAGCATGCCTTATTTTGATCATTTAAAAGAAAGTATGCCAAAAATATGTCCCAATAGTTGGGTGGTTGACCATATACAAGAGAAATATGCAATGTTCGATCGCAACTCACATGGAGAACATCTAGATGCAATAAACATAGGGATCAGATGCAACAACTTTGTAATAACCTATCTGAGTACCACATTCTATTTACAATATTGCACATTTGAATTGTAACATGTATTATGTTTTTGTTAATGCTTCGGTTATTAGACATATGATACTGCCCTTTGTTCTCATTTTTACAGGTGCATTTCTTCCCATCTATGTGGGCATATGGACATCATTTTCACACTAAGTATGCTAATGAAGGCCATATCACACAAGAATGCGGAGTGGAGGTCGAGTTTGACTAGCCTAGTAGTGTTGGTCACCATGATGAAAACCTGATAGAGGGGAAGTTAGGTTACATAGGAAAAATACAATAGATAATGTAAGTGGACTTTTCATCATTTCAATGTGTTATTTTTTGTTGCAAGTGGTGGGATACCTTCGACTAAAAAAATGTAAAAGAAGATCGTGATAGTGGGATAATATGTATTAACTCTAAAAATATGTGGGTTGAAAGTAAGGAGCCTTATGTTTTCCCAAAACATTGCAACCAAGTGTTTTTTTTTACCTAGATGTACTACTGGATAGGGATTGGTGGTTCGTATTGAGACATAATCCGAGATCTAAACATATTTTTGAGAACAACAATGTTACAATGCCAAGCGAGGAAGATAATCAAGCTGATGGCAACGAAGAATGATTTCATGTAATTGCTTTGTTTGGAAATTTATATTGTGGATGTATGATTTATTATGGGTATCTATAATAGACAATTATGTTTTTATTTCCTTCATCTTATAATTATGTTCGATATGAAAAGTTAACAACCATTTACAACCACCACATTAAAAATACATTAAATAGATGTACAAACATAACATTTGGTTTTGGTATATTTTCATTGTCGTATTTATTGTTTACTATAGCAAATTTATGTTGTATTCTATTAAAATATGTTTATGTTAACATTTGGAAATCTTTGGAAAAATAAATATTAATAAAATATAATCATTGTTATTTTAGTAAACAATTATATTATAACTTTATCTTGTAATCTTTGAATGATAAAAAATAAAAATATAACATTATTATTACATCATCACGTTATTATTAGTGAATAGTTATGTTATAATGATATTATTATAATATATAAAAAGACATAAATATTCAAATCACAATCATTTCACTCATCATATATTTTCATTGTCATATTTATTATTTATTATAGCAAATTTATGTTGTATTGTATTAAAATATGTTTATGTTAACCTTTGAATTACTAAGCATTAATTGAGATATCACAAAGTTGGCGACGTACAATAGTGAAGATTTGTTTTAAATTATACTTTGTTTAATGTAAAATTAATATATTAAAAAAATTTCAAACTTCAAAATTTTTTATTGTTTGAGAAACTCAAAATTCAATAAATATATACTTACTTTGATGGGACTTCTAAGGACAATTCCAACAAAATAACTTTGTGCAACATATGCAGCACTTGTGGTGTACTTGGCATTACCATATTTGATGACATTCCACACCTTAACTAGTGCAACTATCATGGCCTTCACCTATTCCAATCCATCCTTTAGTTTTATAATCATATAAATTTATATAATAATTATTTTCACGTTCTCTTTGAAATAAGTGTCAATATAGGAAGAACATGGAAATTCTAAAAGAGTCTTTTTCTAGAGCCTAGTGAGAATTAAGGAAATTTTTAATGATCCATACTTATGAAAAAGTATAGAATCCTTTGTCAATTTTGCTAATTCTTAAAATATTAATTATAAAAGGTTGGGTAATATTATTTTTTAATAAAAGATTCATAAAGTTTGTATTAGAGTAAAACATTGTGAAACCATTTCATCAAAAGTATATAGAACAAAATGTATTATTATTCTCTATATTTATTATTTTAAATTTAATTGAATAAATTTCATATATTATAATAGTTGAATAATATAAATTAACACAATCTTTGGAAAAATTAAATATTAATAAAACATAATCATTGTTGTTTTAGTAAACAATTATATTATAACTTTGTCTTCTAATCTTTGAATAATAATAATAATAATAAAATAACATTATTATTACAGCATCAACATTATTATTAGTGAATAATTATATTATAATGTTATTATTATAATATATGAAAAAGACATAAATATTCAAATCACAATCATATCACTCATCATATTTAAATATTTTGTTTCTAAACATGTTTAATCGACATATAGTATATTGTTGGACAACAAACAATTCACTTTGAACAACAATTAAATATTATATGGCATTAATGATTATAACTTTTTGCAATCACAATCCAACTTAAACGTTTTCATAAAAGTAAAGTTAAACATTATATGGAATCTATAAATTTAAGTGAGTGATGCATATCAAATTTCACTTAAAAACAGAGAAATCATTAACAATGTTTGTCTTTAGCATACTCATATTACATTTTATAAATAAAACAACAACAACAACCACAACTTTATATGAGAAACATAATATACATGAGCGATATACATATGAATATACATGTCAAACATACATCTCAACAAAATCTGCAATAAACATATCATATATAAATCTCTAGTCAAATATAAAACAATCAATACCACGACTAGTTAGGTCCACCACCAGAGCCAAGTGCATCAATGTCTTTGCTACTAGAGATAGAGCCTCTATCAAGAGCATCTATCTCAGAATAAAATGTCGACATAAGTGCACTATCAAGTGTCTCTATATCAATATTATGAATATGTGCATCATCAGTACTTGATGTGATCATAATTTCCAAAGCATTAGAATTTTGTGACACATGTGAAGGAAGAGGGGGAGCAGTGGATGATGACACATGTGAACTAGGAGAAACATAATGATCGACGAATGGTGACACAAGCAGAGGAAGAGGGGGAGGAGGAGGATCATACATGGATATAGGTTCAAACACATGTGGAAGGGAAACATGAGGAGGAGGAGGAGGATTAGACGTGGATACATGTTAATACACATGTGGAGGGAAAATAGGAGGAAGAGGAGAAGCAGACATGGAAGGATGATCAGTAGATGTTGCATCTGACTCATGTCAAGGAGAATGATCAGGAGGACGAGGAGTATCATGTGGTGGAGTAGAGGATGTGGATGGCTTTGTTGACGATCTAGATGTAGTGTGATTACGAGCACCAGAACTCAACGTATCAATGATATTGACCGAACCAACAATATGATGCATCAACATTGTCATTTCATGTGGAAAATGCCTCCATGTAGTAGAGAGTGTCTCTACTCATAATATGTGTCTAGCAGATATTGGTACCAGCACATGACTAGTCATGAAACAACATAGCTCATCGGCCACCTCTAGCAAGAATCTGGCCTACATGGAATGTGTGGTCTCTATACTATTGGATGTTACCCCTTTTCCTCATCCATCACCTCATCCTCATGTTGGATATGCGCATCCCCAACATATGTGGTCTCGAATCTGGCCTACATGGAATGTGTGGTCTCTGTACTATTGGATGTTACCCCTTTGCCTCATCCATAACCTCATCCTCATGTTGGTGAGGCCCATCCCCGGCATATGTGCCAATGTCTACAAAACAATAGATAATAATTATAAGACATTTTGAAACAAAATGTTACAATAAATTACATGTGCATTAAATAAGAGATAAAAATATGCAAATAGATTGATCAAAACATAACAATAATATTACCTCTCTCATATGTTGGCTCCTCTATTGTAAATCAGATGTTTGGACATCCTCTCCAATCTATCCATGTATATGAGTACTCTACAATATCGAGGACATTATTGTCCTCACTAGACAATAAAACAATAACCGACCTTCCCACCGAAGTAATGAGATACTTGGATTGGCCCCTCTTGGGTATCAACTTCCCTCACATACGCATACACACATCAAACATAGGCCTAGCAAGAAAGCAGGGTATTTCTAGCCTAATGGCATGAACCATCTCAAAAAATAGTGTATACAACTCAGACGCGAATGGGAAGAATCTCATCCTAGAAAAAACAGAGCGACAGTGATCTAATGCATGAAAAAGTTGTCTCAAAAAAACATTTGCCCACCTAATCAATCAAGGCTCCCGCAATAAATTGTCTACATAATACAACATAGGGAAACTAATGTGTTTCCCATTAGAGTTATAATGTGATAGTGACGAGAGAATGTAACAGAGGAACCTAACATCATCTCTCTCAAATGCACCTATCCGCGACTAACCATCTTTAACCCGGAACTCCAAAGTTGAAGTAATATCCAAACTGACATATCTCTGAACATATGTCATTTGGGTCTCTCATGCTGCACCAAGTGGTAGCGCATGGAAATAGGGAAAATACACCCATTTCCTAGAAAACCTAATGATAAAACATACATCCTCCTCTGTGATACCACATATATGGAATGACCATAAACCCCTGTCTCCTATGATCCCATTAACGAATCAACTGTTGTAACAATGCAAAGTTTCCCCTAAGGGATTTCCCTCTTGATGAAACTTCCGAAGGCCAATGTCCATCAAAAGTTCATGAGTATGATGTGAAATCTAGCGAGGGTAAGCCTCATTATCCTTCTCCCTGGCCTCTCAATCACGCACAAAAGTATATGTCTTGACCCATTACCTCCTCCTTCTCTCATCGTCGTTGTCTCTGATTCACATACAAATATTGTTAGGAACATATATAAAGATTAAATAAATTAAAATTATAAAATAAATAAATATATAAAGGACATGTATTTAAAAAATCTTTTTTTTTCAAAGAAATCTATAAAATAAATTGGCACGCCCCCAACAATTCATACATCCTGCAGTCGATGTGTTATAGCTACACAAAAACACCACTAAATGGTGCATCCCATGGGACTATCTGCACCAACGAAGTCCTTTTATCAGTACCAGTTCATATCGTTAAAAAGGACGCATCGCAACGCTAAAATTTATAGCGCACAAATCCTTTGTTAAACCAAATGCACAACTGTGCCATGTCTACCAACACATCGACATTTGTCTACCGATGATGTTGTATTTATGACACAGGTGCGTTTGGTGGATTGATGGGAACTGCTAAGCTAAACTTTGATATCACAGTTGAAGAGGTGCAATGGGTTACTATTAATGCACCAGCACTACCGTGATAGTGGAGCACCTACATTTTGTACATCAATGTGTTGTAAAGGATAGAGCACCGGGAATGATGTGTCCAATGGAGCACCCCGCTATGAAAATTCGAGCAATTTATGTCCTGGTGTGTTTTAGTATATAGTACAAGTGCATCTGATTACAATGGTTGCACCACTACATTAAATTTTATAAATCGTTATGTAAGCGTTGCACTTAATTAAGTGAAGTGTATTGGTGGGTAATAGTATGATTTATTCAGTGCATGTATGATTTTTTATAAAGTATGGTGTTTTGCTTGAAAATTGACATGTCAGGGCATTATGTGCCATGTTCACATCAGTGTGATTGGGTGCAATTTGTGCACCGCTAGGTTAAATTTTCATACAACGTTGAGCTAGTGGTGTGGTTAATGAAGTAAAATGTGTCGGTACGAGTAGAATCCCATTGTACGTCAATTTCAAGGAGTTGTGAAGGGTGCACCAAGTTGTAAAGCATAGAGCACCAGGAACGAGGCGACCAATGAGACACCCCGCTATGAAAAATCAGGAAATATAAGCCCTGATGTGTTTTTGTATACATTTATGGTGCATTGGATTACAATTGTTGCACTGCAGCTATGTTAAATTTTATAAATTGTTATGTTAGCGGTGCCATTAGTTGACTGAAGTATAGTGGTGCATAATGTTCAGTGCATATTTTTTATAAGATATGGTGGTGTGTTTGAACATTGACGCGTGGGGGCATTATTTTTCTGGTATGCTCTGGTGTTGTTGGATAGAATCGGTGCACCGCTAAGTTAACTTCTATATATTGTTGAGCTAGTAGTGCAGTTAATGAAGTGAAATGTGTTGGTGTGAATCGAAGCCCATTATACCCCAGTTTCAGGGAATTCTGAAGGACACACCACTTTGTTTCTAATAATTCATTGTGTTGTGCCTTTAGACAGATAGGCACACTAGGGGGCGATGTTCAATGACACCGATGTGATTTATTTGGTGCATATAATTTTATTATAAAATATGGCGGTGTGTTTAAACATTGAGTCTTTGGGGAATTATGTTTAGGGTACGCCTCAGGGCGATTTATTAAATGAGTTGCACCGCTAGATTAAATTTTATAAATCGTGGAGATAGTGGTGTGGTTAATGAAGTGTAACGCACCAGTTCGGTTATAAGTCCATTTTGTGCTGATGTCGGGGCATTCCAAAGGATGCACCACTTTGATTTTTGGTAATGTATCGCGGTGCTCTAGCTTGAACAATGTCGATGCTGAAATATATAGACACACCGCCGAAGGTGCTCAGTGTGGCGTTATGTTTCGGGTACACCCCGAGGAAATTAATTAAACTTGGTGCACCAATAGGTTAAATATTATATCGTTGAAATAGAGGCACAGTAAAAGAAGTGCAACGCACCGGTGTGGGTATAAGCCTAGTTTGCGTCGGTGTAGGGGCGTTCCAAAGGACGCATCGCTTTGTTTTTTGGTAATTTTTTGTGGCGCGTTAGCTTGAAAGGCATCGGTGCATCCATATATTAATGCATCGTCTGTGGTGCTCATTGTGAATTTAACACAGTACGCACTGCTTCTGAGCAAGATGAATCGTTCAGGCGCATCGCGAAATTAAAAAAAAAATACTCAATTTCAAGTTAAATTGTAATTTTGATTGGATGAAAATGCAAATAGGAAGGTAATAAATATTTTACCTGCTCTGTTTTTTCCCAAGCAGGCATGGTTGCACCGTTGAGAGGAAATGAAAATTTGTGGTAATTTCCAAAATTTGGAAATGTGTGGAACCAACAATGGAGCTATCCAAGTCAGTGTAGAGCACCAAAAACAAGGCGTCATAGGGAAAAAGGTGAGCACCAGTGCTTGCATGAGAGTTTGAAAGCACAGGATGTACTGTAACAATGAAAAGTAGTTTGGAAAAAAAAATATTTACCCTACCTCAGTGCACCTTTAGACCGGTAGGCACGTTGGTGGGTTTTGTTCAATGACATCGATGTGATTTATTTAGTGCATGCAATTTTATTATAAAGTATGGCAGTGCTACGGGACAATGGACGCAACGAGGCGTCATTGTTCATTAAATTTTTGGTTTGTTTATATGTTAAAGACACATTGATTTAAAAAACCTCTACAAAAACCTCTCACCGCGTGCCTCCACTATGAACAATGATGAGGCATTTGAACATTTAAGCTTTGGTGCAGTAGTTTTTATATGCGCATTGGGGCATTTGTTTTATAAATTCACACCTCCGAAAAACCTTCGGTCGCCCGCCTCCGCTATTTACAGCTAAGGGAAGAATTTTTCGAGGAGGTTCCATAAAAACCTCTAAAGGAAGGTGTTCTCCTTGTAGTGTCTATTATGTTTTTTGCATTCCATTATATCATACAATTAAAATTAACCTTCTTTGATTTTATCAAGTATGTATCCTTACAGAGCCTTTGTAATTTATTTTTGAACTTCTTCAGATTTTTAATTTCCATCTCCCTCTGAATACATACAGTGTTGGTGACCCTTCTTTCTTGCATAAATGTTGTATATGATTAAGTTTTTTAGCCTCTATAAAACCCAAACACTTCTCCTTAGTTGTTTTAACTCTTTGACATAGTGTTGCATAAAGTGTTTCCATACGCTCTTTATCCTTATCTTCCTGCAACATATGTTGCAAAATGGAATGTGCCATCTTCTCCTGGATAGAAGCACCATGTTGTTTCTATGCCTCAAGAAGAGCCAACCCATTTATCTCTCTCTATTTCACATAGGATTCAACTTCTGATTCCATCGCCTCAAGCTTTGTCATTGAAATGAACTCGTTCTCAGCTTTAACTTTGAAGGGCTTACTGAACGCCAGCAAGGCTATTTCCTTTCCCTTGGGATCTTTTTTATTCATCTCCACCACCCATCTTTATAAGGTTTATTTTTCCTCATGATTGTGGAACATCATTTGTACCATGCCAAACCAAGACCGAAGAAGAAAAACACTTAGTTATTGTCTAGTGCTATAGTCTGCATCATCTTTAATATTGCTTGGTCATTATGTGTAACATTGTACTTTAGTTATTTCATAGTGTTATAGACTGCATCTTCTTTAATATTACTTGGTCATTCTGTGTAACACTGTGTTTCATAGGAAAACGCTATCATGGTCTTCAATGGAGCTATAGAGAACCTAGATGTTGTAATGGCTCTAGGGATAAACTAGATGTTGTAAACACAAATCTTCAGGAGAAAATGTTTACATGGTCGTATAATATTGTTTTGCATGGGTTATTGTTAAGGCTATTGGTGGAAATCTATCTACCATACACATTTCAAACAATACAAAAAGATATAAGAAGCATATAATATAATAATACTTTCCTTTCCAAATGTCAATCTTCATCTTTATTATTATAATAATAATATATTTAGATTATTTTCGCTCCTCGACTTCATCTTTATGGTGTCCTAAAACCGGAAAGCAACTCGATCCAAGTGTTTGGACTCCAAAGTTACATTTGCACATCCTTTAACACATCCATCCATTACTAACCAGATGACAAGTTGATGGATTTTGTGCGCTTGTTCAAATATGTATATTAAATGACAAAGACTATAACCTTTGCCCTTAATCATGCATCCCATGAATGCAAACCCAATTGACTCGTTGCTTTCTTCACAATTTTGGGCAATAAGGGCACTTGCTCTGCCCATGGCATGTAAATGGAATTACTAAATAAATGAAAATGTTGTTGCCCATGAACATGAACAAAGAATATTATAAAACTCTTAGGCTCATATATAATAAAATATTGTAGACAAAAGGAAGATTAATAAACAAAAATAAAATATTACCTTATGAAGGGACCTCCCATTTCCAAAAATATAATCTACTAAACCTCATATTTTGGAGTTGAGAAAAAAGTGTCTCCCTTCACGGTCGTAAAGAGTATCTTAATGACCAAAATAACCACAACTCATAAATATGGCCATGTCTTCAGATATCCTGAGTGCAATGACATGTCTATATAGATAATTTTCTATGAACCTTGTGATGTTCTACCAAAAGGAAATAGATTAGATCTTCTTGGTAAAATCTTCTACAAGAATTTCCACTTTTCTAGCCCAGTATGATGGCAATTCAAAAATTACAATGAAAATCCAAAACAAAGATTTAACAAATATTCTTTAGGGTTCTGTTGACCGAAGGCTCAAATATAACTTCATACTCATGTTCTCATTGTGGTTCATTATTTGTAGGTCATGGGAGTTATGCACAAGCAGCTTGGGAGATCATGTACATGTAGCAATTATTAGGATGAAACCTAAGGAATATTTCAAAGTTTTGTAGGCTCTACCCTCTGTTTCAAGTTCATGTACAAACAATTAAACTCATAAGAAGTAGATATTGCTTCAATAGGGAAGTTTCATAGATTTTACTGAAGTATTTTTTTAGGGATCATTCCTCTACTAAATCACACATTACTTTGTTAGATTGAAGATGGATTTGCTTGTTCACTCTATTTTTTTTTCTTTTTAGTCTCTTTCTCAAGATTTTATACAGAATAATATAATTAAGAGATTTATGATAATATGTTTGTGGGAATTTTTTTTTGTATATATATATATATATATATATATGATGGCTTTATAACTTCCATTATCATTTATATTTAAAAGTTTCAACCACCTACACCATTAATAGTGTTGTTAATATAAGTTTGTTGTCATATATTTATGTTTTTGACAAAGTACTCTCTTTTTTTTGTATTCAAGCACCTGGCCTAGAGGGGATCCCATATTATGCCACTTATTATGTAACATCACTAAGACATTCTACCAGTACAAAGGGTGGTATGTTGAAGTAAGAAACTATGGTGGAAAATGGGTTATACTACCCACCAAATAATTACTATGGCTTACATTACCTTGGTCACTTTTTTTAAATCAAGTAGCAATGATGGCATCGAATGTATTTATATTGTTTGTTCTTTATTTGGGTAAGTTTGATATGCATGATATATATTGTCTAACCACTTTTTCTTGGCAGGTTATGAAGTCTTGGGGAATGAATGGGATGAGCATGGAAAGTTTATTGGAATGGATGGTGTTGGCATGTATTGGGCAGACCCGGGATTCAACATTAATTCACCAACAAAACCCTAAGATACCAACCCTTTCGGCATCACCCCCAAGCAAGTGAAGTCTCACTCGAGGTATCTATGGGGACTATAGGAACCAATATTTCATAGTCATGGAGGAATGGGAGACAGTAATCATGTGTGTTATACCTAACTTTCATTCATTATACCATATGCACAGAAATATCAAATAACATATTCATACTAACCATTCATACAATATGTGTGTGTCATAAACAGAACATAAAAGAAACTCATCACAAGATAGCATACATCATAACACAAAGATTTAATGTGGCTCACCCAAGATGGGCTACATCCACAACAGTTGGCTTCTTCATTTTATTATTCGGGCATTCATTACAAATTATGTGCATTGCACTCATACATTATGCTTCTAACATACCCAAAATGCTCTCTTAGTCTCTTATGTAATTTCTCTTTCCCAGTGATGACTCCAGGAGAAGCGACTCGGTATCTTATACTAATTCTCGTAGACTATAGTCGGGAGAAAAGGGGAATAAAAGAATTATTTAGTGTCATTTACCAGAAAAGCCTAAGTTGAAAGTGACATTAAGTAATGAAGTAAAAATAAAAAGTGATTAAGTGGCTCAAAATAATAATTAAAGTCAAAACTTAGGAAAATTCACTTTAATTAAATAAAGTGAATGAGGAATTAGAATGAGGATCAAGTATAAAGGGGAATATAACCCTAATTCCTCTCATTATTGAGAATTAAATTGTGAATTGGCAAACAAAGGAGAAGTGAGGTGATTTTTTTATGTTTTGTGGATTTCTGGAGGAAACCACCACCATTGATCGATTTCTGTGTTGAAAGACACACCCTAATCCATAGGAAGAATCACCCAGATTCTTCACTAGGCTTCAGAGTACAAGATTGTATCCTTCTTCAAGGATTTACATCAGTTAAAGGTTTAGGAGTCAAGAAGATTCAGATCAGAGATATAGCGTGGATTTATATTGGCAGGGTATTTTGGAGTGCATGCAGCATATCTTTATTTCATGCAGTAAATCCGAGCTATATCCTTCTTGCATGCAGCAGATCTGAGCTTATTGTAGAAGATACAAGATATAGGCTTCTTTCATGCAGCAGATCCAAGATATATCCTTCTTGCATGTAGCAGATCTGAGCTATATCCTTCTTGCATACAGCATATCTGAGCTTATTGCAATAGATCTGGGCTATATCCTTCTCGCATGCAACGGATCCAATATTATTGTAGCAGATCTAAGCTATATCCTTCTTGCATGTAATAGATCTGAGCCATATCCTTCTTGCATGCAACAGATCCAAGCCTATATCTATCATGCACAGGTATTCAACAGATCTGGGTGATATCTTTCTTGCATGCAGCGGATTTCAGAGGTATCTTCCTTGTATGCAGAAAATATGAGCTTATATCTATCATGCGTTGGTATTCAAGTCAGATCCACTAATGAACAGACTAGATATGTGGAGTTTACTTATTGTTATAATGTTTTGGATTGAGTTTTTGGTAATTGTAATTTGGTTCTTATTGTTAACACATAAGATTGATCATGTAAAGGAGGATTTATGGTTTTCAGAGCCTACATTTAACCATTTCTCTAGGGATTATGTCATATGATCAACTAACAGCCTCCTCGAAGTGTGCAAGCTATATTTGAGTTGGCGCTGCGAACTAGTTAAGGAAGAGGGTTGTAGGTTGGATAGGTTGCAGGCATCTTGGTGCAAATTCAAAATTACTAGCATCAAACTCAGGGTCATCAGGTACTCCATGAGATTTTTATCTTGTTTGGAGGTCAGGAAAGGAGTGTGGTCACTTGATTTTCCTTTGCCTCTGCGAACTGGCATAGGTGCTGCAAACTAAGACAGACGCTGCGAAATTTGCTATAGCAACTGCTTTTACAGATTTGATCATAAATCCAAAAAAGTGATGTGGGTTTCTCTGAAATGTTTTGTGGAGGAATATGATATCCTTGTTGACTTGCTGACCAAATTTCAGCCTAACCCAGTTTGGCATTTGAGATAAACAATCAAAACACCAGTGCATTGTGAAATGTGTTGCAAACTCTTTGTTTTGAATAGTTGTTGGATATTCGCCTTGTTGGGAGGTTGCCACCTGTCAAGGAGGGTTTGAACGACTTCTCAGAGATCATTTAGATGCTAAGGGACACCTACACCTAAGTTTTAGATCCATTAAAGACCTCATGCAGTGAGTTGAAAACAATTTATTAATGACTTCCAACAATTTCCTGAAAATTAGTAGTTTGTTGGATTTTTATCTCTTTGATTGTTGCCACCTATCTCCAAGGCCTAGAATCCAATGAAAGAGATGGGATTCAACCTCCTAAGTATATTTTGATTCTATTTTATATTTAATGGAGGAAGGAGCTCTTGGAGAAGGGTTGGATTCATGATCCAAGAGAGGAAAGAGCTAGAGGAGCAGTTGAGTTGCTCATTTGTAACCCTGGGGGAATGTGTTGTAGGCATTTTTGCCATTAAAGATTCATGAAAGTTGTGATACCATACTATTTTTCTCTTGTTTCCATTCTTTCTTATCATCTTGCTTGAGTAATATTTACATATTTTGAAGATCAAAAGATTCCTTTGGTTAATGGATTCATGAGCTACAAAGGATTTGTCGTAATTGCTTGTTAATCATATATTATTGTTCAAGCACTCTTTAATCTATATTACAGAAAGGATCTTTGTTATGTGGATATTCTTATTTTTGTTTACCTTCTATTCTTCAACCCATCTTTGCATAATCCTTTTTTCTGGTAGGTAGTCGGATTGCCTGTGATCTGCAGGATGTTTGTGTGACTCCATTGCCCAATGGTGTAGCCTACTGATATGCAGTTTGCTTCCCTTCCTTTCTTGATTTTTCTTTCTTGTTGATCCACCCTTTTATATTGATTTAATTTTTCAGGTTTGAATGGATGTATAGAGGCTCATACTTTTAGACTGTTTATGCAGCAGTAATATATTTCTGGTTGTATGTACCAAGACATGGGATCTTTTGGATAATAGAAATATTTTTCCTTTCTTTATAAAGCCTTGACTAAAGTTATTCAAAACCATATTTGCTTGTATGTATTTCATGGAGTAAATTGTGAATGACATTACCTTAAGAGTCCTTCATCCATTTGTTATCTCTTTTATAAATTTGTATTTTATACTTTGATGGGTATTGGGCTCACACTCTTAGCAGTCAGAGTGTGACTCCCACGTGCTAACACTTATTATCATTGCAATAAAATTATGTTATTGGATACCGAAGCCACATGCATGTCTTGAAAATTACATTATACCCTCAAAAAAATATTAGAAACCATCAAATCATATCATAAAAACTATTCAGCAGAAGAAGGGATATGTCATCTTACTATCACTACCATATTGCGGTCTATCACAACATACATTCACTTGGCTCCCGACTTCACTACCAAAACATGCTCTCTTAAGACATATTCCTCGAACCCCCTAACCCAAAAACCCTTTACATATTTATACTTTTACATTAGGGCTTAGCCCGTTATAATGTGGACAAAAAAACCTAACTACTTCTAACTAAATTCCACCTTTCATGCACGTTGACCCATGAAAATGTAATAATCGTCTTCCTTTCTTCTACATGTGCTACTCCTTAGCCGACTTGTCGGGTGATTTACTCCTACACAATTCTCAAAACTAGTCCCAATATGTCATGCTCCAATAGTCACATGTGGCTCGTCTTGAGCCACTTTAGGCCTTTTTCCACATCGCCATGAACTTCTAGAATGTTTCTCTTGCAGTCACGACCATTTCCTTTACTTATGTTTCATTCTGCAAAATTTCGTTTGTTGTCTCTGCAGTAATGTGGGTCTTCATATTTTCTGCACTCTCTTGCACTACCTACTTCATTATGCCTTGCGTAGCTGCAAGTTCCTCCGTTACCCAGAACGCTTCCTCTTGTAGTGTCTCAATCTTATATGCACAAGCCGGTTGTTCTGCTCTCAATTGGCTCATGTCTAAGTACGGCTTCCTATTTTTTGCGATTACAGCCATATTTTTTGTTGGTGTCAGAGTGCTCATCGTCTCTTTAAACTTGTGTGCCTTCTACTACGTAGCTTGCAACTCCTGCCCTATTCCTTACAACTATGCATCTTTTGTTAGTTGAGTCCATACTTGTGTGCTTTCTTCATACAACTTGGCACACTCCTCCTCCAAACTCTTGATACTTTCCATTGTTGTCGTCATTGTCTTCTCTCTTTGCTCTCTTTCCTCAAGTGGAGTGTTTGGCGTAGTGCGCGCTTATAAGTCTATTATCTTCCCGCTGAAGCCTTGAATGGTTTTTCCAATCTTTGACACTTTTCCTTCTAATGGAGCATCTGCTTCCATCGAGACCTCCAGAATTTTTCTATAAACCTTATGGATTTCTTGTTGTAATCTTTCTTCTTTTCGTTCGGCCTCGTCCCTCTCCATCATAACTTTGTTGTATTCTATAGGCAATGTTGTCTTATTGCTTGTCACTTTGGTCAACTTCATCATCATCGAATCTGCACGCAAATTTATCTCCTACATAACACTTGTCTACAAACCCTTTAATACATTCATCAGCAACTACAACAAGACTAAGTCAATACGACTTAATTCTTGTGTTTTCTCCTGCATCTCTGTTGAGGGGAAATCTATGGCCCCTGGTGATATCTTTATCATTCGGCGCTCTGCTGATAATTATAATGGATGAGAGGTCCTTGGTCCTGATTTTGTAATATTCATTGTACTCTCAGTTTGTTCTTCCTCTACCCTTTTCTCTGGTGCTATCTTCTCTACTTCCAAATATAACACAATGAAGCTTTCTGCTCCTGCACATATGAGTGTATCTCCTCTTGTTTTTGCATTTCATGTTGAAATGCTTCATCTGTCACTTCCTTTACTTGATCTCCTATTTTCTCTAGGTCATATTTTGTTAGGGCCTGGGTGGCCACTTCCTTGAATGATTTCCTCTTATTGCGTTGGTGTATCAATTTCCCCTTATCGTGTTCTTTCCTCTTCTCTCCAGGGCATTGTATTGTTTTTTGTGTGTCTCATGCACCATTTCCTTGTCCTTCTTGCTCTTCTTCTTCTTCTAGATCGTTCTATGGGGTTGTGTTTCTAGCTGCTCCATTTTTGGTACTGCGGTTTTCCATTCTTCCTCTCAGTGTTCTATAATTTTCCCAACCTCATCTCCTGTCAACCTTTATCTGGTTGTCAGCCACTATTGATTTGGGTTCATCTTGGCTTGGATATACATATGGTGTCTTCCTTCTTTAAAAAGCACAATCGCCTTATATGCTTCCACTACCTGCGGTAGTATGCGTGGTGTATCTTGAATGCTCTGTCGAAGTATCTCCTTATAAACATAGAAAGTGATGTTATTATCCAATTGTATTTCCTTGTGTACAGTATGCCACAAGTTCATATATTTTTCTGCCAAACATGGCTTCATCGCAACTCCCAGAAATTGAGTGTCATCCAACTCCCTCCAAGCTACTAATGCAATCAATATCAATAGCCATGCATAATTGAATTATGTTCCCTTATCTTGTGTCTCCCTGCAATCCATCAAGAATTGGTTTACCAAGAACCTCTCCGAATTCATTTGTACTCTTATGATGCACTTCTCAACTATTGATATTACACCTACAGGTACTTGATATTTGCGATATTTCCTCAAAAACTTATAGGCCAACACCTGCGTCGTGAACCTGACAGTATCATCATTAATACTTGAAATGTCCAAACCATGCGCTCCTCTATGTGTGTCATACTTATCTTTCATCTTCTCCACTAAGGTTTTCTCCTTAGATTTATCCATGAATAATGGCAGTGGGTCTTCCCTTGCTGATGGTAACCTGGTGATCCACGCAATGAGTTGAGTGTCTATCGATGCCAGCCTATCCAACCATAAAAATCCTCCAGAATGCAACTCAATAAAAACTTGATGCAGATGTTGATCTTTGTGCTCCTACCAAAATGTGGAATCTTTAATAGATTCAAAATGTATGTTTTCTACAACCCTTCTTCCCACTCCTGCGGCTCTACTATAACTACCTATGAATCAAGGATGATTTTTATGCTACTGTACTTATTTGGTGCTAACTCTGGAAAACTATTTACACCTGCCAAATCGTGGTCTATATATCTTAGGGTCCCTATCGCACCCAACATATCACCTTCAATGATTATCCTGGTGGGATCTCTGATTCGACAATTTCATACTTTGACTCTGTTGGTAGCTTAACCTGCTTCATTGTCATGTTTTTGGGTGGCACATAATCCTTCAGAAAATTAACTGGGCTTGGCCCTGACATTGACACTCCTAGGGTTTCCTTGAATACAGGTATAGATGTATGCCTGGTGTGTTGTTTCTTCTGTTGTGATGAGGCTTCTCCTGTCTTCGATGGCACCATTTCTCTCTACAACTAACTCACAACTGTGAATTACTTGCTTGGCTCTGTCAAACTCGCTCAACTCTTCCTATCTCTCTGAATGCTCTAACTACAATAATCTTTTCCTATCGACCCCTCAATTACTTTTATGACCTGTTGCTAGTTGTTTCCATTCTTCTTAGAACTTAAATTTGCAGTCTAATCTACTTTCATTTGCATTCGATTCTTTCCCCAACTCTTCATTAACTTTGTATCCTTCGGCGGATCATATGCTATATTTTCCAGCCTATAAAAATCCTCTTGTCATTTTTCATTTATGACTACGCATCTCCACTACCTCTCCAGCGTGTTTGCTCTTTAATTTTTGTCCAGTCATGTATGTTCTTTAATGTTTTTCCCACCCTCTGTGCAAATCTTTTTCGCAATTCAATCCTCCCTCCTGCGCAAAATTCCTTCCTCTTTCTACATCTCTACGACATTTTCTAGTTTATCTCCTTACTAGTTTAACTGTTTGAACAATACCTTATGCATAACTTCAACATTTTGTCTCTTGCTTCAAACTATTTTATTGTTTTTCTTATTTTCTTTTTCTCTATAATACACTATAATACATATCTTGTGGTACACATATTGCGTGCTCAAATTAGTGTGCGGAAGCACGACTGTCCCTATACAGTTTCAACCGATTAACGTTAACCAATCCTTCCATAAATTCCCCATTCAGTTTCTCCAACAGAACATCACCTACTTCTGTCACAAATATGATCACATGTGGACCCAACCAATTCATTTGAAACTTTCAAGGGTGCTGCAAAAACTTGTTGTCATAGAGAAAAACTAGGTCTCCCTTCTGGAACTTTTTTTGTTTAATATGTCTATCATGCCAAGCCTTTTCACGTTCTTTCTAAACTTGCTAATGAAATCATGCAACAAATCGATCCTCCTCTAGTTCCACTAACTATGATGGTCTTTTCTCTATTGCGCTAGAATCAGTAAGTTTTGTCAACACGGAAATACACGGACTTGGCACAAAGAATTCCATAGGCATAACTGCTTCCTGGCCATAGACTAATTTGAATGGAGTATGTCTTGTCAACTTCTTACTCGTAGTATGATACACCCAAAGTACTGCAGGAATCCTCAAGTCTTGGTCATCTCTGCTTACATTACATATCTTCGTCTGTGCATTCTCTATGATCTTATTAAATGTTCTATTGTTCCATTTTCCTGAAGATGATATGGTGTGCTCTTCCGACGATGAATCTGAAATTCTTCTATCAGAGCAGCAATCATCTTATTCATAAATTGAGTTGCTTGATCACTCATAAGTATTCTTAGACATCCAAACCTTGTAACAAAATTTTCAAAAACAAATCACACAGAAGTCTCTGAGCTACAATCTTTGACTGGTTTTTCTTCAGCGCATCTAGTGAAGTAATGTGTCACAGTAATGATGTATTTTTCTCCTGACCTCTATGTTGGTGGATTGATCGGTTCAACAAAATCAACTTCCCATTTATCAAAAGTCTTCAATGTTACTTGTGGTACTATCGACATCTCATTTCTTTTGGATGGCTTCCCCACTCACTAAAAAACTGATCCAAGTGGATATAGGTGGCCACCCACCTTTCCCAACTGGCTCAAAAAAGTTTTCTGGCAATTTTGGCAGTTTATTATTTTTAGCAGTTTTTACTTCCGGGGCCATTTTGAGAGCCTAAATGAAGGTTTTTCAGGATCGAGCTTCTCAATGATAGTTGAAGGAATAATTGAGGCCCCGCAATGAATCTCCTCAATGATACCTTTTCAACAAGCTATCATATAGTTAAAATGGAGATCGTATGCAAAAGTTACGACCCCGGGAAGTTAATGTACTAACTTACCCAAACGGGGCCCACATGACTTTTGTCGCTTCATCTCCTAGGGTTAAGTTTTTGGATGTCTAGGGTTTTTGGCATTCCTGTGTATTGTAAAAAGTCCTTCAGATCCTCATTGTAATCATCTTCTTGCAAATGAGCACAACCATCACATCTCTTCTCAGAGATAAGCCGCCACCATTCCAACAAGCTTGTTTCCGCTGCATTTTACAGTTTCAGCTTATTTCATTATTGAATAGAAAACTAGTTTTATTGTATCTTTGTTATTTTTTGTTAAACACCTATTAATAATCTGTATTCATTTCATTCTACTCATAAAATCCGGATCAGTGGTATCAGATCGATCTGCTCCTTGGCGTCTTAATCCATGTCCCCAACGAGGTTGGAGTACAAAGAGTTGGGTCTCGAGCTTGTTTCTCTTGAGGACAAAATCTCTCACACACCCAAGTGACCTCTCATGGCAGGAGAAAAGAAATATGACGGGATAGGAGATCCTTTGAAGCTGTTGATTGAGGAATCCCTCACGTAACAGAGGAACGAGATGATGGATAGTTTCTCGCAAATCCTTCGGTGGCTACCAATAGGTGGTGCATCTTCTTCGAGCGGAGGCGTCGCCCCCTTCAAGGTACAAATAAAATTTTATATTCCTATATTTGAAGGTCATATGGATGCAGATGCTATAAACAAGTGGTTGAATCTACTAGAAGGGTATTTTTCTGTCCATAACTTTTCGAATAGAGAAAAGATTACTTTTGCACTCCTCAAAGTCGTTCCCCATGTCAAAGATTGGTAGGAAACTTTCTATGAGCAAAAGGAAACAGAGGAACCCTCATTATTTGTGGTCATCTCCACTTGGGAATCCTTCAGGGATGCTATTAAGGAACAATACTAACCTATCGGAAGTTATGACGACCTGTATACCAAATGGACTACACTGCGGCAAGAAAGAGACCAAGCAGTGTCAGATTTCACAAATACCTTCAATACCTTGTGCACAAAGCTAGGTATCAAAGATTCAGAGCGACATCTAGTGCTCAAGTATCATGGTGCTCTGCACCAATACATCTAGACCGAAATGTAATTTCTGGACATCTCATCCTTGGGTGCGGCCTACTGATATGCCGTCAAAATCGAGCAGAAGCTCAAACAAAAGACGCAGCAATTTCGGTTAGGGAACCCCTCACAACAAAAGCCAGTAAAGGGCGGCACCAACCCATAGAACAAAGGACAGAGTAGAGATGGACAATATCAGGACAACTAATCCAAGCCACAAGCAAAGAAGGACACCGAAAAGACAAAGAAAGATACTAGGAAGTGGTGCGACTTCCTTAAGAGCCCTTGGCATAACACTGTTGATTGTTGCTCAAAGCAGTCACTAGTGGCCGAAGTGAAAGCCTCTGAATCAGATGTGCATTCTGACTCTGAGCTAGAACCATAAAGGGGAAGATGGATCATTGATGCGGAACCCAATGCCACTGTTTCTACCACCAAGCTCTAGCCTGGCGAACCAGACGAGCCAGAAGAAGGAGAGCACCTCTTACACTCACAAATGTGGGTAAAAGGCACCCCACTGCACTTCATCATTGATAGTGGTAGCCAGAAGAACCTCATCTCAGCAGAGGTCATCAAGTGGCTGGCCCTACCGACAACACTGCACCCACAACCCTACACCATTGGATGGCTCCACCAAGGAAGCGATCTCCGCGTCAGCCAACAATGTCGACTGTCGTACGACATCAAGCCCTTCAAAGATGAGGTATTGTGTGATGTTGCTCTTCTCGAAGTTTGTGATATTCTTTTGGGCCAACCTTATTTATGGAAACGTCATGTTGCATATGAGTCTAGGCCTCATAGTGTTATTATTACTTTGAACAAGAAATTGTACAGGATACCCGAGGCAGCCCACCTAGTTCTATTTCCTTGATCTCTGCTAAGCAATGAAGGAAGGTCATCTCTCAGACAGGGAAGTTTTTCTTCTTCGTGATTCACTCTCAGAATAAGAAAAAGATCATGGCCACATCTAGGGTCTCTGTGGCCGACCTCTCCACATAGCAAAAGCAAGTAGATAAGGTCGTGGAAGAATACTTAGATATCTTCTCCTCACCTACCGGGGTACCTCTACACTGCCAGGTCAATCACCCCATAGATCTGACCACCGACGCACCGCTGCCCAATGGGCCAGACTATCACTGCTATCTATTAGAGAATGAGGAGATCAGGCAATAGAACCAAGAGCTTCTCCACAAGGGGCACGTCCATCCCAGCTCATCACCTTACGGGAGCCCAATCATGCTGGTAAGGAAGAAAGATGGAACCTGGCGACTCTGCATTGATTACTGAGATCTGAATAAAATCAAAGTCAGAAACCGATACCCGATTCCTGGAATCGACGACCTTCTTGATCAACTCATGGGGGGCAAATACTTCAGTAAGATTGATCTGAAGTCTAGCTACCACCAGGTCCCGATAGAACAGACAGATGTATGGAAGACCGCCTTCAAGTCAAAGGAAGGCCTTTTTGAAAGTTTGATCATGCCCTTTGGTTTGACAAATGCACCAACCACTTTCATGAGGTTGATGGACTATATCCTGTGACCATTCACCAATAATTTTGTAGTGGTGTATCTGGATGGAATTCTCATTTACAGCAAGACTTGGGTCGAACACTTGCAACATATTCAGCAGGTTCTGCACACCCTGTGACAACACAAGCTATACGCCAACTTGTAAAAATGCTCCTTTGGCATGGATAGGGTCCATTACCTGGGCTACATCATTGATCAGCATGGTGTACATGTGGATCCAGCCAAGATCCAAGTCATCTGTGACTGGCCATCCCCAACCACAATCACTGAGCTCCGGAGCTTCTTGGGACTGGCCAATTTCTATCGCAGGTTCATGTTGGGATTCTCCCATATTGCATGGGCCCTCAACCAAATAACCAGGGGTGGTGGTAAGGAAATATTTGCGTGGGGGAGGTCCCAACAACAAGCATTCAATGATTTGAAGCAACGCTTGTGCTCAGCCCCAGTACTTTCACTACTAGACCTGCAACACCCCTTTGAGATCGAGACAAATGCTTATGACTATGTTGTGGGCGTTGTTCTCACTCAGCACGACCACCCCATGGCCTATCATAGTGAGACACTATCAGATGTTGTCCATAAGTACCCTACTTACGACAAAGAAATGTACTCCATTGTGCAAGCCTGCCCCCAATGGAGACACTACATTCTTGGGAAGGAGACAATCATCCACACTGATCATAAGCCACTATAGTTCATGCAGACACAAGGAAAATTGCATAATGACCGCCATCAAAAGTGGTCCACATACTTGCAGCAATTCCACCTCAACATCAAGTATAAAATAGGAAGCACCAATCGCGTCGTTGATTGCCTCAGCAGACTTCTAGTCACGACACTCACCACGGTGCTAGACTCTTACGGCCATGAGACCTCTAGATGGCCCCAACTCTATGAGATAGAACCAGACTTTGCCACCACCTACCAAATGTTGGGGGAAAACACAGTTGTCGATAATTTTCATCTTTAGGATGGGTTGTTGTGTCGTCTGGGCCATATCTGTGTTAAATCAAGCGAGTGAGCGAAGCTGATCTGGGAAGCCCACTACAATCGAGTGGCAAGACACTTCATCATCGAAAAGACAGTGGCAATGCTACAGAAACATTTCTATTGGCTGAAATTTCGAGAGGAGGTCAGCAAGTATATCAGGTCCTGCACTACCTGCACGATTGCCAAACCGAGCACTAAGAAACACGGCTTGTACACCCCTCTTCCTACTCCTGAAAGGCCATGGGAATCCATCTCAATGGACTACATGTCGGGCCTCCCATCCACCAAGCGAGGAAATGACTGTGTTTTTGTGGTTGTTGATCGTTTTTCTAAGATGACAATTTTGGTTGCCTACAAGAAGAACATCACAGCAGAGGCCACTGCAAAGCTCTTCTTTGAACGAGTCTGGGTACATTTTGGAATCCCACAAACCATTGTCTCATATCGGGACATTCTATTTCTCAGCACATTCTGGTCGAGCCTCTGATCATTGCTGGACACCAAGCCCACCAAATCCACAGCCTTCCACCCTCAGACAGATGGCCAAACCGAGGTCGTAAATCGAATGATTGTGCATATCCTTCACATGTATAATTCACAGCACCCTAGAAAATGGGATGAGATCCTTCCCTATTTCCAACATAGCTACAACCGAGCCCTGCATAGCTCAACCAGCCACAGCCCCTTTCAGGTGGGGTTGGGATTCCAACCATTGGGTCCCATAGATGTTGCACTTCACCTTGCGGTCACCTCGACTGACTCATCTCCTGCTCCAATTGAAGCTAACAAAGCCACCCGGTTCATTGGGTGGATCCATCACATCTGCCAACAGGTTCAGGATACCCTACAGAAGCCCAATGACAAGTAAAAACAACGCCATGATCAACATCGGGTGCCACATAAGTTTCAGGTGGGCGACAAAGTTTGGTTGCACTTGCAGAAAGAACACCTTATCAGACCCCATCGGAAGCTTCACCCACTCCGTTATGGGCCATACACCATCACCAAGACTGTGGGGGATAATTCTTTTCAACACAACATTCCTCCTTTTCTTGGCCTACACCCAGTGTTCAATGTGGATCTCCTTCGCCCTTATTTCCCACCATTATTGGACACCTCAGAAGTAGCAGAGCAACTGACACCAATAGATCTCAAGCCCGACTGCATACAATAGGCATCCAATGATCATATTTTGGACACACAGATCAATGGCACTCGACAGCAAAGAATCTAGCTTTATTGAGTCGTCAAAGCAAGGCATCTCCTGCACCAAGGCAAGTGGCTCACCCGGGGCCAAATTCAGCAGAAATTTCCTCATCTGATGGGGGACCTCAACACAATAGATACCATTTCTTCCTAAGGATGGAGGATTGATTCAGGTGGATATCGGTGGCCACCCACCTTTCCCAACTAGCTCAAAACAGTTTTTTGGCAATTTTGGCAATTCACTATTTTTAGCAATTTTTACTTCCGGGGCCATTTTGAGGGCCTAAATGAAGGTTTTTCGGGATCGAGCTTCTCAATGATAACCTAAGGAATAATTGAGGCCCCAAAATTAATATCCTCAATAATACCTTTCCAACGGGCTATCATACGCCTAAAACGAAGATCGTATGCAAAAGTTACGACCCCAGGAAGTTAATGTACTAACTTACCCAAATGGAGCCCACATGACTTTTGGCGCTTCATCTCCTAGGGTTAGGTTTTTGGATGTCTAGGGTTTTTGGCATTCCTGTGTATTGTAAAAATTCCTTCAGAGCCTCATTGTAATCATCTTCTTGTGAATGAGTGCAACCGTCACATATCTTCTCAGAGATAAGCCACCACCATTCCAGCAAGCTTGTTTCCGCTGCATTTTACAGTTTCAGCTTATTTCATTATTGAATAGAAAACCAGTTTTACTATATCTCTGTTATTTTGTGTTAAAAACCTATTAATAATATGTATTCATTTCATTCTTCTCATAAAATATGGATCAGTGGTATCAGATCGGTCTGCTCCTTGTCGTCTTAATGCATGTCCCCAATGAGGTCGGAGTACAAAGAGTTGGGCCTCGAGCTTGTTTCTCTTGAGGACAAAAGCTCTCACACTCCCAAGCGACCTCTCATGGTAGGAGAAAAGAAAGATGAAGGGACAGGAGATCATTTCAAACTGTTGATTGAGGAAGCCCTCACGCAACAGAGGAATGAAATGATGGATAGTTTCGCGCAAATCCTTCGGCGGCTACCAATGGGCGATGCATCTTCTTCGAGCGGAGGCATTGCCCCCTTTAAGGTACAAATAAACTTTGATATTCCTATATTTGAAGGTCAGATAGACGCAGATGTTGTATACAAGTGGTTGAATCTACTAGAAGGGTATTTTTATGTCCATAACTTTTCGAATAGAGAAAAGATTACTTTTGCGCTCCTCCAAGTCATTCCCCATGTCAAAGATTGGTGGAAAACTTTATGTGAGCAAAAGGAAACAGAGGAACCCTCATTATTTGCAGTCACGGCCACCTGGGAATTCTTAAGGGATGTTATTAAGGAACAATACTACCATGTCGGAAGTTATGACAACCTGTATACCAAATGGACTACACTGCGGCAAGAAAGAGACCAAGCAATGTCATATTTCACAAATATCTTCCATACCTTGTGTACCAAGCTAGGTACCAAAGATTCGGAGTGACATCTGGTGCTCAAGTATCACAGTGTTGTACACCGATACATCCAGACTGAAATGGAATTTCTGGACATCTCATCCTTGGACGCGACCTACCGATATGCCGTCAAAATCGAGCAGAAGCTCAAACAAAAGATGCGGCAATTTGGGCCGGGGAACCCCACACAACAAAATCCAGTAAAGGGTGGCACCAACCCACAGAACAAAGCACAGAGCAGATATGGACAGTATCAAGACAATCAATCGAAGCCGCAAGCAAAGAAGGACACCGGAAGAAAAAGAAAGATACTGGGAAGTGGTGCGACTTCCATAAGAGTCCTTGGCATAACACTGTTGACTACCACTCAAAGCAGTCATTGGTGGCCAAAATTAAAGCCTCTGAATCAGATGTGGATATTGACTCTGAGCCAGAACCATAAAGGGGAAGACGGATCATTGATGCAGAACCCAATGCCACCGTTGCTAGCACCAAGCTCCAGCCTGGCGCATCAGATGAGCCAAAAGAAGGACAGTGCCTCTTCAACTCACAAATGTGGGTAAAAGGCACCCCGTTGCACTTAATCATTGATAGCAATAGCCAGAAGAACCTCATCTCAGCAAAGGTCATCAAGAGGCTGGCCCTGCTGACAACGCCACACCCACAACCCTACACCATTGGATGGCTCCTCCAAGGAAGCGATCTCTGCGTCAGCCAACAATGTCGACTTTCATATGGCATCAAGCCCTTCAAAGACGAGGTATTGTGTGATGTTGCTCCTCTCGAAGTTTGTGATGTTCTTTTGGGGCAACCTTATTTATGGAAACATCATGGTGTATATGAGTCTAGGCCTCATAGTGTTATTATTACTTGTAACAAGAAATTGTACAGGATACCCGAGGCGGTCTCACCTAGTTCTATTTCCTTGATCTCCGCTAAGCAATGCAGGAAGGTCATCTCTTAGGCGGGGAAGTTTGTCTTCTTCATGATTCACTCTCAGAATAAGTGAAATATCATGGCCACATCCAGGGTCTATGTGGCCGACCTCTCCACACAGCAGAAGCAAATAGAAAAGGTCATGGAAGAATACTCGAATATCTTCTCCTCACCTACCAGGGTACCTCTGCACTGCCAGGTCAAGAACCCCATCGATCTGACCCTCGACGCACCGCTGCCCAATGGGTCAGTCTATCGCTGCTCTCTGTTAGAGAATGAGGAGATCAAGCGACAGATCCAAGAGCTGCTCCACAAGGGGCACATCCGTCCCAGCTCATCACCTTGCGGGAGCCCAATCGTGTTGGTACAGAAGAAAGATGGAACCTAGTGACTCTGCATTGATTACTGAGCTCCAAATAAAATCACAGTCAGAAACCAATACCCGATTCCCCGAATCGACGGCCTCCTTGATCAACTCACGGCAGCCAAATACTTCAGCAAGATTGATCTGAAGTCTAGCTACCACCAGGTCCCGATAGAACATACAGATGTATGGAAGACCGCCTTCAAGTCAAAGGAAGGCCTTTTTGAATGGTTCGTCATGCCCTTTGGTTTGACAAATGCACCAGCCACTTTCATGAGGTTGATGGACGATATCCTGTGACCATTCACCAATAATTTTGTAGTGGTGTATCTGGATGACATTCTCATTTACAACAATACTTGAGCCAAACACTTGCAACATATTCAATAGGTTATGCACACCCTGCGACAACACAAGATATATGCCAACTTGGAAAAATTCTCCTTCGGCATGGACAGGGTCCATTACCTAGGCTACATCGTTGATCAGCATGGTGTACACGTGGATCCATCCAAGACCCAAGTCATCCGTGACTACCCAGCCCCAACCACACTCACTGAGCTCCGGAGCTTTTTGGGCCTGGCCTATTTCTATCGCAGGTTCATGTTTGGATTCTCCCATATTGCATGGGCCCTCAGCCAAATAACCAGGGGTGGTGGTAAGGCAACATTTGCATGGGGGAGGTCCCAACAACAAGCGTTCGATGATTTGAAGCAGTTCTTGTGCTCAGCCCCAATACTTTCACTCTCAAACCTGCAACAACCCTTTGAGATCGATATAGATGCTTTCGACTATGTTGTGGGCGTTGTTCTCACTTAGCACAGCCACCACGTGGCCTATCATAGTGAGACACTATCAAATTGTTGTCCATAAGTACCCTACTTAGGACAAATAAATGTACTCCATTGTGCAAGCCTGCTGCCAATGGACACACTACATTCTTGGGAAGGAGAGAGTCATCCACACTGATCATAAGCCACTGCAGTTCATACAAACACAAGGAAAATTGCAGAATGACTGCCATCAAAAGTGGTCCACATACTTGCAGCAATTCCACCTCAACATCAAGTATAAAATAGGAAGCACCAATTCCGTCATTGATTACCTCAGCAAACCACCAGTCGCGGCACTCACCACGGTGCTAGACTCTTGCGGCCATGAGACCTCTGGATGGCCCCAACTCTATGAGACAAACCCGGACTTCGCCACCACCTACCAAATGTTGGGGGAAAACATAGTTGTAGATAATTTCCATATTCAGAATGGGTTGTTGTGTCGTTTGGGCCATATCTGTGTTCCATCAAGAGAGTGAGCAAATATGATCTAGGAAGCCCACTACAGTCAAGTGGCATGACACTTCGGCATCGAAAAGATGGTGGCAATGCTATAGAAACATTTCTACTGACCAAAAGTTCGACAAGAGTTCAACAAGTATATCAGGTCCTGCACTGCCTGCGCGATTGCCAAACCGAGCACTAAGAAACAGGGTTTGTACACCCCTCTTCCTACTCCTGACAGGCCATGGGAATCCATCTCAATGAACTACATGTCGGGCCTCCCATCCACCAAGCGGGGAAACAACTGTGTTTTTGTGGTTGTTGATCGCTTTTCTAAGATGAAGATTTTGGTTGCCTGCAAAAAGAAACATCACAGCAGAGGCCACTGCCAAGCTCTTCTTTGAACGAGTCTAGGTACATTTTGGAATACCACAAACCATTGTCTCAGATCGAGACAGTCGATTTCTCAGCACATTCTGGTCAAGCCTCTGGTCACTGTTGGACACCAAGCTCACCAAATCCATGGCCTTCCACCCTCAGACAGATGGCCAAACCGAGGTCGTAAATCGAATGATTGTGCATATCATTCGCATGTATAATTCACAACACCCTCATACATGGGATGAGAGCCTTCCCTATGTCAAACATAGCTACAACTGAGCCCTGCATAGCTCAATCGGACATAGCCCCTTTCAGGTGGGGTTGGGATTCCAACCATTGGGTCCCATAGATGTTGCATTTTCCCTTGTGGTCACCTCGACCGACTCATCTCCTACTCCAACTGATGCTGAAAAAGCTACCCAGTTCATTGAGCAGATCCATCACATCCACCAGCAGGTTTAATATATCCTACAAAAGTCCAATGACAAGTACAAACAACACCATGATCAACATCGGGTGCCACATAAGTTTCAGGCAGGCGACAAAGTTTGGTTTCACTTGCAGAAAGAACGCCTTACCAGACCCCATCGGAAGCATCACCCACTCCATTATGGGTCGTACACCATCACCAAGACCATGGGGGATAAGGTTTTTCAGCTCAACATTCCTCATTTCCTTGTCCTGCACCCAATGTTCAATGTGGATCTCCTTCGCCCTTATTTCCCACCATTATTGGACACCTCAGAAGTAGCAGAACAGTGGACACCAAAAGATCTCAAACCCGACTGCATACAACATGCATCCAATGATCATATTGTGGACACACATATCAAGGGCACTTGACAGCAAAGGATCCATCTTTATTGAGACGTCAAAGCAGGGCAGCTCCTGCACTAAGGCAAGTGGCTCACCCGGGGCCAAATTCAGTAGAACTTTCCTCATCTGATGGGGGACCTCAACGCAATGGAGACCATTGTTTCCTAAGGAGGGAGGATTGATCCAGGTGGATATCATTGGCCACCTACCTTTCCCAACTGGCTCAAAACAGTTTTCTGGCAATTTTGGCAATTTACTATTTTTAGCAGTTTTTACTTCCGGGGCCATTTTGAGGGCCTAAATGAAGGTTTTTTGGGATTGAGTTCTCACTGATAACCAGTGGCATTATTGAGGCCATAAAATGAATCTCCTCGATTATACCTTTGAAACAGGCTATCATACGCCTAAAACGGAGATCGTATGCAAAAGTTACGACCCCAGGAAGTTAATGTACTAACTTACCCAAACAAGGCCTACATGACTTTTGGCTCTTCATCTCCTAGGGTTAGGTTTTTGGATGTCTAGGGTTTTTGGTATTCCTTTGTATTGTAAAAATGCCTTCAGAGCCTCATTGTAATAATCTTCTTATGAATGAGCGCAACCGTCACATCTCTTCTCAGAGATAAGATGCCACCATTCCAGCAAGCTTGTTTTCGCTGCATTTTACTGTTTCAACTTATTTCATTATTGAATAGAAAATCAGTTTTACTATATCTCTGTTATTTTGTGTTAAACACCTATTAATAATCTGTATTCATTTCGTTCTGCTCATAAAATCTGGATCAGTGGTATCGGAGTGGTCTGCTCCTTGTCCTCTTAATGCATGTCCCCAATGAGGTCGAAGTACAAAGAGTTGGGTCTCGAGCTTGTTTCTCTTGAGGAAAAAAGCTCTCGCATGCCCAAGCGACCTCTCATGGCAGGAGAAAAGAAAGATGATGGGATAGGAGATCCTTTCAAACTATTGATTGAGGAAGCCCTCACGCAACAGAGGAACGAGATGATGGATAGTTTCGCGCAAATCCTTCGACAGCTACCAACAGGCAACACATCTTCTTTGAGCAGAGGCGCCACCCCCTTAAGGTACAAATTTTTTTTTATATTCCTATATTCGAAGGTCATATAGACACAGATTCTGTAGACAAGTGGTTGAATCTACTAGAAGGGTATTTTTCTGTCCATAACTTTTCAAATAGAGAAAAGATTACTTTTGCGCTCCTCAAAGTCGTTCCCCATGTCAAAGATTGGTGGGAAACTTTATGTGAGCAAAAGGAAATAGAGGAACCCTCATTATTTGCAATCATGACCACCTGGGAATCCTTCAGGGATGCTATTAAGGAACAATACTACCTTGTTGGAAGTTACGATGACCAGTATACCAAATGGACTACACTGCGGCAAGAAAGAGACCAAGCAATGTCAAATTTCACAAATACCTTCCATACCTTGTGCACCAAGCTGGGTATCAAAGATTCAGAGCGACATATGGTGCTCAAGTATCACGGTGCTTTGCATCGATACTTCCAAACTGAAAAGGCATTTCTAGACATCTCGTCCTTGGGTGTTGCCTACCGATATGTCATCAAAATCGAGCAGAAGCTCAAACAAAAGACGCAGCAATTTGGGTCAGGGAACCCCTCACAACAAAATCCAGCAAAGGGAGGCACCAACTCACAAAACAAAGGACAGAGCAGAGATGGATAGTATCAGGACAACCAATCCAAGCCGCAAGCAAAGAAGGACACCGAAAAGACAAAGAAAGATAACGGGAAGTGGTGCGACTTCCATAAGAGCCCTTGGCATAACATTGTTGACTGCCGCTCAAAGCAGTCGCTAGTGGCCGAAGTTAAAGCCTCTAAATCAAATGTGGATTCTGACTTTGATCCAGAACCATAAAGGGGAATATGGATCAATGACGTAGAACCCAATGCCACCAGTGCTACCACCAAGCTCCAGCCTGGTGAACCAAATGAGCTGGAAGAAGGAGAGCGCCTCTTCCACTCACAAATGTGGGTAAAAGGCACCCCATTTCACTTCATCGTTGATAGCGGTAGCCAGAAGAACCTCATATCAACAGAGGTCATCAAGTGGTTGGCCCTGCCGACAATGCTGCACCCACAACCCTACACCATTGGATGGCTCCACCAAGGAAGCGATCTCCACGTCAGCCAACAATGTCGACTGTCGTACGGCATCAAGCCATTTAAAGACAAGGTATTGTGTGATGTTGATCCTCTTGAAGTTTGTGATGTTCTTTTGGGCCAACCTCATTTATGGAAATGTCATGTTGTATATGATTCTAGGCTTTGTACTGTTATTATTACTTTGAACAAGAAATTGTACAGAATACCCGAGGCGTTCCCACCTAGTTCTATTTCCTTGATATCTGCTAAGCAATGCAGGAAGGTCATCTCTTAGATGGGGAAGTTTGTCTTCTTCATTATTCGCTCTCAGAATAAGCGAAAGATCATGGCCACATCCAGGGTCTCTGCGGCTAACCTCTCAACACAGCAGAAGCAAGTAGATAAGGTCGTGGAAGAATACTCGGATATATTCTCCTCACCTACTGGGGTACCTCTGCACTACCAGGTCAATCACCCCATCGATCTGACCCCTGGCACACCGCTGCTCAATGGGCCAGTCTATCACTGCTCTCTGTTAGAGAATGAGGAGATCAAGAGATAGATCCAAGAGCTGCTTTACAAGGGGCACATCCATCCCATCTCATCACCTTGCGGGAGCCCAATCGTGCTAGTACAGAAGAAAGATGGAACTTGGCGACTCTGCATTGATTACTGGGCTCTGAATAAAATCGCAGTCAGAAACCGGTACCTGATTCCCCGAGTCGACGATCTCCTTGATCAACTCATGGGGGCCAAATACTTCAGCAAGATTGATCTGAAGTCTGGCTACAACTAGGTGTCGATAGAACAAACAGATGTATGGAAGATTGCCTTCAAGTCAAAGGAAGGCATTTTTGAATGGTTCGTCATGCCCTTTGGTTTGACAAATGTGCCAGCCACTTTCATGAGGTTGATGGAAGATATCCTGCGACCATTCACCAATAATTTTGTAGTGGTGTATCTGGATGACATTCTCATTTACAACAAGACTTGGGCCAAACACTTGCAACATATTCAGCAGGTTCTTCACACCCTGTGACAACACAAGCTATACACCAACTTGGAAAAATTCTCCTTCGACATGGACAGGGTCCATTACCTGGGCTACATCATTGATTAGCATGGCGTAGATTTGGATCCAACCAAGATCCAAGTCATCCATGACTAGCCAGCCCCAACCACACACACTGAGCTCCGGAGCTTCTTGGGCCTGGCCAATATCTATCGCAGGTTTGTGTTGTGATTCTCCCATATTGCATGGGCCCTCAGGCAAATAACCAGGGGTGGGGGTAAGGAAAAATTTGCATGGGGGGGGTCCCAACAATAAGCATTTGATGATTTGAAGCAATGCTTGTGCTCAGCCCCAGTACTTTCACTCCCAGACCTGCAACAATGCTTTGAGATCGAGACAGATGCTTCCAACTATGATGTGGGCATTGTTCTCACTCAGCATGGACACCCCGTGGCCTATCATAGTGAGACACTATCAGATGTTGTCTATAAGTACCCTACTTACGACAAAGAAATGTACTCTGTTGTGCAAACTTGCTGCCAGTGGAGACACTACATTCTTGGGAAGGAGATAGTCATCCACACTGATCATAAGCCACTGCAGTTCATGCAGACACAAGGAAAATTGCAGAATGACCACCATCAAAAGTGGTCCACATACTTGCATCAATTCCACCTCAACATCAAGTATAGAACAGGAAGCACCAATTGTGTCGTTGATTGCCTCAGCAGACCGCCAGTCGCGGCACTCACCACGGTGCTAGACTCTTGCAGCCATGAGACCTTTGGATGGCCCCAACTCTATGAGATAGGCCCGGACTTCGCCACCACCTACCAAATGTTGGGGGAAAACACAGTTGTCGATAATTTCCATCTTTAGGATGGGTTGTTGTGTCGTCTGGGCCATATCTATGTTCCATCAAGCGAGCGAGCGAAGCTGATCTGGGAAGCCCACTACAGTCGGGTGGCATGACACTTTGGCATCGAAAATACAGTGGCGATGCTACAGAAACATTTCTACTGGCCGAAACTTCGTCATGAGGTCAGCAAGTATATCAGGTTCTGCATTACCTGCACGATTGCCAAATCGAGCACTAAGAAATAGGGCCTGTACACCCCTCTTTCTACTCCTGGCAGACCATGGGAATCCATCTCAATGGACTACATGTCGGGACTCCCGTCCACCAAGCAGGGAAACGACTGTGTTTTTGTGGTTGTTGATTGCTTTTCTAAGATGGCAATTTTGGTTGCCTATAAGAAGAACATCATAGTAGAGGCCACTGCCAAGATCTTCTTTGAATGAGTCTGGGTACATTTTGGAATCCCACAAACCATTGTCTCATATCAGGACAGTCGATTTCTGAGCACATTCTAGTCGAGCCTCTGGTCACTGCTGGACACCAAGCTCACCAAATCCACAGCCTTCCACCCTCAGACAGATGGCCAAACTGAGGTTGTAAATTGAATGATTTTGCATATCCTTCACATGTATAATTTATAGAACCCTCACACATGGGATGAGAACCTTCCCTATGTCCAACATAGTGACAACCGAGCCCTACATAGCTCAACCGGCCACAGCCCCTTTCAGGTGGGGTTGGGATTCCAACCATTGGGTCCCATAGATGTTGCACTTCCCCTTGCGGTCACCTTGACCGACTCATCTCCTGCTCCAACTGAAGATGACAAAGCCACCCAGTTCATTGACTGGATCTAACACATCCGCCAACATATTCAGGATATCCTACAGAAGTCCAATGACAAGTACAAACAACGCCATGATCAACATCGGGTGCCACATAAGTTTCAGGTGGGCGACAAAGTTTGGTTGCACTTGCAGAAAGAACGCCTTACCGGACCCCATCAGAAGCTTTGCCCACTCCATTATGGGTCATAGACCATCGCCAAGACCATGGGGAATAATGCTTTTCAGCTCAACATTCCTCCTTTCCTTGGCCTGCAGCCAGTGTTCAATGTGGATCTCCTTCGCCCTTATTTCCCACCATTATTAGACACCTCGGAAGTAGCAGAACAACTGACACCAATAGATTTCAACCCTGACTGCATACAACAGGCATCCAATGATCATATTGTGGACACATAGATCAAGGGCACTCGATAGTAAAGAATCCATCTTTATAGAGTCGTCAAAGTAGGGCAGCTCTTGCACCAAGGCAAGTGGCTCACCCTGGGCCAAATTCAGCAGAAATTTCCTCATCTGATGGGTGACCTCAACGCAATGGAGACCATTGCTTCATAAGGAGGGAGGATTGATCTAGGTGGATATCGGTGGCCACCCACCTTTCCCAACTGGCTCAAAACAGTTTTCTGACAATTTTGGCAATTTACTATTTTTAGCAATTTTTACTTCCAGGGCCATTTTGAGGGCCTAAATGAAGGTTTTTTAGGATAGAGCTTCTTAATGATATCCAAAGTCATTATTGAGGCCCCAAAATGAATCTCCTTTACAATACCTTTCCAATGGGCTATCATACGCCTAAAACGGAGATCTTATGCAAAAGTTACGACCCCGAGAAGTTAATGTACTAACTTACCCAAACGGGGCCCACATGACTTTTGGTGCTTCATCTCCTAGGGTTAGTTTTTTGGATGTCTGGAGTTTTTGGCATTCCTGTGTATTGTAAAAAGGCCTTTAGAGCCTCATTGTAATCATCTTCTTACGAATGAGCGCAGCCGTCACAGCTCTTCTCAGAGATAAGCCACCACCATTCCAACAAGCTTGTTTCTGCTATATTTTACAGTTTCATCTTATTTCATTATTGAATAGAAAACCAATTTTACTGTATCTCTATTATTTTCTGTTAAAAACCTATTAATAATCTGTATTCATTTCATTCTGATCATAAAATCCAGATCAGTGGTATCAGAGCGGTCTGCTCCTTGTCGTCTTAATGCATGTCCCCAACGAGGTCGGAGTACAAAGAGTTGGGTCTCGAGCTTGTTTCTCTTGAGGACAAAAGCTCTCACATGCCCAAGCGACCTCTCATGGTAGGAGAAAAAAAACATGACGGGATAGGAGATCCTTTCAAACTATTTAGTGAGGAAGTCCTCACGCAACAGAGGAACGATATGATGGATAGTTTCTCACAAATCCTTTGACGACTACCAACAAGTGATGCATCTTCTTCGCGCGGAGGCATCACCCCTCTCAAGTTACAAATACACTTTGATATTCCTATATTTGAAGGTCAGATAGACGCAGATGCTGCAGACAAGTGGTTGAATCTACTAGAAGGGTATTTTTCTGTCCATAACTTTTCGAATAGAGAAAAGATTACTTTTGCACTCCTCAAAGTTGTTCCCCATGTCAAAGATTGGTGGGAAACTTTCTATGAGCAAAAGGAAACAGAGGAACCCTCATTATTTGCAGTCACGGCCACCTAGGAATCCTTCAGGGATGCTATTAAGGAACAATACTACCCTATCGGAAGTTATAATGACCTGTATACCAAATGGACTACATTGCGGCAAGAAAGAGACCAAGCAGTGTCAGATTTCACAAATACCTTCCATACCTTGCGCACCAAGCTGGGTATCAAAGATTCGAAGTGACATCTGGTGCTCAAGTATCGCAGTGCTTTGAACCGATACATCCAGACCAAAATGGAATTTCTGGACATCTCATCCTTGGGCACGGCCTACTGATATGCCGTCAAAATCGAGCAGAAGCTCAAACAAAAGATGTGGCAATTTGGGTTGGGGATCCCCTCACAACAAAAGCCAGTAAAGGGCGGCACCAAACCACAGAATAAAGGACAAAGTAGAGATGGATAGTATCAGGACAACCAATCCAAGCCGCAAGCAAAGAAGGACACCGAAAAGACAAAGAAAGATACTGGGAAGTGGTGCGACTTTCATAAGAGCCCTTGGCATAACATTGTTGACTGCCGCTCAAAGCAGTCACTAGTGGCCGAAGTGAAAGCCTCTGAATCATATGTGGATTCTAACTCTGAGACAGAACCATAAAGGGGAAGATGGATCATTGACCTGGAAGCCAATGCCACCGTTGCTACCACCAAGCTCCAGCCTGGCAAACCAGATGAGCCAGAAGAAGGAGAGCGCCTCTTCCACTCACAAATGTGGGTAAAAGGCACCCCGTTGCACTTCATCGTTGATAGTGGTAGCTAGAAGAACCTCATCTCAGCAGAGGTCGTTAAGCAGTTGGCCCTGCCAACAACTCCGCACCCACAACCCTACACCATTGGATGGCTCTGCCAAGGAAGCGATCTTCGCATCAGCCAACAATGTCGACTGTCATATGGCATCAAGCCCTTCAAAGACGAGGTATTGTGTGATGTTGCTCCTCTCGAAGTTTGTGATTTTTTTTTGGGCCAACCTTATTTATGGAAACGTCATGTTGTATATGAGTCTAAGCCTCATAGTGTTATTATTACTTTGAACAAGAAATCGTACAGGATACCCGAGGCGGTCCCACCTAGTTTTATTTCCTTGATCTCCGCTAAGCAATCCAGGAAGGTCATCTCTCAAGCGGGGAGGTTTGTCTTCTTTGTGATTCACTCTTAGAATAAGCGAAAGATCATGACCACATCCAGGGTCTCTACGGCCAACCTCTCCACACAGCAGAAGCAAGTAGATAAGGTTGTGGAAGAATACTCGGATATCTTCTCCTCACCTACCGGGGTACCTCTGCACTGTCAGGTTAAGCACCCCATCGATCTGACCCCCGACGCATTGTTGCCCAATGGGCCAGTCTATCGCTCCTCTCTATTAGAGAATGAGGAGATCAAGCGACATATCCAAGAGATGCTCCACAAGGGGCACATCTATCCCAGCTCATCACCTTGCGGGAGCCCAATCGTGCTGGTACAAAAGAAAGATGGAACCTAGTGACTCTGCATTGATTACCAGGCTCTGAATAAAATCACAGTCAGAAACCGGTACCCGATTCCCCGAATCGACGACCTCCTTGATCAACTCATGGGAGCCAAATACTTCAGCAAGATTGATCTGAAGTTTGGCTACCACCAGGTCCCGATAGAACAGGCAGATGTATGGAAGACCACCTTCAAGTCAAAGGAAGGCCTTTTTGAATGGTTTATCATGACCTTTGGTTTGACAAATGTGCCAGCCACTTTCATGAGGTTGATGGATGATATCCTGCGACCATTCACTAATAATTTTGAAGTGGTGTATATGGATGACATTCTCATTTACAGCAAGACTTGGGCCAAACACTTGCAACATATTCAATAGGTTCTACACACCCTGCGACAACACAAGCTATACGCCAACTTGGAAAAATGCTCCTTCATCATGGACAGGTTCCATTACCTGGGCTACATCATTGATCAGCATGGTGTACATGTGGATCCAGCCAAGATCCAAGTCATCCGTGACTGGCCCGCCCCAACCACACTCACTAAGCTCTGGAGCTTCTTGGGCCTAGCCTATTTCTATCGCAGGTTCATGTTGGGATTCTCCCATATTGCATGGGCCCTCAGCCAAATAACCAAGGGTGGTGGTAAGGCAAAATTTGTGTGGGGAAGGTCCAAACAACAAGCGTTTGATGATTTGAAGCAGTGCTTGTGCTCAGCCCCAGTACTTTCACTCCCAGACCTGCAACAACCCTTTGAGATCGAGACAAATGCTTCTGACAATGCTGTGGAAGTTGTTCTCACTCAGTACGACCACCCCGTGGCCTATCATAGTGAGACACTTTCAGATGTTTTCCGTAAGCACCCTACTTACGACAAAGAAATGTACTCCATTGTGCAAGCTTGCCGCCAGTGGAGACACTACATTCTTTGGAAGGAGACAGTCATCCACACTAATCATAAGCCACTACAGTTCATGCAGACACAAGGAAAATTGCAGAAAGACTGCCATCAAAAGTGGTCCACATACTTGTAGCAATTCCACCTCAACATCAAGTATAAAATAGGGAGCACCAATAGCATCGTTGAATGCCTCAGCAGACCACCAGTCGTGGCACTCACCACGGTGCTAGACTCTTGTAGCCATGAGACCTCTGGATTGATCCAACTCTATGAGACAGACCCGGACTTCGCCACCACCTACCAAATGTTGGGGGAAAACACAATTGTCGATAATTTCTATCTTCAGGATGGGTTGTTGTGTCATCTGGGCCATATCTATGTTCCATCAAGAAAGTGAGCGAAGCTGATCTGGGAATCCCACTATAGTCGGGTGTTAGGACACTTCAACGTCGAAAAGACAGTGGCGATGCTACAGAAACATTTCTACTGACCGAAACTTTGACAGGAGGTCAGCAAGTATATCAGGTCCTGCACTGCCTGCGTGATTGCCAAACCGAGCACTATGAAACAAGGCCTGTACACCCCTCTTCCTACTCCTGACAGGCCATGGGAATCCATCTCAATGGACTACATGTTGGGCCTCCCGTCCACCAAGCGGAGAAATGACTGTGTTTTTGTGGTTGTTGATCACTTTTCTAAGATGGCGATTTTGGTTGCCTGCAAAATGAACATCACAGCAGAGGCCACTACCAAGCTCTTCTTTGAACGAGTCTGGGTACATTTTGGAATACCACAAACCATTGTCTCAGATCGGGACAGTTGATTTCTCAGCGCATTCTGGTCGAGCCTCTGGTCACTATTGGACACCAAGCTCACCAAATCCACGACCTTCCACCCTCAGACAGATGGCCAAACCGAGATCGTAAATCGAATGATTGTGCATATCGTTCGCATGTATAATTCACAGCACCCTCGCACATGGGATGAGATCCTTACCTATGTCCAACATAGCTACAACCGAGCCCTACATAGCTCAACTAGCCACAACCCCTTTTAGGTGGGGTTGGGATTCCAACCATTGGGTCCCATAGATGTTGCATTTTCCCTTGTGATCAGCTTGACCGACTCATCTCCTTCTCCAACTGATGCTGACAAAGCTACCCGGTTCATTGAGTGGATCCATCACATCCGCCAATAGGTTTAGGATATCCTACAGAAGTCCAATGACAAGTACAAACAACACCATGATCAACATCAGGTGCCACATAAGTTTCAGGTGGGCGACAAAGTTTGGTTTCACTTGCAGAAAGAACGCCTTACTGGACCCCATCGAAAGCTTCGCCCGCTCCATTATGGGTCGTACACCATCACCAAGACCGTGGGGGATAATGTTTTTCATCTCAAAATTCCTCATTTCCTTGTCCTGTACCCAGTGTTCAATGTGGATCTCCTTTGCCCTTATTTCCCACCATTATTGGACACCTCAGAAGTAGCAGAACAGCTGACACCAACAGAGCTCAACCCCGGCTACATACAACAAGCATCCAATGATCATATTGTGGACACACATATCAAGGGCACTCGACAGCAAAGGATCCATCTTTATCGAGTCATCAAAGCAGGGCAGCTCGTGCACCAAAGCAAGTGGCTCACCCTGGGCCAAATCCAGCAGAAATTTCCTCATCTAATGGGGGACCTCAACGCAATGGAGACCATTGCTTCCGAAGGAGGGAGTATTGATCCAGGTGGATATCGTTGGCCACCCACCTTTCCAAACTGGCTCAAAACAGTTTTCTGGCAATTTTGGCAATTTACTATTTTTAGCAATTTTTACTTCTGGGGTCATTTTAAGGGCCTAAATGAAGGTTTTTCAGGATCGAGCTTCTCAAATATAGAAAAATTCATGATTGAGGCCCCAAAATGAATTTCCTTGACGACACCTTTCCAACGGGCTATCATATGCCTAAAACAGAGATCGTATGCAAAAGTTACGACCCCGGGAAGTTAATGTACTAACTTACCCACATGAGTTTTGGCGCTTCATCTCCTAGGGTTAGGTTTTTGGATGTCTAGGTTTTTTGGCATTCCTTTGTATTGTAAAAAGGCCTTCAGAGCCTCATTGTAATCATCTTCTTGCGAATGAGCGCAGTCGTCACATCTCTTCTCAGAGATAAGCCGCCACCATTCCAGCAAGCTTGTTTCCGCTGCATTTTACAGCTTCAGCTTATTTCATTATTGAATAGAAAAACAGTTTTACTGTATCTCTGTTATTTTGTGTTAAACACCTATTAATAATCTATATTCATTTCTTTCTGCTCATAAAATCCGGATCACAAACATCACAAGTCTAACAGAATTCCTTAGAATCCTTATGAAGGGTGGGCCACCAAAGTCCTGTGTGCAAAATCCTCTGAGTCATTGTCTTTCCTGCATAATGGCCTCCCGCAACTCCTTCATGTGCCTCTAATAATATCATATGTATTTCATGCTCCAATACACATCGTCGAAGGATACCATCTACGTCTAACTTATACAAGTTCCCTGTTATAAGTTGATAGTTTGTTGCGTTCACTACTAATTGCTTCTTCTGCGCAACTGTAAAATCAGATGGGGATACTCTTGTGCTCAAGAACTGGACTATGTCTACAAAATAATCATCAACCATTTGTACTGCAAACAGGTGCGTGTCTGGTAGACTTTCATCCATATTTCCTGCATCTTCCCCTGATAGTATGTGTGACAAATGATCTAGTCCTATATTAAATTTCTCTGGTTTTACAATTACTTCAAAATCATATTCCTAAAACAATAATAGCCATCTGCATATTCTCCCCCCCAACACTAGCTTATTGACTAGGTATCTCAGCGCAGAATGATCTGTATACATCTTAAAGTGTGATCACAAAAGGTAATGTCTAAACTTTTGCAGTGCATACACCATTGTCAATCCTTCTTTCTCTATGGAAGTATAATTGTGTTCAATAGATGACAACTTTTTGTTAGCAAATGCAATGGGATGATCCAAGTCTCCTTCCCCTGGCTGAGCCAAAACTGCACTTAATGCTATAGAGGATGCATCGTGTACATGGAATTCTTTATTCAAATCTAGAAATACTAAGATCAACGCGGTGACCGATTTATGTTTCAAAGTATCTAAACTCTATGAACATTCTTCATTCCACTGAAATTTAACCTCCTTCTTCAGGGGCTTCTCCAATGGGGCTGTGATCTGTGCGTATCCCTTGATAAATATTCTATAGTACCATGTATGGCCCAATGTTGCTCCCAACTATCACACTAAAGTAGGTGGTATCAAATCTACAATCATGGCTATCTTCACAAGATCAGCCAAAAGTCTCTGTTTACACACCACATGACCCAACAAGATACCAAATGGCACACAAAAAATACACTTATTTAAGTTTAATGAAATCTGAAATTGTTTACATGTGTCCAACATTAAGCGCGAAGTCTCAACATGATCCTTCAAAAAACTAAATATTGTCCAATCATCTAAGTATACTTCTAAGAACTTATGAATAAACTCTTTAAAAATTGCTACAACAACTCTAGAAAATATCATCGGTGCATTCTTCAATCCAAAAGGCATAATTGTATACTCATAGCATCCTCATTTTGTCGCAAAGGTTGTCTTATGTCTATCCTCTTGCACAATCTTGATCTGGTGGTACCCTGAGAATGCATCTATAAAAGAGTAAGCCTCCTAACCCCCTACATTCTCCAAAACGTCATTTGTAAAAGGAGTAAGAAACGGGTCATGTAAACATGAATCATTCAATTTCTGATTCGGATTATTTTCGGCACGAAACGAGAGCGGAGATGTAATAAATAAATGCACATAGATATTGCGGATATCCAATAATATAACATAAATGTATCAAATATGCAACCATAAACACAGAGATACAGTAATACGTGATTTCTATTAATGAAATAAATGTACAGAGACTGTAAAAATACAGAGTGAAAGACTCGCTAGAATGGTGGCAGCTTATCTTTAAGAAGAGATGTGACGGCTACTCGCATTCGCAAGAAGATGATTACAATGAGGCTCTGAAGGCCTTTTTACAATAAACAAGAATGCCAAAAACCATAGACATCCAAAAACCTAACCCTAGGAGATGAAACTCCAAAAGTCATGTGGGCCTCGTTTGGGTAAGTTAGTACATCAACTTCCTGGGGTCGTAACTTTTGCATACGATCTCCGTTTTAGGCGCATGATATCCCATTGGAAAGGTATTGTCGAGGCGATTCATTTTGGAGGCAATATCAAAGAAACTTCCATATTTCTCCCTGTTTTCCCAAAAACATCGTTTAGGGCCTCAAAATGGCCCCGGAAGTTAAAAACTGCTAAAAATAGTAAATTACCAAAATTGCCAAAAAACCGTTTTAAGCCAGTTGGAAAAGGTGGGTGCCCACCGATATCCATCTGGATCAATCATCCCTCCTTAGGAAGCAATGGTCTCCATTGCGTTGAGCGCTCGAGGGAGAGGGAAAAGCATTTTCTGAATCTGCATCTTGATGAGCTGCTTGCCTTGTTGGAGAAGTTGTGCTGCTTAGTTTGTTGAAGGTTGTCACGAACATGTGGCTGGAAGGGTTGGAACTTTTTAACCAGTTTGGCTACATGATATGCCTGTGTGCTGAATGAATCTTTGTGCTTTGCTACAACCTTATCGACCTGCTTCTGTTGGATAGAAGGTGTTTGGGGCGAGGCTGTAGTGGTTGCAATGTCCTTCTATTACCCTTTTAAATAGATTGTGAAGAAGCTGAATTTTGCAGTATGAGATACTACCTTGTGGCATTGTTTAAGTGGAACAATAGTTGGAACTACCTTTGGTATTCTGTAGAGATGACCCCCCAAAGTAAAAATGACACTACGAGGTCGAGACTCATAAACAACATGGCATCTCCACATATATGGTTGGACCAAGAGGACATCACAGACATCCAGTGGGGAAACATCACATAATACCTCATCCTTGAAGGGTTGGATGTCATATGACAATCGGCACTGTTGGTTGACACAGACATCTCGCCCTTGGTGAAGCCACCCGATGTTGTATGGTTGTGGGTGTGGTGTTGTTGACAATCCCAACTATTTGACGACCTATGCTAGGATGAGGTTCTTCTAGCTTCCGCTATCAACAATAAAATGCAGCGGGGTCCCCTTCACCCACATCCGTGAATGAAAAAGGAGCTCCCCCTCTTCAGGATCTGTTGGTTCTTCTAGTTGAATTGTTGCGGTCACGACAATAGAAGTGGGGTCTACGTCAATGATCTGTCCTTTACCAGTATTTTTAGAATCAGATTCTGAATCAGGGTTCGTCTCCTTGTCTTTGATCTCCGACACCAATGACTGTTTTGAGAGACATTCATCGGTGTTGTGCCAGGGTATTTTGTGGAAATCGCACCACTTTTCAGTTTCCTTCTTTGTCTTCCCGTGACCCTTCTTTTCCTGTGGCTTGCAATGGTTTTCAGAAGACTGTTTGTTAGGGTCGTCTTTGTCATACTTTGGTTGTTGTGGATTTGAAGACTTGAACTCCCGTTTGTTCTGGTGCTTAAATTTCTGCTCGATTTTAATAGCATATCGATAAGCAGCATCGAGTGATGAGATGTCCAGAAAATCCATTTCAGTTTGGATGTATCTGTGTAGAGCCCTGCGGTATTTCAGAACCAAATGTCACTCGGAGTCTTTGATACCCATCTTGGTGCGCAAGGTATGGAAGGTATTGGTGAACTTCGACACTGCTTGGCCCCTCTCTTGTCGCAGTGTGGTCCATCTCATGTACTGATCCTCATAGTTGCAAACAGGGTAATATTGTTCCTTTACCGCATCCACAAAAAATTCCCAAGTGGGCTCGACCCCATATATTCCAGACTCCTTTGTGGAACTCTGCTCCCAGTAAGTTTCCCACCAATGTTTGACATGGGGGAGAGATTTAAGGAGTGCGAAGGTGATCTTTTCTCTGTCAGAAAAATTGTGAGCAGAGAAATAACCTTCTAGCAGATTTAACCATTTGTCTAGGGCTTCTGCATCTATCTGTCCTTCAAATACAGGAATATCAAAATTAACTTGTACCTTGAAAGGTGAGGTGCCTCCAAAGTGGTCACTTGATGAAGAAGCATCTGCTGCTATCGGTAGGCGTTGAAGGATGTGGGAAAAATTCTCCATCATTTCATCCCTTTGTTATGTGAGAGCTTGCTCAAGCAACATATTGATAGGATTGGTTGCTCCATCGTTTTTCTTTTCTTCTGCCATTCAAGGTTTCTTGGGTGTGCGAGAGTGATTGTCCTCAAGAGAGACAAGCTCGAGACCCAAATTTCTATACTCGGCCCTCATTGGGGACATGCACTGAAAAAATGATCAAGAATAGCTTGCTCTGATGCCGCTGATCCAGAATATTTTCGACACAAAATGAGAGCGGAGATGTAATAAATAAATGCACAGAGATATCATGGATATCCAATAATATAACAGAAATGTATCAGAGATGCAACCATAAACACAGAGATACAGTAATACACGATTTCTATTAATGAAATAAATGTACAGAGACTGTAAAAATACAGAGTGAAAGACTCGTTAGAATGGTAGCAGCTTATCTCTGAGAAGAGATGTGATGGCTACTCGCATTCACAAGAAGGTGATTACAATGAGGCTCTAAAGGCCTTTTTACAATAAACAGGAATTTTAAAAACCCTAGACATCCAAAAACCTAACCCTGGGAGATGAAATGCCAAAAGTCATGTGGGCCCTGTTTGGGTAAGTTAGTACATCAACTTCTCGGGGTCGTAACTTTTGCATACGATCTCCATTTTAGGCGCATGATAGCCCGTTGGAAAGGTATCGTTGAGGAGATTCATTTTGGGGGCAATATCAAATGAACCTTCATATTTTTCCTCATTTTCCCAAAAACATCGTTTAGGGCCTCAAAATGGCCCCGGAAGTTAAAAACTGCTAAAAATAGTAAATTACCAAAATTGTCAGAAAATTTGTTTGATCCAGTTGGAAAAGGTGGGTGGCCACCAATATCCACCTGAATCAATTTCCTCAAATCTACACAAATTATTATTCCCCGTGTCTTCTTGTCCTAAACTACCATTGGATTGATTCATTCTGACTCTGCGACAGGTTCAATAATTCATGCTTTTAGCATCCTAACTATCTTTTCTTTCACTTTCTTCTTATACACAGGGTTCAACTGGTATGGTCTCTACTTCACAGGCTTGGCATCTGGCGTCAAAGGAATCTTCATCTCTCCTAGTTCCCCAACAATCCCCTTCGTTTCTAAAAACGTAGTCAGACACAAGTCCTGATATTTGTGCAGTAAATCAATAATATTCTCAATTGTTTATTCACTGCAGTAGTCTCCAATGTTCGCGAATTTTGGATTATCCTTTGTACCAATGTTCTGTTTACATGTTTTTGATGGCTTTGCATACACACCATATTCAAGCTCTAGACCCTCTACTATGTGCTCTCCTTCAGTTTATGGTATTTGCAAATTTCTAGGGTCTTCATCCTCCAGGTCTTCTTCAACAATATTATAACAGTCCAAAACCTCTTCAATTGTCGCAAAAAAAAACATTTGTTGGCGTGTAGTGGGAAGACCCATGGTTCAACATTAATTCACCAACAAAACCCTAAAATATCGACCCTTTCGACATCACTCATAAGCAGGTGAAGTCTCATCCGAGGTATTTATGGGGATTGTAGGAACCAGGTTTCCGCAGTCATAAAGGAATAGGAGATAGTCATCATGTTCGTTATGTTGGAAACGTGCCAACTAATTTCCCATGTAGTTGCATGCACATCAGCTAAAATTAGAATGTGTATGCATGCACACTACAATGAACCGTTTGTGTAATTGGTGGATCATATTGTAATGAGTTTGTCTAATTGTTTGATAGGTGCTATATAGACAAGCATACCCATATAGGTGATGTGAGTGAGTAGCAATGCAGTGTATCATAGTGTGTGGGAAGAGAGTGAGAGGATGGTTGTATGTTTGTGATTGGCTATTGTAATTCTCCCTTGAATAATAAGAATATCGATTATCATTGTCGCGTGGTTTTTCTCATGCTGAGTTTCCACATAAATCATTGTGTTAATTGTGGGATTGTTGTTGTGTCTTGTGGTTCTCAATTATTTCTACTTGTCAATTATTTATTCTGTGTTTATGATTTCGTTGCCTAACAAGTGGTATCAAAGCACAGAGTTGAAGAATCTGAGAGTGAAGGACAAAAAAAGGAAATATTGGAGCTGATGAGTTGCGCTGAGTGAACCTGCATGATTTCAAGAGATGGATCTACATGAGTGATTGACGTGGGATGGTTTTATTACAATGTCACAGGTTGTCCCTGTTAGATAGTGCGACAGTCGCAGGTACACTTCAGAAACTAAATTTTGGAGAAAAGTGTCACAGGCTATCCTCTTACAAGGTGCGACACTTTTATAAAATTGTCGCAGGCTATCCTTTTAAAATATGTGACACCTATTGTTTTTTGGAAAGTCCAGGTATGAAGTGAAGACAGTCTTTTGATTCCATTAAGCACGGGATATAATCTCTTTTATAAGGTGAATATTTTACGCACACAAAGTGGATGTCATACAACACGACGTGGATAAATTTATAAAGGAGTGGTTCACTTTTGTCTTATTATACACATAAGACAAATTATATGGAGGGATCAAATTTTTGAATGGAGGATGTCCCATAAATTTAATGTGTAGAGAATGTTTAGAGGTGGAAATTTGTTTTTAATTTTTTTTTTTAAAGGTTTTGAAATATATATTAATATTTTTTGGCTTAAACTTTTTATGGTTCAACATTGAAACATAAGATTATTCCTCCATATTTTAAAAAAGAAAGTTCTTTTATAAGCAGTGGTTTGGGAGTTTGTTCTAATGGCGAAAGTGCGGAGTTCTAAGTTTGAGGTGGAGAAATTCAACGGCAAGAATAACTTTTACTTATGGAAGCTCAAGATGCAGGATCTGCTTGTGCAACAAGGATTGTAAAAGGCTTTGGCGGACAAGTCAAAGAGACTAGCAGGTATGTCGGACGAGGACTGGGATGATCTGGATTCAAGAGTTCTCAGTACCATTCATTTGTGCTTGGAAGATGAAGTCTTGTTTAACATTATTAGCGAAGAAACAACAACAGACTAATGGAACAAGATGGAAATTCTTTATATGACAAAGTCCTTGAAGAACATAATCTTCTTGAAGAGGCAGTTGTACAGCTTACGGATGAAAGAAGGTACAAAAATTGATGATCATTTTAATGTTTTCAATACATTGATTTGTCAATTATCTAGTATGGAAGTAAAGTACGAAGATGAGGACAAGGCAGTTACATTATTGTGTTCATTTCCTGAGTCCTGAGATCATCTGGTCACATCTATGCGGTTTATCTCAACAGATGCCATTGATTATGACATTGTTGTGGGAGCTATGTTGGCTAAGGAAATGAGAAGAAGGCCCAGTAAAGAAACCTCAACAGCAGAAGCAATGGTGGCCATAGGTCGATCTACAGAAAGAGGGAAAGATCAGAGGGGTACATCAAGGTCTAAGTCAAAAGGAAAAAAGAGTAAGCAGAAATGTTGGTTCTGTGGCAAACCAAGGCATCTGAAGAAGGATTGTTGGAAAAGACAGAATGCATCTAAAGAGGACTCCACAAAGGAAGCAAAGGAAACTAATTTAGCTGAAACAAGTTCAGGTTTAGATTCAAGTATGGTTGATGAGGTATTGTCTACTTGTGATGTTTGACATCAACATCAACATTGGTTGTTAGGTTCTGGTGCGTCCCGCCACATGTATGTTCATAGAAATTGGTTCTCAACTTACCAATCTATTGATGATGGTGTTGTTTTTATGGGAAATGAATTTTCTTATAAAATTGTTGGGGTTGGTAGTGTCTGGATTAAAATGCATGATGGTTCTGTAAGAACATTAATAGATGTAAGGCATGTACCCGATCTTAGAAAGAACTTGATATCTTTGGGAGTTCTATATTATGTTGGTTACAGGTGTACAACTCAAGGTGGAGTACTGAAGGTGTCAAAAAGAATCTTAGTAATCATGAAGGCAAAAAGGATCGAGAGCCTTTAACAACGTGAAGGAAGGACTGAAATAAATCAAGCAGTGTTAGCATATGAAGGTGCAAGTGACTCTGTTCGTTTATGGCATCAGTGTTTGGGTCATATGAGCGAAAAAGGACTTAATCTATTGGGTGATTGTAACTCACTTCCAAGTTTAAAGTTTATGAATTTGAATTTTTGCAAGTATTGTGTTTTTGGAAAATAGTGTAGACAAAAGTGTAAAACATGAAGACATATAAGCAAAGGTATCCTTGATTACATTCATTCAGATGTTTGGGGACCATCCCCTATAGTTTCGTTTGGAGGATTGTCATATTTTGTGAAATTTATAGATGGTTACTCTAGAAAGGTTTGGGTCTATTTACTTAAAAAAAAAGTTGATGTATTTAATACTTTTAAACAATTTAGAGCTTTAGTTGAAAACAACACTGACATGTCAATCAAGTGTTTAAGAACAGATAATGGAGATGAGTTCACATATGTGGAATTTGAAAACTATGACAAGGAAGCTGGGATTGAAAGACATAAGACCACAATTTATACTTCTCAACAAAATGGTGTTGTTGAACGCATGAATATGACTCTTCTAGAGAGAGCAAGAAGCATGCTCAGTGATGCCAAGTTGCAGTAGGAAGTGTGGGCAGAAGCAGTTATTACAACATGTTATCTGATAAATCGGTCACCATCAACTGCAATAAACTGTAAGATTCCATAAGAGGTATGGACAAGTCATTCGTGTGATTATCCAAATCTGAGAATATTTGGTTGTGATGATTATGCTCTTATTTCTAAAGATCAATGTTCTAAGTTAGATCCTAGATCAAAGAGATATGTCTTTGTTGGTTATGGCGATGGATTTAAGGGGTATAGATTGTGGGATCCTACTTCCCATCATAAGCAAATATGTAATATTTGATGAATCCTCAGTCATAAAATTAGATTTGCTAGATGTTGAAGTGAGGCAAGAACATGTACCGTAAATTCAGCAAATTTAGTGGGAGACTCGGCAATCTTCAGAAAGGGAGGAGCATGAATAAGTTTTAGAAGAAGAAGAAGAAGAAGATGAAGATGCAAAAAATATTTAGGAAACCGAGGATATGTCTCAACCATCTCTAAGGAGATCTACAAGAGTTAGGAATCCTCCTACAAGATATGATGATTATGTTTCATCTGTGGCTTTGGTTTCAATTGATGGAGAACCTAGTTGTTATCAAGAAGCAATTAAGGTATCTGAAAGTGCTAAATGGAAAGAAGTTATGAAAGAAGAAATAAATGCCTTAGAGAGGAATAAAACATGGGCCCTGGTGGAACTTCCAAAGGACAGGAAGGTTGTCAACTACAAGTGGGTCTACAAATTGAAAAAGGGTGTTGATGATAAAGTTGAAAGGTATAAAGCAAGACTGGTAACAAAAGGGTATTCTCAAAAGGAAGGTATTGATTTTCATGAAATATTTTCATCAGTTGTGAAGCTTGTTTCAATTCGTGTTATGTTAGCGCTAGTTGCTTTACTTGATCTTGAGTTAGAGCAACTAGATGTTAAAACAGTGTTTCTACATGGAGATTTGGATGAGGATATATATATATATATATATATATATATATATATATATATATATATATAAGGAACAACCAAAAGGGTTTGTTCATGATCACAATAAGAGGCTTGTTTGCAAACTCAAGAAATCATTGTATGGCTTGAGGCAGTCTCTCAGGCAATGGTACAAAAAAATTTATTCCTTCATGGTGAGCCTAAATTTTACAAAAGTGAATATGATCACTGTGCTTACTTTAAAATTTTGGAAAGTGACATCTTCATTATTTTGGTGTTATATGTTGACGATATGCTTGTGGCAAGCAAAAGCATAGTCGAAATCAACAGGTTAAAAGCTCAGTTGGCTAGGGCATTTGATATGAAGGATCTAGGAGCAACAAAACAAATCTTAGTCATGGAGATACACAGAGACATGAAAAATGGTAAGTTGTGGTTATCACAACAAAAGTATGTGGAGAAAATGCTTATGAGATTCGGTATGAATAATGTGAAACCCGTACAGATCCCTTTGGCTTCTCATTTCAAGATTTATTCAAGTTTATGTCCTAGTAATGACAAAGAAAAGGATTATATGTCTTGTGTACCATATGCTAATGCAGTAGGAAGTTTGATGTATGTGATGGTGAATACTAGACCAGATATTTCACATGCAGTTGGTGTTGTCAGTAGATACATGGAAAATCTAGGTAAAGATCATTGGGAAGCAGTGAAATGGTCGCTTTAGTATCTTAGAGGCACAAGTAATTATTCTATTACCTATGATGGTTCCAGTGATTCAGATTGCGGTTATGTAGATTCAGATTTTGCAAGAGACTTGGACAAAAGGAGATCCACTTCAAGATATGTCTCTACTCTTGCAGGAGGATCTATTAGTTGGATGTCAAAGCTTCAAAACATAGTTGCTTTATCCACTACTAAGGCAGAATATATGGTTGCTTCACATGCATGCAAGGAGGCAATTTGGTTAAAAGGTTTGTTGGGTGAGTTTGAAAGGATGCAAGACAAGGTGAAAGTATTCTAGGATAGTCAAAGTGTTATTCATTTGGCTAGCAATTCAGCTTATCACGGTAAGACAAAACATATTTCTATTAAATACCATTTTGTAAGACAGGTTGTTGATGAAGGGGGAGTGGCTCTAGAAAAGGTCCATACAAAAGTGAATTCTGCAGACATGTTTACGAAACCAGTTTTGTTAGAGAAGCTACGATGGTGTTTGGCTTCCCCTTGCAAAAAAGGTGATGAATTAATTCGGGGATGATATATCAGGTAAATTGTTATCAAGGTGGAGATTGTTGAAAACATGCCAACTAATTTCCCATGTGGTTGCATGCACATCAACTAAAATTAGAATGTGCATGCATGCACACTACAAAGAATAGTTTGTGTAACTGGTGGATCATATTGTAAACAATTTGTCTAACTATTTGATAGGTGTTATATATATGAGCATGCCTATAGAGGTGATATGAGCGAGTAGCAATGCAGTGTAGTATAGTGTGTAGGAAGAGAGTGAGAGGATGGTTGTATGCTTGTGATTGGCTATTGTAATTCTCCCTTGAATAATAAGAATATCGATTATCACTGCCCCATGGTTTTTCTCATGCTGGGTTTCCATGTAAATCACTATGTTAATTGTGGGATTGTTGTTATGTCTTGTGGTTCTCGATTTTTTATGCTTGTCAATTATTTTTTCTCTGTTTATGCTTCTGCTGCCTAACACGTTATACTTAACATTCATTCATTACACCATATGAGCGGAAACATCAAATAACATATTCATATACTAACCATTCATACAATATGCACACGCCATAAACAGAATAGAAAAGAAACTCATCACAACACAATATACATCATAACATAGAAATTTAACGTGATTCACCTAAGATAGGTTGTGTTCACAACGGATGGATTATTCATTTCATTATTCGAGCATTCATTACAAACAATGCACACTGCGCTCATACATTATGCTTCGAACAAACCCAAAACGCCCTAGCCGCTCTCTTAGTCTCTTACTGTCACTACCATAATGCGATCTGTCAGAACATATATTCACTTGGCTCCCGACTTCACTACCAAAACATGCTCTCTTAAAACATATTCCTCGAACACCTTAACCCGAAAACCCTTTAGCTATTTATACTTTTACATTAGGGTTTAGCTCGTTACAATCTGGACAAAAATGCATAACTACTTCTAACTAACTTTCGTCTTTCACGCACGTTGACCCCTGAAAAATGCGTTAATTGCCTTTATTTCTTCCATGTGCACGTTGCTCCTTAGCTGACTTGGCACGTGGTTTGCTCCTGCACAATTCTCAAAACTGGTCCCAAAATGCTCTACTCCACCAAATGGCTTGGAGATTCCTTATAGAGTAAGTCATATTAGCTCTGCACATTAGTTTTTTTTTTTTTTTTTAATATAAGCTTATATATTGTGCAATTGCAATCTATTCATGTTTATTTTCAAAGTGCACTTTGTCTCATTGGCATTATATATGCTTGAAGGGAATCCAAGCTTAAAACATTAGTTCCTTGGTATACTATATGTCGAGTTATGGTTACATACTTTCCTAGTGCTATACTTGGCGCTGATGGCCTTCTTGTTGTTAAACATATTCAAAGTGGTCGTGGATGTTCCTTCATGTTTTAACTTGAATATTATATTAAGTTTGGATGCATTCCAATCCCTTTGATCATCATTTTGATATTAAAATTATCTTTGCATATTTAAACTACATTAAAAAACCTATCAGTTATATGCAAATATATATAATCATACTTTCATGTTTAATTATTTAAATAAAATAATAATTATTTAATATAAATTTATATAATTATTTTAAAATTATTTAAATTTTAATATCAATTATATGCAAATATATATAATCATGCTTTCAAAATGTTTCAAGCCATACATTCACTAAAAATTTACTCATCTTTTCAAAATGTACAATTCTATTACAAAATCTATATTTCTATTACAATTTTCTTTACTCCATTAAGATTTACTCCTCCCTTTAAAATGTATAGTTGTATCAACATTCCAAATTGGAAGTTGTGGTTGGTTTTATCATCAATTTTCAAGTAAAACAATTTAATTGTATTGTTTTTTTTTATTCTTATTAATAATATTAATATAAAAATTAAGAAATTCTCATTTCTCTATTAAAATAATTTAATTGTATTGTTTTTATGATTCTTATTAATCACGTCGATAGACCTACTCCTTATTGAAATCAGTAGATTAATCAATCTTTTAATCATAAATTTTAATCTTAAGATTGGCAATTGAAGATGCTGGCATATTCTTCAATCTTTTAATCATAAATTTTAATCTTAAGATTGGCAATTGAAGATGCTGGCATATTCTTCAACAACCATTTTTATGTAAAAAGTGGTTGATATACGCCGATCGACGCCATTTTTTCACTTTTTTTTAATTAATGGCGTC